>OY992877.1:57220862-57285862 GCA_963921405.1 Cepaea hortensis | reverse complement strand
ACAGATAGGTATCAATAATGACTCTTTCCAGTCATGGGGTAATTCTTCTGTCCTCCAGATTTTTATTATTAGTTCGTATAGCTTTAGATGTAATGCTTGGCCACCTGCCTTTATAAATTCAGCAGCAATTCCATCAGTCCCAGTTGCCTTATTGTTTTTAAGTCGTGTGATTACATATAGGATTTCTTCAAATGTAGGTTCTTCAATTTGTGGTTCGCATGTTAGAACCTCTTCCTGTGGGAAAATGTTACTTGGATCTTCACAATTTAGTAATCCAATAAAATATTCTTTCCATGTGTTGCATATTTCCTCATTGGTATTTATCATATTCCCATTTTTGTCTTTTAAACCATATGTGTTTTGTTGGTGCCCTCGTTTCATTGACTTCAGTTCTTTAAAAAAATTTCTGGATTCATTTTTCTGGTGATTAGTTTTATATCTTTGATTATATTACTCATATATTCTCGCTTCTGCTGTCTGACTATTTTGGTAGCCTCTTTACATTCATTTCTATAATGCTCTTCCTTTTGGATGTTATTGATGTCATTTAACCATACATGTCTGGCATTCTTCTTCCTAATGACTGCTTCTTCACATTTTTGATTGAACCATCTGTTCTTTCTATGCGTGTTAACACACCGAGACATTTTTCTGCGGTAGATTGAATTGTATTCTTGATGTTCAACCAAGTTTGGTCAACGCTTTCCTCCGAAGGGTTTTGCAGAGTTTCAAGTTTACATTTTATTTCATCTGTAAATTTCTCGTTGACTGTAATGTCTTGTAGTTTTTCTCTGTTATATGTTGGGTGTAATCTTTGTAATTTAGTATAGAAAGCTCTCTTAAGTTTTATTTTAAATTTTGCTCCAACGAGGAAGTGGTCACTGTGGCACTCAGCTCCTCTATAACTTCTGACTTGCTGTATGTTTGATGCATTCCTGTTGTTAATTAAAATGTGATCTATTTGATTATAGGTTCTCTTGTCACATGATTTCCAAGTTTGTTTGTGTATATCCTTTCTTTGTAGTCTGGTACTGCTAATCTGCAGTCCTTTGGCTTCTGCCAGGTTGATGACTCTCCATCCATTATCATTTGAAGTTGTATGTAGGCTTTCCATACCGGACACTTTTTTTTAGTTTGCTCTCTACCTATTTTTGCATTGAAGTCTCCCAGCACAATCAGGATGTCCTGTTTGGGGGTTTCTTCTATGACATCTTCCAGATCATTATAAAAGTCTTCTTTAATATCATCTTCTTTCTCTTCAGTAGGTGCATGTACATTCATCATCGTTATATTTTTCCATTTACCTTTTATTCGTAATTTACTAATCCTGTCATTAAAAGCTTTAAAGTTTAAAACGTTCCCCCATAATTCTTTTTTGATGACAAATCCTGTTCCTAATTCATGTTTATTTTGGGTGTTTCCTCCATATATTATAATCATTCCATTTTGCTCTAAAGTACCCTCTCCTGGCCACCTTATTTCTTGAATTGCTGTTATATCCCTTTGATATTCAACCAGCTCCCGGGTTAGTTCTTCGGCCGCTCCAGCTCGATATAGTGTCCGTACATTCCATGTTCCAAATCTCAAAAGTCCTTTAACGTTCCAAGGTCGTTGTCCAGATAAGTCAGTCCGATATCGAGGCTCATGTATTTGTTTCGTAACAAAGAAAGGTTTTTACAAAGGTGGGGATGTTAACCCCACGCTTCAACCCCCAACTTGGAGGACCAGGGTGTTTCTCTTTGTCTGTTCTCTACCCTTTGACCTGTCCGGCTTGGGAGGCCCTGCTGGTAGCTACGCTACCGCCGGCATAGCTCTCAGGGTCATTGAGAAACTCAAGCTCCCCCACCATGCCAAGGTGGAAACACCATCGGGGGAGATCTCCATGCATTAAATCCTACAAAATGTGATGGCCATATCACATCCCAAATCCTTAGCAGGAAACTGCCAAAACATGTGTTAATTAAGAGGTGACTGTCTATTTAGATCAGTGGTTCTCAATCTTTATCGTCCCATGCACCCCTTCACCATATGTTCAGAATGTTATCCCCTCCTTCTTTTGTATTTCCTCCCTATAAATCCCCCACCCCTCGCCCCTACACAGTGTACGCAACAATGGAAGCTAAATTTAATAACACACACTAGAACAAGTCTAGACGTCTACATAAAACATGATTTGCGGGTCTACTTACGCTATAAAACGAATTTCAGAACGGCGAGAAGTACAGAACCGTAAAGTATGGAGGAAGAAACAATATCAAGTAATCGGTTCTTGTATTAACACGATCTTGAAATAATCTTAATCCCTCCCCCCTCCCCAGAAACCCTAAAATTCCCCCTGGTGGCGGGGGGGGGGGGGGGGTAATTCCCCACCGGTTGGGAACCACTGATTTAGATGGTGGTGGTGAGAAGGAAACACTGCGGACTTGACTAGAAGGGTGCGCAGAAGCTTCTACAGCCTCCCTGCGATAGAACGCGTGAAAACGCACAGTATAAATTCCCCAAGTTGCTGCCAAAGAGCACAATAAAGCAAGACAATTTAAGTCAGTATAGTTGCCTTTACTCACCCTTTCAACGTGCAACAATTTAATATGGCAAATACAAGAAACACTGAGAAATAAATCTTTGATACCAGAACAAAAAAAGCTAGCTCCAGCGACAAAACAGACGCTTTTATTGTTCGTTAGCATAACGTGAATTTGAGATAGGGCTGAGGGAAACAAGCATCACATACATTCTGAAAGAAGAGAATCCAAAGGAAAGTATAGAAAGTTAGCTGCATTATTCCTTTACCGCATGCTTGGACAGATTAGCTGAGAGAATTGTAAATAACGGATTACTTGTGGTAAGAGAGCATCAATCTCATGGACAGCCCAGACAAGGTTTGTACTGTGTGTTGTACACATGCCTCCTTCTTCGGACCCACTGTGAATGACAGCAGAAGAAAACAATAACTGTAAATTTACCCACAAAAAGCATATTACAGGATCTGAAAATCTTGATGAAGACGGGAAGGGTAGAATAGGATGACAAATGATCAAGTGAATACAGACCTTGTTGTCCAACATAATCATAACTAGCTTTCTGGGAACAATTGTGGTCAAAAGAACTCATGAAGGATGACTTCACCAAGGCTATTTCTTAAATAATGTCCTCTCTTCTAGACTTCTTCAATGATCTGAGTAAATAGCCGAGTGAGCTAAAATCACTGTGTTCAAATGATCTTTTTGGTATCGGACAAAAACCAATCACAATAGAACACTTCTCACAATTCCAGCATATTGTTAGCTGTTACAACTCAAGACATAGAAATACAACATAGAAACAATACATAGAAAATCATATCATCAACACATAGAAAACCATATACACTGTTATCTCACGAATTCACAAAGCAGCAAAAAAAAAAAAAAAAAAAAAAAGAAAGAAATGCACGAGTTATGCCAAACGCTTACAAGTAGAACCCGAGGAGCACATGAAGATAGTTCGTATCTTCTCTATCACGGCTGTGTTAGTTTTCAGTTTAACAACCCCCCCCCCCCCGCCCACCCCCATCCAAACCACTGTACCCCCAACTCTGTACGCCCTAGACGACGGTGAACATTAGCACCATCTTATTCCTAGACCACGTGCTTGTCAACCGGCTGTTTGAAACTGTTTGGAATAACAACCAACATAGAGCCAGTATACATCAGACTAAAGAGGACACTGATTGAAGCTGTAGAAAGATGCTCGAGACAACAGTTGTATCTTTCAAATAGAGACAAACAGAGCAATGATTGGTTACTTAGTAGCATATCCATCACAGGACGTAGCAGTCAACTCCAACATTTTTTGGCTTTTTTGTGATTCCTTAGCAAATTTTACGTTCGGTAGTGTTCTATGCTTTCTGAACTACCGGCAGTCATACTATTATATGGAAACCAACGCAAGAAGGTATGCTTCCAAATCGCTCACAGGTGTGTTTCGAACGCGGAATGCGGGATTGAGAATTGCATTCGTAACCTTATAATTACTGGTATCAGCGACATACAAGGCGATTGAAACATCGCGAACTGTAATTTCGCTAAAGAGGAAATTGATACACATCATCTCTTGCCACAGACAGACAGACGAACGGGCGGAAGGACGGATGGAGAGACAGACAGGCAGACAGACAGACAGACAGACAGACAGACAGACAATAGATAGCCATACAGGCGATATACAGACAATAGATAGACAGACAATAAATAGACTAACGAAAATTGACAATAGATAGACAGACAGAAGATAGGCATTAGATAGACAGACAATAGATAGACACACAGAAGATAGACAATATATAAGTAGACAGAAGTTACACAAACAAAAAATAGACAATTGATAGACAGGCAGAAGATAGACAATAGATAAACAGACAGAAGATATGCATAGCGAGAGAAAGAGAAAGACAGAGACAGAGACAGAGACAGAGCAGCAGTATCGAAGCAAAGACATTTCTCATCATGCAACCAACATCTGAATAGCACACTGCTCCATTATTATAGCCTTATAGTTGAATTCTCAGTCACAACTGCCTACTAGGAGATGACGCCGTTAGACTTGATAAAGCTGAGGCCACAAAATAAGGGAAAGCAGAATTACAAACAACGGTGGTGACAATATATACGCACGTACAATAAATAAAATGTGGTGGATAATCGAATGCCATTTAACGTAAGTTACATATATGAGCTTGGAGCAGAATATAAAAGGGATATTATCAAGTTTAAAGTAACGAGTAATATATAATTCTATACATTCTATGTTTCAGACTCACACCATGAATTAATTTACATCTTCATTAGATCACCTGCACTATACGGATGGCCAGCTTCGCAATGAGATGACATCTGTTTCTCAATTTTCATGTCTTCTAGCACTATACACAATAACGATATAAAATGACACAAAGCAGTGCAGCTTTACATACCATAATTACGACACATACAGGACGTTGCGGCTATTAGCCTTCATCAGCAAACAAACACATTCACAAACCACAACATATAGTCAAGGGGATCTCCTGTGACTACATAAAAACGTGACGACAGGACGAGAATAATAAAAAGATGAAAAAAATGAAAGCAATGAAGAGAAAATGAAAATTGGAAAAAATGTTCATACTTACCTCAGAATTCCGAGCTGTGTGTAGCCTACCGCAGTTCCATCAAATTTTATTCATATTTTTACACAACAACGAATAGATTATCTGATCAAGTTTATCTACCATCAACTGATTATATGCAACATTTGTCCTTCCATAAGCCGTAACCACATGTAGTATAAGCATACCATGTCATATCACTCACTTTCTCTAATGTTATGAAGCCTACATTTTATATTGTAACCTGAACGATATGATGTAATGTAACTCTTTGCCCTAGAGCTGTGGCTGAGCCAGGAATCCAACTCAAACTGGTAAACTCAGATACAGGCCCTGGACAGATCATGCGAAATGCTTTATGGCACACAGGTGACACACATAATCAGGTACCAGAGTCTTTGACAAATATTCAAACCTAGCACTGAATGTATATTCTAGTTTTAGTGCTCTCTCTCTCTCTCTCTCTCTCTCTCTCTCTCTCTCTCTCTCTCTCTCTCTCTCTCTCTCTCTCTCTCTCTCTCTCTCTCTCTCTCTCTATGTTCCGCTCACAAGAAGCAATCAGTATGTACATGGTAGCAGAAATATCTTTTCACGTACATCAGTATGATTGCTTAAGGACTACAGGCGAACTGTTATTTTCATTCACATCTGTCTTGTGACATCTAAAGATAGATACAGTAGCATTGGCAGCAATAGCAGGACCAGGTGCAGAAGAAGAAGAAGAAGGAGAAGAAGAAAAAGAAGAAGAAGAAGAAGAAGGAGAAGAAGAAGAAGAAGAAGAAGAAGAAGAAGAAGAAGAAGAAGAAGAAGAAGAAGAAGAAGAAGAAGAAAAAATGGTGGATAGAGATGATGAAGCGTCATTTACCATTATATTATTAGTATTTGGTCACAAGAGTCTTGCTTTATGTTTTCAATCATCTGGTACTAATACGTGACTGCCTGTACTTTTACACTTCTTTTAATTAAAACTGTAGCCTTTATTTAATTTATCTTATCATGAATCATAGCGTGTAGTGTGTTTTCCTTCTTTGCAGTCTGTAGTTAAATATAATATTTTGGTAAATGCCATATTTACATAAAACACCCTACAACTGGTACCAGGAAATGCATCGGGATGTGAAGGAGGCCGGCTTCATGTTGACCACATCACATTGAGTGCCCATTGGTCTATACACATATGGATCTAGCTTAATATACCAAATACCCATTAGGGCGTGTGTGTAAAATGTTTTTTCTCTGAAATTAAACGGCAAGCTATTTCTTTCTCTACTTACTGAGGCAGACCTCCAAGAAGCAGATTAAAACAGTAAATTCAGTAAATAAATTTGACGTAGTCACGATGCTTTAGATATACTGTTGAGAAAAATACGTTAACAATTTAGTGACAACTGGCAGCCTGTATTACAGAAGAGAAAGTGAAAAGCAAATAGATAAATGCCTAACTGGCTTGGTCATACTGATACTCGGAACCAGAAAACAGATCTGATCCGAGGTAATTGTGTGAGATGGCCACCATAAGCACCTACCTTTATCAACACGCCATATGACGATCACCATGACAGTATTGTTAGACCACATTGTTTAAAAGAAGATGATCAGTGTAACTGATTTGATAGGTGAAGCTATTGTGGAAAGATCCAAGAAACATCGGATGGAAGGAGAAAACTGCCTACAGATGGGAACTGATTCATCGACCTTCCAGGGGACTGATCAGGTGAGTATACAAATTGGGGATGTTTTTATCAGACAATATGTCTGAGTTGGTGTATATTATGTGAGGTTGTTAAACCCAATATAAACATTTACTTAATTACTACAGAAATGTTTTAACACAGTCTGGGATTTAGGAGAAATATCAGCAGACTGGACAAACATAAGCAGATTGGAGAAATACCAGCAGACTGGAGACATGGATGTCTGGTAAAGCTGCCAAAGGCACGGGGTCTGCAGGCATGCGAAAAATTATAGAATTCCTGAAAAATATTAAGCAAGATTTTCTAGAGATTACGAGATACCATTGACAATAATATAAAGAATGAACCGGCGGGATTCCGACCAACCGGATCCGATAGCCGCATTATGCAAAATAATGATAGAACAAAGAGTCGAATTGAAATCGCCACTTTATGTTTGTTTTTGTGAACTAAGAAAAAAGTCTTTGATATTATTGATAAGGAATCCCAGCGGAACCTATGAGACACTATAGGTTCCAACAGAAAAATCATTAAATTAATATGGACAACTTATAGTGACATGAAATGGAGAGTTCTTCATGAGGAAAAACAAACAGATAGATACATTTGAAATGAGAACAAAAGTGCGACAGGAATGCCTTTCGTTCATATTTACAATCTTACTCATTACTGACTGGATTATGAAGACAACAATACCTACAGCCAGAAACGTCATTCAATGGAATCTGACAGGGCCTCTTAATTTCACTCTTTTGTATGTCGTCTTTGTCACCAGCATTTTATTAGTCAAAGTGGTGTGAGGTGGCGGTGATAGCAAGATAAACCGATTAGTTAATATACTCCAATTACAGGAGTCGGAGTCGACAGGGGATACTCGTCTATCATTGGCTCAAGCAGATCATGTTCGTCACATGGTATTCACTGTTTGAATCTCTCACAAACTAAGAAAAAAGGACTATACTTTCCATCCCACCCACACTCATGGGAGGTGAGTCGGACGTCTTGCCGTCTCGGACCAGGGCGACACATTTGGAGAACACGTTGAAAATCCCTTGACGGTTGAAAATCGAAAAGATCAGGCCGAATTTCCAGATGAGACAACTAGACTCAACTTACTTACAAATGTAAGAAATTCGTGATTCTGCTGTACACACATGTCGATCCTCGATAGTGTTACTGAGTTCGTGCACAGCGCTAAGAATCTACTTGTGTAATCTATATGAACTGGGTCATTTTTAGAACCCACAACCTTAGGAGCGCGAGGCAGGCAGCTTGAGCACTTCATCACGGAGAAGGGTCACAGGTGTGGGCCACGTCTGTCTGTTCACGAGTGCATTTTATCTCGGAAACTCCTGGGGGTCGTCACTGGAGCTACGTAGTTCGTGCTTTCTGCGACGCTTTAGGTGTGGGAAGAGACCGAGTTATATGGGATAAAACCCGGTGCAATAAAGTAGATCCTCTCGACTTTTAAGACTTTTTATTTCTTTTGGAGATACCCGTGTGCAATGAAAGTGATTATCTACAAACTACACCATACTCTAGGTATGCACACATCTCCTGATTTATATTGTAAGGGACAATGCATGATGAATTAATGTTCCAATGTTTATTTTCCTCAGAGTTCTTCTCTTTGAAGAGACCAATTTAGTAGCTGATTCTGGCAATGTGTATGATAGTACTCTCAAGGGCGGACGCTTGGGTGTGTTCTGCTTCTCTCAAGAGATGATTATATGGTCAGATCTTGTCTACAGATGCAATGGTAATGACTTTGTGTTTCTTCAGAATTATGTATGTATTTTTTATCTAACTCATTTTCAATTAATAAACCATATTTAATACCAAACAAAGCAAAAAAAAAAAAAGCAATCTACGACACAATATTCCTACCAGCTCTTTGCTAACAATGCCATACCTGGACAATGACAGTAAAAGAGGAAAGAAATTACTACAGCGATAATGAGATTCCTGAGAAGAATACTCAATGTATCAAGAGGAGCAAAAATCAGAAATGATAAAATCAGGTCTAAAGTGGGGGTAATAGCCACGCTAGATTTGATTAGAAATCAGTAAGTGAAATTGTCCGGCCATATAAGTAGGCTGTCAACTAATAGTATACAACAACAACAAAAACATCATCAACATCAACAACAGCAACAGCAGCAACAACAACAACAACAGGGGGGGGGGGCTCAGTGGTCTCGAGCTATGGTGTCCGCCTCGAGTGCTGGAGGTCCCGGGTTCAAGCCCCGGTAAGATCCGGGATTTTGTTACGTGGACGTCTAGTAAAAAAAAATTTCCCCTGGTCTCTGGGTAGTGAGATCGGACGCCCGTGTGTATTGTTGCGCACGTAAAAAATCCCTTGGCAGTTGGAAATCGAAAAAGAGTAGCCTAACGGCGCTGCCCGGGCAAAATTTCGAGTTAAAAATCTACCCAAAGTATTTCAGGATCCTCGCCGGTGCTACGCAGTTCGTGCACTGAGCTGAGGTCTCCGGACTCAGGCTTGAGTTAGGAGTAGAACGGAGCACTTATGGGTTACACCCGTGTGCCGTGATGTTGATCCGTCGACTAAACTAAGCTAAACTAAACTAAGCATACCACAACAATCAATGATGAACAGACCAAATAGAACCAGAAGAAGAGGCCGATTATGTAAACGAAGGGCAGAGAAAATAACAGAGTCGATGGGAATCTTGATACACGAAGCCCATAAACGAACACTCTCCAGCTGTTTGTTTTACGTAAACACCGCAAGTTTTTTTTTTTTTTTTTAAATATTTTTTTAAAGCATATCCTTTACAGGACTTAGCTGTCAACACCAGCATCTTTCAGCTGTATGTTGATCTCTTGGCAAGATTACGCTCAGTAGTTTGCCATTGCTTTCTGAGCGGCCGGCTCAGTATCCCGCAAGTCACGAGCGGGGGTCGAACCGCCTTAGCTCTCGCTCCGCTACGAGACTCTGCGTGATAAACGGGATTACAGAGAGAAAGTGTTGTAACCCCACAGCCAGAGAGACCGGCAAACACCGCAAGTACAAGGGGAAAAATACGAGATCATATCATACTTAAAGTAGGTTAGTAAATAACGAACTCTTTTACACGCGGTAGTGCGTGTTGGTTAGCGACTTTTCTCCGTAATCTCGTATACTCTCGTAAGTAACGTGACGACGGTGAGAATCAGCAGTGGTTCGAATCGCGTCGGTAACTTACGGGGTATGTGAGCCGGCCGCTCAGAAAGCAATGGCAAAATACTGAGCGTAATCTTGCCAAGATATCAACAATCAGCTGAAAGATGCTGATGTTGACAGCGATGTCCTGTAAAGGATAGGCAAAACATGTTTTAGTGCGTATTGGGCATTTCGTGCTAGACCCATAGTTTTAAAGCCCATGGCCTTCGGTGGGTGATGTGGTCAGTACACGCCGGTCATCTTTACCTTCTGAGACATTTCTTAGTGCCCATTTCAGGCTGGATTAACCCGTCAGCCTGGGGAAATTGTAAACATTCACATCTGCCCTTTTTAAAGTGCATAAATTGCATTGTCCTGAGATTATTTTGAAAAAAAAAAAAAAAACATTTTTCAAAACAGTGGTTTCTAAAACAAGCGGTACAGTCCCTTAGTAGCAACGGAAAATTCGGGGAGACGATGTTGTTTTAAAAGAGAAGTAGATTTAATGTCAAGAATTATGTCTTTCTTTGTGTATGAATGCTTGTGTATAGCTTGGTTGACAACTTCTGTGCAGTCTGCGATTTTGACAGCACATGGGAGAAATACACTTGAAAACTTAGTAACAACTAGTAAAATTGATGGGAAAAGATCAAGGAAAATCCATAGATGAAATGCAAGGATAACTTGGCCAAATGTCATAATAGGACAAGAACACAGACCTTAACCAAGACTTTGTTGATCGTGTAAGCTGACGAACGATGGCCGGCCACATTTATCGGCATGGCACAAAATTATTTACTGTAAACTTTCGAAGCGTACCTATGTTTGTTTATTTTATTGAGAGTATATGGTTTGCGTCGCACTTAAAGGAGTCGCTGTAGCGTAGTGGCCAGACTCTCGGTGCCGGCCTGGTGGTCATGGGTTCACATGTGTATCAGGACAAATTTATAAATTTGACTTGTGCTCATCGGTCGGTCCAGCCTAAAACGGGTATCGTGAAATATCTTGGGAAGTAAAGGCCTACGGCATTCCTTGACGAAAACACAAGAAACATATTCTATACTTCCCATATACAAACACATATTGATTATTGCTCCACAATCTGGGATGGATGCTCCAAATCAATAACAAAACGCCTATATTCACTCCAGAAAAGGGCAGTGCTTTTAATTAATGGTGAAAAGCTTACCGACAATTCTAACCTACGTAAACGTCTTCGATTACTGCCACTCCACAAACGCCTACTTTTTAATAAGACCAAACTAATTCACAAAATCCTATTTCAAAATACTCCAAAGCTACCTTTGGCCATTGTTTAAATATATCTCAAGACATAGCGAACGACTAGATATACTTCATGTCCCTAAACCTAGAATAGACTTTTATATAAAAATAGCTTAGCATACTCTGCCGCTCAGTTGTGGAACAATCTTCCACAAGAAATCAAAGACACCACCAATCATTATACATATATTCGCAACCTGTTTGAACACTATCTCAGTACAGACTACTAATAATGGTAACTTATCTCAAACGACAACTAGCCAAAAACACATTCCCATAAGTGTGACACGTTACACCCTTCTTAGGTATTTATAATGCCCATGTTAAACATTGCCTCAGTGAATCGTTTGTTATTGATTATTTTTCATGCGTTTTAATGCTATTGTTCTTTTGTTGTCAAAATTTGCTTCATAAGTGATGTTGAATGAAAGAATGTATGAGAGGAACAGCGCAACAGCTAATCCAGAGCAACACACATCAAGGTGACATAGTCATCAACACCGATGGGTCAGTGGTGAGAAACAGACGCAGTGGCTGGGGTTTTATTGCAAAGGCTTATGGGCGAGTCTTGAAAAAGGAGAGCCTGGCATATGAGACTACGACCTCCAGCATGAGCATTGTGAGGTTTTTTTGTGGGTTTATAGAGAATTACAGAAGTTCTAATGAGTGAAGTTCTATAAAGTATATCTCTCCATAAAAGATACAGGTTAGTAACAGCAAGTGATGTCTAGAGATATTGATAGTCATTCTCGCATAACCCTTGTAGAGAAACCATTCAGAATTTTGGCTCACCGAGTACCCCCACTGTGAGAAATTAGACAAGTTAAGTTCCACACAGAATTATTTATAGATGATTTCTCTTCTAGGCCATATATATATAGAGAGATCTTGGCAGTTAGCCACAGTAACCAATGAAAGCAGTTCTCTCATCTTCCAGCTGACTGTGCTCTGATCGCCAACCTCATTATTGATCTCATTACTTATTTCAAGTGACACAAGACACTTGGACAAATGATCACATTGACAATTGTACCATTGTAGTGAACATAAACAACAACAACTGTATTTTACACTGGTTGAACAAGACAACATGAGAAGATCTTGACAACAACCACACAGACTTTCACAATCTCTGTAACCAACAGCAACAGTAGATTAACAGTCACCATGAAGATGCTTGACACCAGTTGGACATTTCTTTCTCAACAATGTACAAGACAATCACAGAGACATGTATCTCAAAAACTGTTCTCTTACTACTAATCATTTATTAATGTCTGATGAGGTCAAGTGAAGACTCAGGCTTCATATTCTGCCAACAATTTACATCTCAAATATGTTTATATGCAAATTATAGTGACATTATCTATGAAAACCCAAACACATCACTCAATATCCCCACAGAAACATTAATCTAAATACACCCTCCTCCTTCACATCTCTACACCATAAGTTATCCTACACCACACTTTAGACTTAAATCCTTTCTTCGACTGTTACTGAGGGAAACACAAGATAAGCCATAAATTGAGGCAAGCATAGGGACGTTCTGCTCCACTGGTCTGTTTCATCCTTTTAGCACCTATGATGGTGTTGGACAGCTCAGGTTACAGTTCTCCCCATGATGGTTTTCCAATTCAGGCTATTCCCTGCTGTCACAATCTTGAAAGAAATTTTAAAGCTCTATCTTTTCACTGGTGAGTTCATGAAGTTGACACTTAGGACTGTTCATCTAAAAAGAAACAATATGTCCTAGCATTCTTCTTTCTGTCTATCTCACCTAAATTTGACTGTTCATGAAGTTGACACCCAAGACTGTTCTTTGGCTTTTCCAGTGGAGGAAGATCTAAAAAGAAACAATATGTCCCAGCCGTCTTTCTTCACAGTCTATCACTCCTAAGATTTCTGATGGAACTGAATCACCACACTGACTTAACACTAATCCATTTTGTGAATTTGCTCTATTTATTAACTTCTGCTCCTTCAGCTTTCAGCCATTATTAATATTAAGCTGTGATAGGGTCAGCTCCAAGTGCACCTTTAATGTCCACTCTTAGCCAGTAGTGACATGCTGAAGACCAGGTGATCTCTCCTCTTAAGGTTTCTTCTTGAATTTATCTTGAAGATATAGCCTGGAGCTTTTACAAAATTGGAGAGTATCCCTGTCTTAGGCTTTTAAGAAAGACTTTTATTCAGTGCCATCTGTATAGGCCAGAATTAGTGGATTCAGGCTGAATCTTTGCAACCTGTTATTCATTTTGGTCTTTTTGGAGTCTGACTTTTCAGCTGGAGTTGAAGACTAGAGCTCAGGACTTCCCCTAGAGTTGTCCTGGTAATTGAAAAGGGCCTCCTCCATCTTCCTCATTCTCTGTTAATAAACAAAGGCACAACATGTGTTTTACATCTATTGAACCATTGTCACAGTTATACAGTACTGTCACAGATTCAGAGAGGAATGGGAGGGGAAAAGGAGTGTGATATTCGAACACCCGCCTCTCACTGATGATGAAGTGCAATTTTATTTGGGGGTTTGGGGTGATATCCTTTCTCCAGGTTCATCCCCAAAACCGTGAAGTCATAGGCACATACTCCTAATCAGAGGCAGCTTCACACAATTATCTTGTAAATTCTCACAATGAGTAGATCACAGGGACCGGTGTACCACGAGAACAGACAGTGTGATTAAGCACCAAGAAGTAGGCATTGTATGGAAGAAATCATGCACTAGAAATGCTTTCACATGTGGAATACACATAATGAAAGAAAACATGAATTTTCCCTGACAAATAGCATGAGCCTTCCCATGTATTCAGCTGACAAACACTGTAGGTTATTTTCCACAGTGCAATGCAGTCCTGCAAACATGGATATAATAAGTGTCTTTACTTTTACAAATATGAGAAGTTAATTATATAATTACCATCTCCTTCATTCAAACATTCTCAGCCATTATAAGGGAGAAATTACATGCAGTATATAGCATCACACATTCTGAAACATAACTGCCAAAGGTAACTCTCAAGAGCGATGTACAGTTTGGTTAAGAATGGTCATGATAGGCACTCAATGAATGTTCAGAGCGCACAAAGGATTTGCCATATGCATTGAGCGTGGTTTACAGTCATAAGCATATGCAAATCATCAAATCAGACAGACAATAGACATGGTAAGAATGTTTCACTGCGGTAGACATGACAGGTTTTGAGCGGCAGTTTTAGAGTCACTGTACCGAAGTCCTGTCTTCTTTTTACATTTTCTCACGAAAATACTCGACCATTCGTCTATCTCTCACTTCATCAGGTTTACACATAACATATTAAATGATTTAGGTACCTGGAGTGCAGATGACCACCTCCTAAAGAATGCTTTTGGGCAAATTTTACCACTGCATCTTGAACATGTCCTTACGGGATGGAATCAAATCTTCGACTGGCGGGCTAATTATGTATTAAGGAGCGTTACCAGCCCAAGGGTTACCCAATCAAATTGAGACCCCACCATTCATCTACCCTCTCTCGATCTAGAATCTACGATTCTATTTTTAGTTAGGGTATCACGACGGCTTACGTGGTTAACTACTGAGTATTGAGAAATGTAAATGGACTGGGGATGCGAACGTCTGAAGACATCATGCCACATAGCCTCCCCATAAACTGTCATGGATACAATGACTGATAGGTCAGGCGTTCACAGTTCCCAGATCCTGTAAGTGGTGTCATCATTTACTCATCTCCCATTACTCCAACAAGAGCTGTGCATATGGAACCAATTGACTTTTCCTTGAAAAATCTGCTCCAATATTCATCAGTCATGAATTTGGTGGCATCTGCAAAGACCATGAAGTTAGTCCTGCATGAAGTTCCATTTAGTCACTGGAAGTATGAAGAGTTATGACCACACTTATCAGTGAACTGCTCTCCAACTCATTTCTGACAATGCTCCACAGTCAATCTCCATGCTATTTTTCCTGTCCATGATGAATGATCTCTCAGAGTCACACACTTTCAAAGCATGAGTACCATTGAGATTCATTATGAGAAGTAATGGCTTTGCAATTAAACCAACTTCTATATGTCTGATGAGAGTGGTATAATTTCATATGTCTCTCACTCATTTGTCTTTATCAGAACTTCATTCTTCCCTTCGCCTCTGGAGAATGATAATCCTGTGAGAGTGTATTTAACTGAACACTTTCTCCAACAGTAATCTTGGTATTTGGAACTGGGTTAAAATTTTTGATCATCACCGGAGCAAAGACAATCACTTCCGGGTGAACTGTATAGCAGCCGCTGCAGAACTTAAGACTAAAATCTACTAAGTGCAGATTTGGTTAGCGTTGGACACAGGGTCTACCTTTCCAATAAGCCTCTTGTGTTTGCAGATGGTAGCAATTTCCCATTATATTTCCTTGACTAATTTCTGTAGTCTTACCATAGATTTAGAGGTGCACTTATTGGTTGAGATTTCCTCATTCCGTTAGGCCTCTATTTTGATTTGTTGTGAGAAGTGACAGCATTTTCTCTCCTTAGTTGCTCTATTTTCTAACGTAGCAACTGAATTGGTAGATGCAGCCAGACTGTGACATCTACTACAACCAATATAGAATTCCAACTAGTTGTCTTCAGCCATGCTTGAGCTAAATGCTTTTGAGTGGCTGGGAAGTATCCGTTCTTTCTCTCCCACATGAGCAAAACGTTTACTATTGGCGAATAAGGCGTTTCTTCTCAGCCATAGAGAAGTCCGTCATTATCACAGCCACCTTTGAAGGGGTGTGATTATGTGGGTATAGCTTCATAGATCCCACTATTGACTGGAATTATTTTTTGAAGCAATTTTACTGACTTTGAGGATAGGCCTGGCCAGGTCTTGTGAAGACATCTCGCAGATCAGTAATAATACAAGATTCAACTGCGGAATGCATGGTTCTTATTATATAAAGAGTCGACTGCTGAATTGCAGAGATCTTTATCTTGAAAGGAATCAGCTGTTTAAGAACAGTGATCTTTCGTTAGTCCACTTTCGCAGACATTGTGTATAGAGTGTCACTGCTGGAATTGCAGTGATCTCTACCATATAAGAGTTAACTGTTTGGAGACAGTGATCCTTATTTACATTCCCACCTTCTTCCGGCAGAAAGGTCTTCCCAATTGAGAATGAAAAAGGGGAATGACATCAGCTGTACTCAACTTTGTCCGTCCTTTAATCTCCACCATTTCGGGCAGAAATGCTTTCTCAACTGAGGATGAATTGACGGCAGACGTCGGAGACTGATCCTGTTTTATCTCTTCATGAAATTTTTCAGGTTGTCCACGTTATGCTCCTAGTCGTATGATACGCCAATGACATCAGGTTGGTTATCCATCGTTTCCTGGACACATAACTTTGCGTACGCTCTCCACTTCCATATGAATGGCTAGGGGTCCAGTTATTTTGATGGCCTTCCTGGAGATTCAATGAGTTCACTCCTGGCGACGTGGATCCTAGTACACCAGAGATCACACCATCGAACAATAGACTAATGTCTTATAGACACCAGACTGTGGTCGGGTCATGAGTGACTGACCATGACATCAGGTAGAATCTTCCCTTCCTCTCGTCCATTACGTATCAAGTACGCTTAATAATACCACTACTTCAGAAATGGCAAGTGACTGAGTTGATAAGGATGTTTCTCCTGGAGATTCAATCGTGCGTACTTTCTCAGCAGCTTGATCAGGGCTACCGACAAGATTACACAACTGAAGAATAAACCCAACGTCGAATTGACACTGGACATTAGCCGGTACGAATACTGACTATACTGAGAGAGATTGTTAGTGAGGTGTCTTAATGGTTGCCCAATTTTTCCATCAGGGTTCACACTCTCTGCTCTCAGTGTTGCCAACATGTTATGGGGACTGAGGAACTGAGTACCCACTATATGATGTGATGCAGTGATATTAAAATGTAAATACACTAATTCCCCTTTCTCCCATGCTAGCCAATAAGTTAGAAAATGGAGTAGGCCCCCTATTTATTCCCTGGATAAGTGTCTTAATTTATCTCAAGAAAAATCAAATTTATCCTGAAATTAGCTGTCTATGTTATTTAAAAATAATTTGTGTCTTCTGGTTCTCAGGTACCTTTGATACTCATAGTGAACACAGTATGCACAAAATTACACAACATTATTGACAGTCCATTACATCAGCCCATCCTGAAATACAACATTATCATGGGTATATCAAACATGTTGACCCATAAGATAATTAACATTTTTGTTCAACTACATTGTACAATGTGACATTTGTGAACAGTGATACATGCAATATTACCACCATTGATGAAACAACCACCACCCGAGATTTACTTGTGGGTTTAAACATCTGGACCTTTTGTCCACATTTATGTGACGAGATCCATTAACCACATCATAAAACTCTAAGCAATAGGTTTAATTTTGCGAGAGGTTACTCCCTGATTCTAATACAAACATAGATATCCTCCACAGGAGTCCCAGACAAGGTATACCCATAGTTTACATCCCGAGTCGCCAGACCTCGTTATGTGAATCCCATAAAAGGTATTCCCAGGGTTCAATTAGTGCATAGAGCACTCAATATGTGATTACCTTGAGGGGTGTTCCCAGAGTTCTAATTGCCTATATTAGTCCACAATATGTGATCCCCTTTAGCAGGTTATTCCCAGGGTTCAGTCGCGGATACAGGTCCACAACATGTGATCACCTTTAGGGGTGTTCCCGGGGTTCAATCCCGGACGAGCCCCCAACATGTGAGGTTTTTTTGTGGGTTTATAGAGAATTACAGAAGTTCTAATGAGTGAAGTTCTATAAAGTATATCTCTCCATAAAAGATACAGGTTAGTAACAGCAAGTGATGTCTAGAGGTATTGATAGTCATTCTCGCATAACCCTTGTAGAGAAACCATTCAGAATTTTGGCTCACCGAGTACCCCCACTGTGAGAAATTAGACAAGTTAAGTTCCACACAGAATTATTTATAGATGATTTCTCTTCTAGGCCATATATATATATATATATATATATATATATATAGAGATCTTGGCAGTTAGCCACAGTAACCAATGAAAGCAGTTCTCTCATCTTCCAGCTGACTGTGCTCTGATCGCCAACCTCATTATTGATCTCATTACTTATTTCAAGTGACACAAGACACTTGGACAAATGATCACATTGACAATTGTACCATTGTAGTGAACATAAACAACAACAACTGTATTTTACACTGGTTGAACAAGACAACATGAGAAGATCTTGACAACAGTTGGACAAACATTCACAAAGAATGATCACACCAACAGGTTAGACAAGTCATACATCATGAAAGATACTTGACAACAACCACACAGACTTTCACAATCTCTGTAACCAACAGCAACAGTAGATTAACAGTCACCATGAAGATGCTTGACACCAGTTGGACATTTCTTTCTCAACAATGTACAAGACAATCACAGAGACATGTATCTCAAAAACTGTTCTCTTACTACTAATCATTTATTAATGTCTGATGAGGTCAAGTGAAGACTCAGGCTTCATATTCTGCCAACAATTTACATCTCAAATATGTTTATATGCAAATTATAGTGACATTATCTATGAAAACCCAAACACATCACTCAATATCCCCACAGAAACATTAATCTAAATACACCCTCCTCCTTCACATCTCTACACCATAAGTTATCCTACACCACACTTTAGACTTAAATCGTTTCTTCGACTGTTACTGAGGGAAACACAAGATAAGCCATAAATTGAGGCAAGCATAGGGACGTTCTGCTCCACTGGTCTGTTTCATCCTTTTAGCACCTATGATGGTGTTGGACAGCTCAGGTTACAGTTCTCCCCATGATGGTTTTCCAATTCAGGCTATTCCCTGCTGTCACAATCTTGAAAGAAATTTTAAAGCTCTATCTTTTCACTGGTGAGTTCATGAAGTTGACACTTAGGACTGTTCATCTAAAAAGAAACAATATGTCCTAGCATTCTTCTTTCTGTCTATCTCACCTAAATTTGACTGTTCATGAAGTTGACACCCAAGACTGTTCTTTGGCTTTTCCAGTGGAGGAAGATCTAAAAAGAAACAATATGTCCCAGCCGTCTTTCTTCACAGTCTATCACTCCTAAGATTTCTGATGGAACTGAATCACCACACTGACTTAACACTAATCCATTTTGTGAATTTGCTCTATTTATTAACTTCTGCTCCTTCAGCTTTCAGCCATTATTAATATTAAGCTGTGATAGGGTCAGCTCCAAGTGCACCTTTAATGTCCACTCTTAGCCAGTAGTGACATGCTGAAGACCAGGTGATCTCTCCTCTTAAGGTTTCTTCTTGAATTTATCTTGAAGATATAGCCTGGAGCTTTTACAAAATTGGAGAGTATCCCTGTCTTAGGCTTTTAAGAAAGACTTTTATTCAGTGCCATCTGTATAGGCCAGAATTAGTGGATTCAGGCTGAATCTTTGCAACCTGTTATTCATTTTGGTCTTTTTGGAGTCTGACTTTTCAGCTGGAGTTGAAGACTAGAGCTCAGGACTTCCCCTAGAGTTGTCCTGGTAATTGAAAAGGGCCTCCTCCATCTTCCTCATTCTCTGTTAATAAACAAAGGCACAACATGTGTTTTACATCTATTGAACCATTGTCACAGTTATACAGTACTGTCACAGATTCAGAGAGGAATGGGAGGGGAAAAGGAGTGTGATATTCGAACACCCGCCTCTCACTGATGATGAAGTGCAATTTTATTTGGGGGTTTGGGGTGATATCCTTTCTCCAGGTTCATCCCCAAAACCGTGAAGTCATAGGCACATACTCCTAATCAGAGGCAGCTTCACACAATTATCTTGTAAATTCTCACAATGAGTAGATCACAGGGACCGGTGTACCACGAGAACAGACAGTGTGATTAAGCACCAAGAAGTAGGCATTGTATGGAAGAAATCATGCACTAGAAATGCTTTCACATGTGGAATACACATAATGAAAGAAAACATGAATTTTCCCTGACAAATAGCATGAGCCTTCCCATGTATTCAGCTGACAAACACTGTAGGTTATTTTCCACAGTGCAATGCAGTCCTGCAAACATGGATATAATAAGTGTCTTTACTTTTACAAATATGAGAAGTTAATTATATAATTACCATCTCCTTCATTCAAACATTCTCAGCCATTATAAGGGAGAAATTACATGCAATATATAGCATCACACATTCTGAAACATAACTGCCAAAGGTAACTCTCAAGAGCGATGTACAGTTTGGTTAAGAATGGTCATGATAGGCACTCAATGAATGTTCAGAGCGCACAAAGGATTTGCCATATGCATTGAGCGTGGTTTACAGTCATAAGCATATGCAAATCATCAAATCAGACAGACAATAGACATGGTAAGAATGTTTCACTGCGGTAGACATGACAGGTTTTGAGCGGCAGTTTTAGAGTCACTGTACCGAAGTCCTGTCTTCTTTTTACATTTTCTCAAGAAAATACTCGGCCATTCGTCTCTCTCTCACTTCATCAGGTTTACACATAACATATTAAATGATTTAGGTACCTGGAGTGCAGATGACCACCTTCTAAAGAATGCTTTTGGGCAAATTTTACCACTGCATCTTGAACATGTCCTTACGGGATGGAATCAAGGCTTCGACTGGCGGGCTAATTATGTATTAAGGAGCGTTACCAGCCCAAGGGTTACCCAATCAAATTGAGACCCCACCATTCATCTACCCTCTCTCGATCTAGAATCTACGATTCTATTTTTAGTTAGGGTATCACGACGGCTTACGTGGTTAACTACTGAGTATTGAGAAATGTAAATGGACTGGGGATGCGAACGTCTGAAGACATCATGCCACAAGCATGGAGGTGGAGGCAGTAACAGCGGCATTCCGGTGGCTAGAGGAGACTACTGCAACACATGTTGTGTTCATTACGGATTCAAAGAATATGCTTAGCAAGGTGGAGAAAGGAATGTTTCGTGTGGAATGGCTCTCATCGCTTCAGAGGTCACAGATTGTGAGAATTGTATGGATATTTTGCCCTGGCCATGCGGGAGTACGGGGGAATGAACAGGCTGATAGGCTAGCAGGGAATGCACCTCTTGGTGGTATCTTGCCTATGTACAAGGGGGAGGTGATCGTGCGCTTGTGGGACCAGGTGGAGAAGGCGGAGGAACAGATTGAGAACTCATATGTGGAAAGAATGAGATTTCGGGGGATCGGCAGGGGTTCTGGAAGAATCTCACAATTAAGAGGGAAGACCAGGAGAACTTTTAATCAGATAGCGGTGGCATCGATTAGTAGTATGATTCTTCGCTGGCTGTTGAACGAGGGGACTGAGCACGTATGGGAATGTCCTGAGTGCAGTGATGTCGGTTCTTAACACAACTCAACTCAACATGTATGAGAGGAAATAGAGAAGAAGGGCAGAATGTCAGACGGGCCTGCGTGCCCAATTCTTAACCCTTTGAAAATAAAGACTTTCGTTCGTTCGTTCGTACTGATCACGTCATTCATCGAGTCTAGCACCAAACGCTCAATGTGCCTTAAGAGTGTGGATTGGGCTTTTCTTACAAGATGATGATGATACTTTTCTCATATGGATAAGAAACTTACTGAGCAGGACTGGCAGAATAAAAAAAAGTCTAAAATTTAGTTTTAAAAACTAGATAGCTCATGATTGTGTTTATTATAGTTCTTTCCACTGAATAAGCTCTAATGTATCGCAAAAAACCAGTCAGCTGTGAAACGTATCTAGGGCAATTGAAACTACTGAATGACATTACTGACATCAATTCCGCCCACCACTGTTGTATTTCGGCAGATTGGAATCCCAACCTCATTGTTGGAATCTTAGACACAGATATGTATGTTCAGTGTGTCCCTCATTAGGTGTGTACTCATTATTGCAGATCACACTCGACAGACGGTGCAGAGAGCAGAACCATGCCGCTGTCAATGCAGAGGTCAACGCGCTCATCTATGAACACTTAGATAGCCCCGAAGTGCCCATCTATACAGATGGATCTGTTGTAAAGCAGCAGAGAAGTGCGTGGACATTTACAGCCTGTTCAGCAGGCCGAACCGTTCAAGAATCCAGTGGTGCCCACTCTATGACCACGAGCAGCATGACGATGTATGTGATGGCAGTAACACAGGCTTTCATATGGCTGGAATCACAGCATTATACCAACGTGTGTGTACTAAGTGATTCAATGAGCATGATTCAGAAGGTCGAAGCTGGATCTGTACGTAGACAGTGGACTGAGTCGCTGCGGAAGTCTGTTGTCCGTAAAGTCACCTTCATCTTCGTCCCGGGACATGCGGGAGTCGAGGGAAATGAGCGAGCTGATAAACTGGCTGGCTCTGCACCCCCTGCAGATGGCCAGCCCATGGATCGTGCCGGTGTTATTAACGTCATTAAGGATATGCCGAGAACAGAGGAATTTGACGTCAGTGAATCCACATCGCTGTCCAGAATGAAAAAATTGGGAGTAAGAACTGGCACGGCCAGACACGAGAGGTACATCGAGAAAACGAGGTGCCTCCTCAACCAGCACAGAACTGGCACCACCGAACGCTGATGCATATGCTGGGGGAGGATCTGAGCACCTATATGGACCTGTCCGGAGTGCACTGAGGATACCCCAACTGATAACTGATCATTATTGCAGACGATGTTCCTCAATAACAATTATACTCATGTCGTCCAAGCATAGTCAAAGTTGTCCTAGATATTGCGATTGGTCTCTGAAGTATTAGACTTTCGCATATTCTAGGCAATGGCTGATGAGATGACATGACACGTTCCCTTCCTCAGTGTTCTTTTTTTCCCCCAGACAATTCTTAAACACTTTTGAAAATTGGTTCCAATTATATGAGTCTCGGCCGACCCTAAAGCCTTTCTGGTCTGGAAAATTAACCCTACCATTGCTATGGGTGGCCAGAGGAGCGGCTGGCCGAGTTGCTAGAACGCCGGACTCTCCTTCGGGAGACCCGGGGTCGATTCCTCGGTAAGGTGTGGGATTTTTTTTTCTGTCGGGGGAAAAAAGAAAATCCTTACCTGCACAGTTCGCGGCGACTGCACTAGCCAGGCGGCCTTAATTCATCAGGCTCAAAGACCCCTCAGCAATACACCGCAAGGTACTATACTGGCAGTAAATGACAGTTTTGACAGTTTATTGCTATGTGTCGAATCCATGCAGTCTTGATAAGGTAGCGCACTAACCATTATGCCAATGACGAGATGAGAAGAATTGGATCGCGTGGAAGGATTTGTGGAAATAAAAGATTTTGGAGAAAGATTTATGGAAGGATGGATAGAGGAAGACAGCGAGTAAAGATTCTTAACAGACTTTAGTCTTGTTCCGGAAAGGTATTAGCGCACGAATTGGTACATGCTGTTGGAGATTGCAAGATATGGAGAAGCACGACCCCCCCCCCCCCCCCCCCCACGCCAGTCGGCAAGGCATTTGATGATGATGATGATAATTCATTTCATGGATGTCTCGTAATCTACAGGCGAAATTTATCACTCAAGATGTTTGTATTTATTTCAGAGTTCATTCCTCGAGGATTACTTGAAGACGCCACCGATGAACCTGACGAGGGCAATGACTACATGTATGATGAATATTAAATATAGTTATTATACCATCAGCCTATGCCATGTTCAATCAATCAAAACTGACCAATGTTTTCATATTTTGAAAATCCTAATCAAATATGATACATGTCTGAATAAAATGTGGCATGGTTTGAATGACAATTGTTTGAATGGAACAGTTATGAATCTAGTAAGAAATAAAATACATTGACAAAATCAAATTATATTTTGACTACGCTGCCGTGACCATCCCTTTGTTTTGGGAAAATGAAGAAAGCACTTGCATAATTGTTTGTGAGTAATGTGTTGTCTTCTGTTCCTTTAACGAGAATGGGGTAATCGCATTGATCGTACTGATTGCACAGAACTTAAAGTTCTACAACTGTAGTTTAAAAAAAAAAACACACATCTAGGAATCATTATTAACCGGAAAAAAGGTTTATATACATGCTCTGTGCCCCTGCAGATAGTGAAATAAAACTAAAATATATTCTATGGAAGTACATTGTAGATATTGTGTTATTCACGTATGTTTGATGGCCGAAAGGAACGAGTACGGTGCTCAGCAAATGAGAAGCACAGACAATTCCAAGTTGCAAGAAATAATGCATTAAATTAACATCAAAATACGTTGGAATAATACTAACTTTGCAAAAGTAAATCTTCCAAAAATTAAAAAAAAGTTAGGTGCATATCCTTTACATGACGTCGCAGTCAACCCCAATATTGTTTGGCTGTTAGTGATTGTTTGGCAAGTTTACGTTCAGTAGTTTGCCATTGATTCCTGAACGACCGGCACTCACCTTTGAATCTGAAACCAACGCAAGGCGGTCTGCTTCCAAATCGCCCACAGCAATGTTCCGAACGCGGTATGCGGGATTACGAATTGAATTAGTAACTCATTCGCCACAGAGCCAATTACTTCAAAAACCTGAACAAATAACACTTTAAAAAACACTAAAGTGAGCAACAAGAAAACTTGAAATAAATGAACAAATACCACAATGAAATGATACCAAAGAATGTAAGATGAACAGTTGGTATAATTGCAGAACAGTACACCGAAATAACACCAAAGTCTAACAATCTGACACTTGAAACAGTTGAACACATAGAATATATGTGTAATAATGACGCAAGTGAACATTTACACGTTTTCAAAATTCCCAATTTGATTTAATTTCTTCAACAACCGTTTATTTGCTTCGTGATGATTGACAATTTATTTTCTATTTTCAAATAGAATAGCCATCTTGGCTTTAATTGAAATATACATATAGCCATGTTCTGTTGTGTTGTTTAATCTAATCTGCTGTGGTTTAGATAAATGCAAGCTTTCCCAACTTTGATATTGAAGGTATAAACAATTATACTTTTGTAAGAATTTAAAGACATTGAACAAGTGTAAGTCTCATAGAAAATTCATTAGTTTATGAATGTGTGTGCTACATCACCAACAATAAATTAAAGGACGCCTTTGCACGCCTTAAGACACAGTAGTCATATGATGATGGATATGTATTTTATAGACCAATCGCACACAGTGGGTAATGTGGCCAGTGACACGCCGCATTTACTTGTCAACACATTTTCTGAGTGTTAGACTCATCAATTTGAACCCATACCCATCGTTCCAGCAGGCGGGCGTCTAGCTTCTACACTACATATCCACACACAATGTGTGTGCGGTGTGTGAGTCAGCTCGTGGCCACACTGTGCACATAAACTAGTTAGAGTTAAAATAAATATTTCAAATACGACTAAATACAAAAGACACGCAGTGATGTTCACATATGCGTTTTTGCTTCCTGTATAGCACGATCCAGGCGCTCTTAATGGTTTTTCAAATCAACATTTCAGATAGCGTATACAAATAACTACAGTTGTACTGTGTCAGTAGCTTCCTCTGACGTCACTGACATCTGCGCATTGGGCAGTTCCTACCAATCTTACACCATCTATAAAAAGCGATGCAGCGGTGGCGCAGTGGCTAGCACGCTAGCCTGCCAATCCAGTGGTCATGGGTTTGAAATCCTCATCGAGGCGGGGATTGTTTAAAAATGACCTGGGTTTCTAGGTCGACCCAGTCTACGGTGGATACCAGGAAATATCCCTGGAAATAAAGGTAATAGCCGTGATGGTGATCACATCAACTTTTGTGAGTCGACTGGTCTATTTTTAAAACAATCGACTAGCACCATATACCCAATACTTGTCAAGGCGTGCAAAAGGGTACTTTAATTTTACTTACGTATTGTGCTGGGCGTTCTGGAATATTTATAGGTGTAAAATGCTATGCTATGTATCTACAGTACAAGAAAGCAAATATAATCCCACCATCATTTGTGTTGAGTTTTTCATGTTTCTGTTTTATCAATTTACATGACTGTCCCATTGGTGTAAGTGCTTATTTCCACCAGTAATTATATTCTGGATTTCTTTTATTTTGTTTATCGTTCAGAGATTTGCTGTGCATTATCTTTCATGTATTCAACGAAAAGCTCGCAACTTGAGCAGAGCCCCTCAGCCATTTCACGTCAAACCATTCTATCAGAAAGAATGTTCATAATTAACTGGATTTTGCAGATACGGTTTTCTACCAGATGAGATTGTCAATCCCACGCTAACCATCCATTAGTTGGACATATGTAGTCAATGTGTTACAGTGTTGGTAGTTAGGAAGTCACGTAATCAAATATGGAACTTTATCTGATAAGCCTGTATGCAGCATTTCGCTGCTAATTAATTCCTAATGATTAAAGCTTTATTGCTAACGTGCTTAATATATGCATATGCTTCCCGTTTTGGTATATATCTGTGTTTGCCAGATTACTTGGGGCTACAATCCTAGACCTAAGACAGCGTACATAACATGCCAACTGATTGTTCCCCTGGATCTGAGAATGAAAAGGATGTGTACCTCCTACTATTAAAACCAATAATACAAGGGAGCTGTTATTTTACTTATATGATTCAGTGGAGAATAATAACTTATAATTATACTAAATAACGCTTTTTATTCAAGTTATGCTTTATGAGATTATTGACTAAATCAATGATACACCATTGCTAGCGTGCTCTTATTTGATCTTAACGCCAGCGTTCATATTGTCGCTTGTATTGTGTTCTTGTAGAACTTGCCAGTTCCACTTCTCACTTTCGTTAACTTATACATTGACTAAAACTATTTTTTTTAAATGCTAACATTTGAAGCAAGAGTCATTACTTCGCAAAAAAATGAGCCATTTAAAAAAAATATATATCTTAGCTATATATTAACATGTAACTTGAAATGCAGTTTTTATTTCGGTTCAGAAAGTACCACCAAATCAATGCGCGAATCTCGATATGTGTGTCTGCTTCATTTGCACGCTTTTGGAACCGTGTGACACTTTGGAGAGACATCAGGAGATTTATATCCAGGTTTCGGCAGATTCTTCTTGGCAGGCAGATTCCCCTTGGGTGGCGGATTCCCCTTGGGTGGCGGATTCCCCTTGGCCAATTTATTCAGTTTGTACAGGAGTACCATTACAAATATGGTACTGTAGGTAGCGACCACAGTCTGAAAGATATAAATTGTAGTATTCTCATAGAGAGCACAATAATATAATTTTACTTAAAAGTTAAAAGGAGGATAGGAAATACACAGATACATACTGAGCAGTTGGTAATCCCTTGAACAGGAGTGAGGAAAGATAGAGGGAGAGTGCGTAGAGGGATGAGGAAAGATATATGGAGAGTGCCTAGAGGGATGAGGAAAGACAGAGGGAGAGTGCCTAGAGTGATGAGTAAATATATAGAGAGTGCCTAAAGGGATGAGGAAATATATATAGAGAGAGAGTGCCTAGAGGGATGAGGAAAGATATATGGAGAGTGCCTAGAGGGATGAGGAAAGATATATGGAGAGTGCCTAGAGGGATGAGGAAAGATATATGGAGAGTGCCTAGAGGGATGAGGAAAGATATATGGAGAGTGCCTAGAGGGATGAGGAAAGATATATGGAGAGTGCCTAGAGGGATGAGGAAAGATAGAGGGAGAGTGCCTAGAGGGGTGAGGAAAGATATATGGAGAGTGCCTAGAGGGATGAGGAAAGATATATGGAGAGTGCCTAGAGGGATGAGGAAAGACAGAGGGAGAGTGCCTAGAGTGATGAGTAAATATATAGAGAGTGCCTAAAGGGATGAGGAAATATATATATAGAGAGAGTGCCTAGAGGGATGAGGAAAGATATATGGAGAGTGCCTAGAGGGATGAGGAAAGATAGAGGGAGAATGCCTAGAGTGATGAGTAAATATATAGAGAGTGCCTAAAGGGATGAGGAAAGATATATGGAGAGTGCCTAGAGGGATGAGGAAAGATATATGGAGAGTGCCTAGAGGGATGAGGAAAGATATATGGAGAGTGCCTAGAGGGATGAGGAAAGATATATGGAGAGTGCCTAGAGGGATGAGGAAAGATATATGGAGAGTGCCTAGAGGGATGAGGAAAGATAGAGGGAGAGTGCCTAGAGGGATGAGGAAAGATATATGGAGAGTGCCTAGAGGGATGAGGAAGGATATATATAGAGAGAGTGCCTAGAGGGATGAGGAAAGATATATGGAGAGTGCCTAGAGGGATGAGGAAAGATAGAGGGAGAATGCCTAGAGTGATGAGTAAATATATAGAGAGTGCCTAAGGGGATGAGGAAAGATATATGGAGAGTGCCTAGAGGGATGAGGAAAGATATATGGAGAGTGCCTAGAGGGATGAGGAAAGATATATGGAGAGTGCCTAGAGGGATGAGGAAAGATAGAGGGAGAGTGCCTAGAGGGATGAGGAAAGATATATGGAGAGTGCCTAGAGGGATGAGGAAAGACAGAGGGAGAGTGCCTAGAGTGATGAGTAAATATATAGAGAGTGCCTAAAGGGATGAGGAAAGATATATGGAGAGTGCCTAGAGGGATGAGGAAATATATATAGAGAGAGAGTGCCTAGAGGGATGAGGAAAGATATATGGAGAGTGCCTAGAGGGATGAGGAAAGACAGAGGGAGAGTGCCTAGAGTGATGAGTAAATATATAGAGAGTGCCTAAAGGGATGAGGAAAGATAGAGGGAGAGTGCCTAGAGGGATGAGGAAATATATATATATAGAGAGAGTGCCTAGAGGGATGAGGAAAGATATATGGAGAGTGCCTAGAGGGATGGGGAAAGATAAAGGGAGAATGCCTAGAGTGATGAGTAAATATATAGAGAGTGCCTAAAGGGATGAGGAAAGATATATGGAGAGTGCCTAGAGGGATGAGGAAAGATATATGGAGAGTGCCTAGAGGGATGAGGAAAGATATATGGAGAGTGCCTAGAGGGATGAGGAAAGATATATGGAGAGTGCCTAGAGGGATGAGGAAAGATATATGGAGAGTGACTAAGGGGATGAGGAAAGATATATGGAGAGTGCCTAGAGGGATGAGGAAAGATATATGGAGAGTGCCTAGAGGGATGAGGAAAGATATATGGAGAGTGCCTAGAGGGATGAGGAAAGATATATGGAGAGTGCCTAGAGGGATGAGGAAAGATATATGGAGAGTGCCTAGAGGGATGAGGAAAGATAGAGGGAGAGTGCCTAGAGGGATGAGGAAAGACAGAGGGAGAGTGCCTAGAGTGATGAGTAAATATATAGAGAGTGCCTAAAGGGATGAGGAAAGATAGAGGGAGAGTGCCTAGAGGGATGAGGAAAGATAGAGGGAGAATGCCTAGAGTGATGAGTAAATATATAGAGAGTGCCTAAAGGGATGAGGAAATATATATATAGAGAGTGCCTAGAGGGATGAGGAAAGATATATGGAGAGTGCCTAGAGGGATGAGGAAAGATATATGGAGAGTGCCTAGAGGGATGAGGAAAGATATATGGAGAGTGCCTAGAGGGATGAGGAAAGATATATGGAGAGTGCCTAGAGGGATGAGGAAAGATATATGGAGAGTGCCTAGAGGGATGAGGAAAGATAGAGGGAGAATGCCTAGAGTGATGAGTAAATATATAGAGAGTGCCTAAAGGGATGAGGAAATATATATATATAGAGAGTGCCTAGAGGGATGAGGAAAGATATATGGAGAGTGCCTAGAGGGATGAGGAAAGATAGAGATAGAGAGAGAGAGTGTCTTGAGGGATGAGGAGAGATAGAGGGAGACTTTTTTTTTTTTTTTTTTTTTTTTTTTTTTGCGTATCCTTTTACAGGACTTAGCTGTCAACAGCAGCATCTTTCAGCTGTCTGTTGATCTCTTGGCAAGATTACGCTCAGTAGTTTGCCATTGCTTTCTGAGCGGCCGGCTCAGTATCCGCAAGTCACGAGCGGGGGTCGAACCACCTCAGTTCTCGCTCCGCTGCGAGACTCTGCGTGATAAACGGGATTACAGAGAGAAAGTGTTGTAACCCCACAGCCAGAGAGACCGGCAGAGGGAGACTAAGAAAATTAATTAGCATGGTGACCTGAATGAATTAGCTTGATGCCCTTATTACTCGATACAAAGTCCTACATATAACTATGTTTCACAAAGTTAATAATAAACCTTCTACATTTCCTTATTACAGGATACACAGTCCTGTATACAATTACACCATGTTTCACAGAGTTAATAATAAATACTCTATATGTCCTTATTACAGGATACACAGTCCTACATACAATTACACCATGTTTCACAGAGTTAATAATAAATAGTCTATATGTCCTTATTACAGGATACACAGTCCTACATACAATTACACCATGTTTCACAGAGTTAATAATAAATACTCTATATGTCCTTATTACAGGATACACAGTCCTACATACAATTACACCATGTTTTACGGCGTTTGTAATCAACTATCTATATTTCAGCTATTATACCAGCCAACTGATGCCCTGGTCACCCTATTTCTAGCAACCGTCATATCTATATTTCAGCTATTATACCAGCCAACTGATGCCCTGGTCACCCTATCTCTAGCAACCGTCATATCTATATTTCAGCTATTATACCAGCCAACTGATGCCCTGGTCACCCTATCTCTAGCAACCGTCAATCATAGGCGCCTATTTTCCAGACACCATATCTCAGACATCGTCAATGTCCTGGAATGTCGATCTTAGAGATCCTCAATTTTAGTCAGTTTATATCTGGACATATTATCCCAAAAAAGCCTAAATTCCAGCCAGTCTTTATTTTGTCTTTCTGAAACTGTACCAGCCTCGCACCTAGTTAGTCTGTCTCACAGATAGTTCTATCCCAGCCAGAGCAACCAGTGAAGACATAAATCACCCCAAAAGTAATATATCTTTCAATTCAATTCATCACTCCATCCAGCTGGCTTCTGCTCTTCTACTCCAATCAAGTCTATGACTATAACTAATATGAGGGGGCTTCAAATACACATCTTAAATGTTTGTGTGAGTTGTGAATATATTCTGAAAAAGTAAAGAACAAATGCATCATTTTTTTAAAATGTCGTCACCACCGCGTTCAATGCAAGTCCTCCAGCGTTGATAAAGTGCTTATCACTCATGCACCACCTCCATCATCGGACCGAACAGTTTGGAAATTTCCTACTCCACTCATGCCGGACTCACAAGCATTCATCAACAGACTAGACCTTCATTCGCCGATGAATTGCTATAGGTTTCATGCCTTCACTGATTTAAAAAAAAAAAAAACGGATAACAGAACGCCGCTCCTCTTTGGTGCATGTCAAAAGTGGGGCGGTCATCTTTAAACTGTCCTTATGACATCACCACTGTCATCCGCTTGACATTGTTGACATCTTTAACACCAATATTGACAAGTTATAAGACAATGGTATGGTTATTGTAATTTCTAGCACATTTTTAAGGTTTTCATTCGATGCCCTCTCATACGTTATTGAGCTAATTCCATCGGCTATAGTCATTGTTATAATTTCAATATTTATATATATAATAGGATTAGATTGTGGAAACCCAGTTTGACAATCATGAAATATGCTTAACCCATGGACTCCAAACCTGTTAAGGCTGCTGCTGTTTGGCAGGACGTTTAAAAGGAAAATATTATAGCTTTCTTTATGCTGATAGCCGGCTCAGTGGCGAAGGGGTTGAGGACGCAGTTCATAATCCTGCATACCGCGTTCGAAACACAGCGACGGGCGATTTGGCAGCAGACCACCTTGCATTAAGTGCTTTTATAAAATGGTATGGTTAGTTTGTTAGTTAGTTAGTCGACAGATCATCCTCATTGCACATCGAACCATTCAGTCCATAAGTGCTCGGATCCCCTCCTCAGCAAATCCCGCAGCGTGTAGCGGCTAAAGACACCAGTTCTGTGTTGGTTTAACAGTCTTCATTGGCTTCCTGTGTAGTGTTCTTGTTTGGTAACATCTCTTTTAATTTGCTGTTCTCGCAGTCTGACCATAGTTGTAGATTCACAGTCATCACTTGGTTCTCGCAGAAGTCTTACTTCTCGGTATGGGTGCCGGTCGTTCAGAAAGCAATGGCAAACTATTGAATTTGCCAAGAGATAACAAACAGTCAAAAAGTGATAGGGTTGACTGCGAGGTCCGGTAAAGAATATGCAGCTAACTTTATGCTGATGACGCTATATTGATAGCAGCATGTCAAAAGGAACTATAGAAAATTATAAATACAGTGGTTGAAGAAAGTGAACAAATGAGCCTCAGCGTGAATATTAGGAAAACATAAACAATGGTAATATCAAAGCAACGCAAAATGAATAAATGTACAGTTAATATAGATGACATTAATTTGGGACAGGTGTCTATGTACATGGATACTACCATCAGACAGAAGATGTATCCCACAGATATAGAACAGTATCAGCATCATGTAGCACGTAATTTGCAGAACGTCGCCCTCATCAGTGTCTGCCGAAACGTTTCTCCATCGCTTGTCTGTCCGACTGCATCATGAATCCACATGCCCAGGCTGAAACGTTTCTCCATAGCTTGTATATCCGACTGCGTCATGTAGCCACATTCCCAGGTGTATGTACTGTCTTTATCTATCATCTTGCTGGTTGACCCCGGCCCCTTCGTACAGGAACTATACTCTCTAACATTGTTATTTCCCAGCCACTGTAAAGAGAAACTGTCATTTACTGCCAATATAGTACCTTGCGGTGTATGGCAGAGGGGTCTTTGATCCTGAGGAATTAAGGCCGCCTGGCTAGTGCAGTCGCCGAGAACTGTGCAGGTTAGAATTTTATTTTTGCCCCCGACAGAAAAAATCCAACACCTTACCGAGGGATCGAACCCGGGTCTCCCGAATGAGAGTCCGGCGTTCTAACCACTTGGCCAGCTGATACTCTTCGCAGCCACTGTGACGTTTAATTGCTCGCTCCGTGGCGAAGGGATTACAGACGCAGCAGACAGCCTTGCGTTGGTTTTTTACGATATGGTATGGGTGCCAGTCGTTCAGAAAGCAATGGCAAACTACTAAACGTGAACTTGCCAAGAGATCACGAACAGCACCCCCCCCCCCCCCCCAAAAAAAAAAAAAAAAAATGCCGGGGTTGCCTACGACATCATGTAAAGATTATGCAACTAACATTTTTGTGACGTTAAACACGGCCAAAGCATTTCAGTTGTCAAGACAGGTTGCTGTTTATGATCCAGTTTTCTTCCATGTTCACAAGTTGTACAATGGCTTGTTGTCGTCTTCTTCTTCCTGGTCCCCGACAGTCTAGGAACGTTTCTGTAGCAGTTAAGTTCAAATGTCGCGATTTTCTTCTTTATTGATTGCAATATTGTCCATGACTCACACCCACATGTGGCCATAGGGAAGATTCATGTTTTTAAAAAGGTTACAGTTATTTCTTCTGCGGTGTTGTGCCACAGGTTCTCATAACTACTCCACTTCTACATTGTTATGACAAGTCTACGTGTGCCTTCCTTTGAATAATTCCCATTGATGTTGGTTATGGTTTGTTGTTGATTATTATTGTTCATTATGGTTATAGGTTATGGCTGTAAATCCTAGACATTTAATAACCAAGAGCAACAATACTGAAGCAAGAAAATAATGTGACCCAGCAGAAATGTGTGTGTGTGTGTATGTATGTGTGTGTGTGTGTATATGTATGCGGGGATGGGGGGGGGGGGGGGGGCGTATGTTAGACATATTTAAGCGCTGGGAACATGAGTAATCAAAATGTTTTGAGAAAACACAAAGAAGTGTTATCAGAAAAATCAGAAGCATGGCTGCGATGTTTGATGTTTTACCCGAGGAAGAGCTGAATCTGAAAGGATTTCAGACCCTGGTGTGCCCAATATCATCTAATCCAGTGGTTCTCAACCGGTGGGGAATTCCCCCCCCCCCCCACCACCAAGGGGGGGGGGGAATTTTAGGGTTTCCAGGGGGGAGGGATTAAGATGATTTCTAGATTACAAGATCTGATTACTTGATATTGTTTTTCCCTTCATACTTTACGGTTCTGTACGTATCACCTTTCTGAAATTCATGTTATAACGTAAGTAGATCCGCAAATCACGTTTTATGTAGATGTCTAGATTTGTTTTAGTATGTGCTATTAGATTTAGCTTCAATTATTACGTATACTGTGTAGGGGCAGGGGGAAATTTTTAGGGAGGAAATACGAAAGGGGGGGGGAGGGGGGAGAATGACGTTCTAAAAATATGATGAAGGGGTGCACGGGCCAAAAAATGTTGAGAACCATTGATCTAATCCCTTGTTACTGCTGTGGGCAAGCATGTCGATCCACAGCATGCATCAAGTTGTGTAGCGAAATCTTTCCATGCAATGCTAAGATAGTTGACATTCTTTGGTCAAATTGTTAGAAGAGAAACAAGTTTTAGCAAGTTGTGACAAATCGTGAAAGTAACTGGAAAAAGAGACTGGGGAAGACAGCGCTTGAAGTTTCATCGAAGTCTTTCACCATTACATCGAAACACAGCATGGGAACTGACGCACTGTGCTAGAGACAGCTGTAGGGAAGCAAATCGCCGATGCAAACTGACAAGACAATCGCTGGTGGTGGTGATGATGATTCATAACCTAGATATTGCAATTTGAATGCGTGCCATGTTTTTCAGAATGCAGAGAGCGTTTCCATTAAATTGTCCCTACAGTCTTCAGAGGAATTCGTTGTATCACAATGACTGGTATGCTTGTCTGTCGGCCTGGTGATCATGTTTCTCAAATTCCTTTTGAGGCAAGCATTTATATACAGAACTGAACTCCGAGGTCAGCCCAGTCCAAACTGGGTGCCAGGAAATTACACGGGAAGTAAAAACAGCGGAGTAATATTGACCACATCACATTTGAATGCAGAATGGTCTAAAATATAAGGCTACCCAATAGTCTCTAGGCATGAGAAGGGGGTCCTTTACTTATCATCTACAGAGGTGGTCGTTTCTTGTGAAGTTTTACTTCCAGTTCTCTACAATAGTATCAATATGGGGAGGCCAGTATGGCCGAATAGATAAGAACGTGCGTTCTTTAACATCCCGTGTGCTGATGCCGAGATAAGGGGTTTAACCCCTAGACAGGACAGTTGGACTAAAATGTTAACTTCTTGTCCTTGACTTGGTGACGTAAATTACAAGTACCTCTGAAGTCTGGGTGGGTTCGCCTGATGGCAAGGCACACTGGTTATTGGGAAAGCTAAATCATCAAACAAAATTTAGTCCAGTGCTACCAGAAGTGGTGTGTATGGACTACGCTTGAGTTCAAAGCGAGCGGGTGCAATAAAAAACATCAATATTAAATCAGATAGCATATTTCAACAGTTCAATATGTCACGGAAAACAAACTTACATTAAATCTTCCCCTCAGCGTGTAGCTGTTGAAGTATTTCTGAAATCCTTTCAGATTCAGCTCTTCCTCGGGTACAAAATCGCCAGCCATGCTCATCCAGATGTATTATCTGCAAGCAGCTTTGAGGGTGAGAACGTTGCTAGAGGAGAAATACACGTTAGAGCTCGAACTGAAACTGGAGTGTCCATAGGGTAGCAATAACATCAATGTGAAGAGATGACAGTAATCTACAGGTAGTAATTGGTACTTAAAGAAGTCACGAGGAGGGCAGTGCAACGTACGTAAAAAGAGCAAGCAGTCGTCATCATCATAAATGTCATCTCTTCAGTGAAGGTTTGCAGTAATGGATCTCCAGCAATTTCTACTCTGAGCCTTCGCTATACATTCTGCTAGATTGTATTCTGACCATATCTTGATTTTGTCTATCCATTTATATCCAAGACGCCCTCTAGCTCATGTGTCCTCAATTTTCCCCTTCACTACGGTCTTCATTGGAACGTTCCGTGGTTCGATGTCGTGAAAGTATTTTCTCGTTCTGTTTCATGTCTTTCAGCAGACCCATTTTTAGTATGAGCTCTTCTAGAATAAAACAATTTTCTTTTCTGGTTAATCCAAGAACATTTTATAAGTCTCAGTTTCTGGTTCTATCTTGTTAAATTCGGAAGCCACATAGAATAGGTTTTTCTATGTATTACCTGGCATATTTCGCTGCATCTCGTCAGGTGCATACAATAGTTATTTAGCATATGAAATAAATACATGAAGTGTACTTTGGCTCAATTACATAAAACACATTGTCACTGACAAATAATAATACAGCAACATCAACGTGATCAAAATATCACACGACAGAGGTAACAGAAGTGTCCTATCATCAATTTCTGGACCAGACTGTAATGCTATCACCATTCATTCATTCATTCATTCATTCATTCATTCATTCATTCATTCATTCATTCAGTAGAATGTCCTTTGCAGAACATCGCTCCCATTACAACCGTTCAGAAAACTTCTCGGTCATAAGCAAGATGTCCCGCATCTGATACAGCCATCTGGAGATCATCTGCCACATCCTCTTCTTCTCTTCCCGGGCATATGCCCCTCCATGATTGTTCTCTCCACACGTTCATAACGTTCCAAATGACCAAAGTATTTCAATTTTCTTTGTTTTATCGTCTTTAGTAGCCAACATCCTTCAATATTCAGTTCCTGTCGTATGAATTTATTTGTTCTTTTCTGAATCCACGATATTGTTAGAACCCGTCTATAACACTTATATTCAAAGACATTGATCCGCTGTTCAGCTTGCTTAGTAAGTGCTCAGGTCTCACAAGCGAATTGTGCAATGCGAAAGATGCATGCTCTTAAAAATCAGATTTTTGTAGTTCTATGTGTCCTCCTCCACAATTTATTCAGTTGTTTTTATTTCTGAAGAGCAATAGATATTCGTGTGTGTGTGTTTTTTTTTTTTTAAATTTCCTTCATTATGTCACCATTGTTGGTAATCAATTACCCAAGTTATCCGAAATTTTCCACTACCTCGAATGTTTTCTCATTAACATATATTTCTTTCTCCATATTAGTTTTATCTGTATGCATTATCTTTGATTTTGCTAAGTTAAGATATAAGTTGTGTTTTCCACTATTCTTTTGGGTTGAGGGTATTCGTTTTACTATACCATTCTGTGACGTGGATAGTATTACTGTCTCATCAGCATATCGAATCTCTGTTATTTCATGACGTTTAAGTTCATTTCATGATTTTTAAGTCATCATTTTGCTCCTTGGTTATGTCATCTCTGACATTTCTCATAATATTTTCGGCGTACAGGTTAACAAATAACGGAACAGCACACAACCATGACGGACTCCTTGCTTGATGTCAAAACAATCTGATATATCGACATCTATTATAATCGCTGCTCTTTGGTCTAGATCAGTGGTTTTCAACCTTTTTTGGTCCATGCCCCCCTTTACCATATGTTCAGAACATCATACTAAGACGTGGCAGGTCCTGGATGGCACAGGCAGAACTTTCTTTAAGTCAGGTGTGTGATCTAGAGACCACCAATCGTGAAAGAGAGTGGGTGGAAGTTAAGAAAGACATGACGGACTGGCACAATGTAATAACACTGGGTCGTGAGTACAGAGAAAGGGCAGCGGGCAGCACTGAGTTTGAAGTGCAACAGCCGATCCAGGGCAACACACATCAAGGTGACATAGTCATCTACACCGATGGATCAGTGGTGAGAAACAGTCGTAGTGGCTGGGGCTTTATTGCAAAAGCTAATGGGCGAGTCTTGAAAAAGGAGAGTCTGGCATATGAGACTACGACCTCCAGCATGAGAATGGAGGTGGAGGCAGTAACAGCGGCATTCCGGTGGCTAGAGGAGACTACTGCAACACACGTTGTGTTCATTACGGATTCAAAGAGTATGCTTAACAAGGTGGAGAAAGGAATGTTTAGTATGGAATGGCTCTCGTCGCTTCAGAGGTCACAGATGGTGAGAATTGTATGGATATTTTGCCCTGGCCATGCGGGTGTACGAGGGAATGAACAGGCTGATAGGCTAGCAGGGAGGGCACCTCTTGGTGGTATTTTGCCTATGGACAAGGGGGAGGTGGTCGTGCGCTTGTGGGACCAGGTGGAGAAGGCGGAGGAACAGATTGAGAACCCATATGTGGAAAGAATGAGATTTCGGGGCATCGGCAGGGGTTCTGGAAGAATCTCAAAACTGAGAGGGAAGACCAGGAGAACATTTAATCAGATAGCGGTGGGAACGATTAGTAGAATGACTCTTTGCAGGCTGTTGAACGAGGGGACGGAGCACGCATGGGACTGTCCTGAGTGCAGTGATGTCGGCTCTTAACTCAACAACTCAACTCAACTCAGAACGTCATTACCCCCCCCCCCCTTTTCTTTTCGAATTTCCTCCCTATAAATCTCCCCCACTTACACAGTATACATAAAAATGGAAGCTAAATTTAATAACACATACTAGAACAAGTCTAGACATCCACATAAAACGTGATTTGTGGGTCTACGTACGTTATAAAACGAATTTCATTAGGGCGAGAAGTACAGAGCCGTAAAATTTAGATGGGAAAACAATATCAAGTAACTGATTCTTGTATTAATGTGATCTTGAAATAATCTTAATCCCCCCCCCCCCCGGAAACCCTAAAATTCCCCCCTGGGGGTGTGGGGGGGGGGGAGGAATTCCCCACCGGTTGAGAACCACTAGTCTAGATAGAGCATATTAGAAGGTACACTACATTTGATGGAAATTCAGTTTTCTTTATGATTTCCCAAAGTGTATGATGTTGTACACAGTCAAATGCCTTTGAATAATCCACAAAACATGAGGAACATTAAATTATCTATACTTCTCTATTATTAAACGCATGTTGAGTATGTGATCTCTTGTTCCTCTACCTTGACTAAATCCAACTTGAACCATTTTAATCTCTTCTTCTATTTTCTTACGAAGTCTTATCATTATGATTTTTATTAGAATGCTACTTGCATGACTGATCAGGATAAGACTTCTTTAGTTGGTGCATAATTTCACGTTGCCATGTGTGTGTGTGTGTGTGTGGGTGGGTGGGTGGGTGTGTGTGTGGGTGGGTGGGTGGGTGGGTGGGTGTGTGTGTGTGTGTGAGAGAGAGAGAGTGTGTGTGAGCGAGTGTGTGAGTGTGTGAGTGTGTGTGTGTGTGTGTGTGTGTGTGTGTGTGTGTGTGTGTGTGTGTGTGTGTGTTGGAATGAAGGTAGTTCTCTTCTAATCTGTTGGCCATATACCATATTTCCATATTTCATTTACATAATGCGTGATAGATTTGTATGCTTTCGTCTCCTCCTGCTTTAATTCAGATGGTATTTTATCACATCCTGGTGATTTACTTTTCTTCAGGTTCTTTATTGCCCTTACAATTTCATCTAATGAGAGTTCAAGTTCTGTCTCTGCTGTCATTGGCTCATGTACCTCACAGTCATTCATACACATTCCACTGCAGTATTCCTCCCATCGTTCTAGAATTTTTCTAGATTCTGTCACAGACAACATTTAACTGAGGTTGAACATTTCTTGTCAATAACTTCATTTCTTTGAACGTTTGATAATCTCTTCCCTTCTTATGATATTGCTGTATTCTAGTACAGCTATCATGTATATTGGTTTTTGTCCGTTCTTGTGTTAATTCTTATTTGTCATGTTAAAGATGTATACTTCATAGGGGGGTACGGGGTGTCAGGTATTGGTATCACCTTTGGTAAGGATGACTCTCATGTCCTTTTCAGAGACCCATCCCCCACTGGTCCAAGCCTGACACCTAGCTCACGCCTATGGCTCCTAGTAGCTGTCAGCATGCGACAGCGGCCACCCCCCGGGCAACAGCTGTGAGATGCTTTCTAAACCAGGCGCGGGTAGCCGATTTGGTGTCAAACCAAGCGATAATGTATTGTATGTGAAGACAGGATCCGGCAGACTGCGCGGAAGAAATCACTCCTGATTCAACGGGCAAGACGGCGTTTACCTGCAAAGCGTTGTGGAACGTAATGAGCACGGCAAGGCACGTAGAGCGCCCTGGTCATCCACTGCACCTGTATTCGTCTCCAGTAGTCTTGACTTGTCCTGCCACTGGATTCAGATGGACTCAGGCGAGAGAGTGAGGTCGACGAATTGCGCAACTCTTCCTCACTTTAATCCAATTCATCGCGCAAGTCATTCAAATACTTCATATTGCCGTTATTGGTTTCGCCTTCTTCTGTTTCAGGTCTCTTCGTTGGTTTATTAATTCTAACGTGTCTGATGCAATCTGTGGGTTATGTTGCTTATTCTTGGTCGGAATTAAATCATTGGCTGCTGTTATCAAGATATCCATTTTCATTTTTAAAATGTCCCTTGCCTCTCCAGCAATGGTCACTAATTTGAATATATAACCTCTCAATCTCATCACATATTATCTTGAGTTTTCCCTTATACCCTTCTCACATTCCACGTTCCTAGTCCCACTCTGCTTCTTATTCAGACACATAGGATTCAGACACACCTGGGAACACTTGTCGCAATCACTACTCTTTAGTCTTTTCTGTAATCTGATATTCTGATAAAGTTAGTATTGCTTAAAATATTATTATTGTTTGTTTCCCAGTTGTTTAAACTTCGCACACATTTTTCACTGTCCTCCTTTGCGTCTTTTGCCTAGTGTTTTTGCAGGCATGTCTTCCTATATTCCACCTTTGCTGTTGAAATGCCCAAACATTATTATTTGTCTCTCTGTGTTGGTGTTGATGAGAGATCGTGTAATATCATTTCTGTGCCACGCTTTCGGCAGACTGCCCTGTGAAAAGAGACCTAGCCATATGGGATAAAACTAGGTGCAATGAAGTCGACTCAATTGCCGTTTATACCCTTTTCCTTTATCAGAAAACTAAACCGCCAATCTAAGTTTTAGATATTTCTGGTCATATTTTAAGCTTATCCTATCGCAGTATAATGTGAAAAAGTAATTTGTCAACGTCACTAATTAAACGGATTGTTCTGTGTGATTGACATTCGTTGTTCTTAGTTATGTAGGTATTGTTATGAAAATTGATATATACTATAAAATAATACCATCTTACCTCGAGCTGCATTCATTACCAATGTTGACGTACACTAGCGCTGTTATGTGCGCTTAGAAACTTAGGCATACATGCGAAATTCCCGTTGCAATATTTCTTGTTGTTTTAAATAATTATAGAACTAAGTGGAATCAGAGCACCCAGTCCATCAGCAAGACGATGCTCGTTACAAACTCCACCTAAGAGAACAAGTAACAATCTTCAAACTCCGCACAGGCCACAACAGGCTGAAATACCATATGTTTAATAAACTGCAGATAGAAAATACTTATGAATGTAACTGTCATCATAGGCGTTCATGGCTCTCCACAGATCTCGGTCTTTGGTATTCTGGATCAACACTGCTGATGATATTCCTCCATGCCACCGTCTCAATCCGTCCAGCATCATTTCTCTTGGTCTGCCTCTGCCTCTCTTCTCCTCGATCTTTCCAGTTGTCACGATGTTTTCCAGTGCCTCTCTTCTCATCACATGACCAAAGAAAGCTGTTTGTCTCTTTCTTATTGTTGTATATAGTGTTCTAGTTTCATTAACCTCTTTCATGCACTCATTGTTAGTTACTCTGGCAGTCCAAGAAATTCGCAACATTCGTCTTAAAAACCACACCTCTGTTGCTTCTAAATTCTTCCTAATTTGTTCATTTACATTCTAAGATTCGCTGCCATACAGCAAAACTGGTTCTATATAGCATTTTAGCACTCTCTTTCTTACATTCATTGATAGTGACTTATTGCTCTTAGATACTCTTCATTTTCTTAAATGCGGCTTTTGCCTGCCCTATTCTGCTCTTAATCTCTGTTGTACATCTTCCATCCGATGTTATAAGTGCCCCTAGGCATTTAAAACTATCCACTTGGTTGAGAATTTCCCCTTCTGTTTCTATGTCACATTTTGGTGTCCCCATTTTCCTTTGATATCACCATTGTTACTCTTTTCTTGATATTCAAGGAAAGTCCTTTCTGTGCACTCTCTGATACTACAATGTCCAACAATTGTTGTAGGTCAGTTATCAGTTATCAGTTATCAGTTATCAGTTATCTGTTGCACTATCCGCCACCAATAATGTGCCATCTGCATAGCGTATATTGTTTATATTATATCCTCCGATTAGTATTCCTGGTTTCTCTTTGATCTCTCTCATTATTACTTCGCTATATAGGGAGAAGAGATCGGGTGACAAGACACACCCCTGTCGTACTCCTAGCTTTATCTGTTCGTAACTACCCTCTTTATTTCCCATTTTAATTGCTGCTACTTGGTTCCAGTATATATTTTTTATTATTCTTAAATCTTTCCCATCAATGTTGATATCTTCCAACATTTTAATCAGCTCATCATGTTTTACTTTATCAAATGCCTTAGTATAAACTATGAAGCATAAATACACGCCCCTCTGTTTCTCTATTGACCTTTCTATTAGTGTTCGTAATATATATATTATATATTGCATTGTTTGTACCCTTTCCTTCCATAAAACCGTACTGTTCTTCACTAATTTCCATTTTTATTTTCTTTCTTGTTCTTCTCATTATAATTCTGAGTAGAAGCTTAGTGACATGGTTTATGAGGTTAATTGTACGAAAATCTACACATTTAATTGCTCCTGGTCTCTTTGGTATTGCTATAAATACAGATTTTACTACATCGCTCGGTAAATATCCACTGTTGTAAATATCATTTAGCATTTTGGTTAATATATCTACCCCAAATTCTCCCAATACTTCTAATTCTTCTACTGTGACGTCATCTGGCCCAGCTGTCTTTCCTTTCTTCATACGTTTCATAGCCTCAGCGACTTCTTCTTTCAGAATAGGTGGACCTTCTAAGTTACTATCTTCTGTTAATTCTTCCCTTTCTCCTTCATATAATTCTCTTATATACTCATTCCACCTCTTCATTATAGCATCTTCCTCTAATATTATCTTTCCTGTTTTTGATTTCAAACACCCTGTATTTATTCTTATTTTTCTTCCTGTAAGCTCACTGATTTGTCTGTGCATATTTTTTGTATCTTTAATGGAATTTAATTCAATTTTTTTGCATTGCTCGTTTAACCAACTTTCTTTAGCCTTCCAACATTTATCTTTTATTTCTTTATTTATCTTAGCGTATTCTTGTTTGTCATTTTTACTCTGTTTTCTTTTGTCCATCAGTTTTAAGATATCTTCATTCATCCATTTTTTCTTAGCTATTTTGCCTCTCTCCGGTAATACTTCTTTGCTAGTTTGATGAATGGAGTCCCTTAACATTTCCCATTGTTCATCTATACTCTGTATTTTAGTTATTGCATTGTACCTATTTTTCACAGTCACTCTGTATTGTTCTTGCATTTCTTTATCTATTTTCAGAACCTCTTTATTAAGTCTCATGTTCTTAACCATTTTTTTCCCTCTCTTTAATCTCACTTTTATTTGTCCACATAGTGGTACATGATCACTATTACAGTCAGCACCAGGCATTGTCTTTACATTAATTAAAGCATTTCTAAATCTTTTATTAATGAGTATGTAGTCAATTTGGTTGCGTATTTTCTTATCAGGGCTTATGCATGTGTACAGTCGTCTTTTATGGTGTTTAAACCATGTGTTTCCAATTATCATATCATTGATATTTGCCCATTCTATTAGCTTTGCCCCTTTTTCCTTTCTTGTACCTAAACCATAATTCCCCACTACATCCTCCATTTTCCCTTTCCTACTTTTGCATTAAAATCACCAAGTATTATCTTTATTTCTTGTGATCCAATTTGAGCCATCGCCATTTCTATTTCGTCGTAAAAGTGTTGTATTTCTTCATCACTACTGCTTGCTGTTGGTGCATATACTTGTATAATATTTATGTCTATTGGTTTCCCTTTGATTTTTACCATAATAACTCTATCTGAAATACACCAGTATCCATTAATTGACTTGGCTGTTTTTTCGTCTAATATTATTCCTACACCTTTTTCATGTGTATCCCCTCCAGAATAAATTATTGTGTGATTGTCAGCTATAATTTTGCCCGATCCCTTCCATCTCATCTCACTAACGCCTAGTATATTCATTTTCATGCTATCCATCTCTCTTAGAACATTGGTCAACTTTCCTAGCTCATTTAATGTCCTAACATTCCATGTTCCTACTCTAAATTTATTTATTTTAGTTAAGATTTTGCCATCAGTAGCTGGATGACGGTCTGGTGTCACCTGTGGCTCATGACTGTCCCTACCGGACGAGAATGCCCTAAGACAGCCATTAACATCCTTCACTAACTTTGATATATGTTTTGCCATGAAGTCTTGGGAAGATAATGTGGTGGTTTCCCCTTGCCTTCCACATTCACATGGTGGTCTTTTTACCTCTGCCTTTGACAGCCATTTCCGACTGCAAGGACAAGTGAGTGCCCTGCTCTGCTCAGCTGCAGAGTTGTCCACTTATTCCGGTGGATACTCGGTCCCCAGAGCTGTGTTAGCCACACCGTAGTGTGTTTCCATCCTCTACCACGTGGAGGTGCAGTTGGGATTTTCCCTTCATAAAGTTTTGGTCTATGACCAAAACTCTCCAGTACAGAACTGGGGGACTAGTAAAATAGCAGCTAAACATTTGTTACCGGGAGGGTACAACATATGAGGACCAGAGAGAGCTATTTTCGCTCAAATCCTCCCTATGGAGGTGTCAACAAGCTCAATTTGATTACTACTTTCTTGGGATTTATTTACATTGAAGTGTGAACGTGTACGAAGAAGCAGAATGTAAAACAATGGAGACATACAGTATATTACATAATTTCCCCAGTATCTCGTTAGGAACATAACAATAACACAAATGATCCCGAAGCAATTTCCTGCTATGTGTATGTGATGGGATAGTGCTATAACATTCTGTAGGCCACGAGCAAGGAGGAACATGTAGCCAATCATACCCTCTCGTTGGCGAGCAGCGAGCTCAGGTATCGAACCCGCCTCCGACCGCGCTCATGGCATTGCCAGTGTATGTCGCTATCAACTTGACTCGACAGGAGTATACTACAGGGGAACAGTTCAACATATTTTATGTAGGCACATTTTGTGGAACAGTGAAATATGCCAAGCATTGCATTGTGCAATACATTTTTAGTGTTTTCATTATTCAAATTTATAACTGGAAAACATCTTTTTGGATTTCCTGTTATGTGTTAATATAATTATAGATCTTTAGAGTGTTACATACTGTGTAGAGATAGAGATAAACAACATTCTTGGAGGGAGTGAATAACATCGCCAGCAGATACCCGCACTACCTTCAGTGTCCTTATCACTGTTGGCACAAGACGCAGAGAGCAAGATCCTGGATGAGTAGTTATGTTCTGACTGGTAGGGAAATGGAATGGCATGGGTTTAGCTAAGGAAACATCCCGTGTGGGGCACAATAACATCAACATGCCAGTTTTAGAATGGCCGTCATTAACATAGTTCTGGCGTCTTGGTTAAAGATGCAAACTATTGTTACGTTCAACTATATGAAATGATATTTTGACTGAGATTCTTAGTTCGAAAAGGTTAAAAGTAGAAGGATCGACTTCATTGACTCGAGTTTGACCCTATCTGCTCGGTCTCTCCGTAGAAAAGCCAGCCGCTTGCCGAGAGCATCGCACAAAGCAGACACATCAATGACACCCAGGGGTCTCCGGAAACAAACTGTACCCGTGGTGTGGTCTGAACGACGACTGACCCACGATCTTCAGAACGCTAGGTAGATGAAAGTTGGAAAATAACACATGAATAATATATACAGAGTGTATTTTTAATGGCTGTACGCTTTTTGAAAATATTGCCGGTCTAAGTTTTGTATTCACTCTCTGTAATGTTCATGCAACATAACTGGTAAATACAAAACTTGGACCAGCAATATTTTCAAACACTGCACAGTCATTAAAAATACACCCTATAGAATAATCATTATATCTCTCTGGGGAAACTTATGAAGTCTTTGACTCCCTCGGAAAATATCGCTGGGTTTACATGCTAATAGCTGCAAAACACTATTTCTAAATACTTTCCATTATTTCCCTAAAATGTCTATCTGTCGTAACAATCCAAAATAAAAAGCCTACATTCGGTAAATACGTTGTTTAGCATGATGTTTGTCTGTTGCAATGTCATCAGTCGGCAGTTGGTTATAGAAAGTTATGGAAAACACTCTCATTGTCCACCACGAGTGTTCCAGCAACCAATCTTCCTGCAGCCAACGTATCCGCTCAACACAATATTACATCTGGTCATTTGAGAACAGAAATAATACTACAATAACACAAAGAACTAAGCACCTAACATTGATAACTTTTAACCCTAGGATAGAAAGTAACACCCCCAGAGGTATATTTTATACTGAGTAGTTTATTGTTTTGGTAGGTTGTTAAGCAATACGTATTAGTGGTTTTCTCACAATGAAACACTATGGACAAATAAGCAGAACACATAATTAAATATATACCACAATTCAAATTAACATCCGTAGGCAAGGTGGGCCTATCAATTGAAGGAAACTAACACAGCTGTCTAATTATTTTCTGGGTGTTGGAGGCAAGGTGGGCCTATCAATTGAAGGAAACTAACACAGCTGTCTAATTATTTCCTGGGTGTTGGAGGCAAGGTGGGCCTATCAATTGAAGGAAACTAACACAGCTGTCTAATTATTTCCTGGGTGTTGGAGTCAGCATTCTGGTGGTCTTAGACTTCAGAGGAGGTGCCGATGGGAACGGTGGGGTCGGGATGCGTGGTGGGGTTCTCACGGTTGTTGAGTGTGTTGTTATTTTAGTGGTGCCACTGCTGGAAGCTGTGCTTATTTTCACAGGGGTTCTCACAGTTGTTGAGTATGTTGTTATTTTAGTGGTGCCACTGCTGGAAGCTGTGCTTATTTTCACAGGGGTTCTCATAGTTGTTGACTGTGTTGGTTTAGTGGTGCCACTGCTGGATGCTGTGCTTGTTTTCACCACTGTAATATAAATGCAAACACACTGATAGAGTTTGTTCTGCCGACACATGAAGGAAAATCACTAATGAGTTAGTTCTGTGCATACACAGGACGAAAATACAGCAATGAATTAGTTCTCCCTACCTGTGTGCGAAAATATTCATTGACAATGTTTTTTTTTGTCTACGTAAATGTAACATGCACAATAGATAATTGATGTATGAAAGACAAGTGACTGGAAGGGCTGAATATAAGGCGGGAGATTGCGTACCCAATCTGTGCCCCCTTGAAAATATGTTCGTCTGTTCGTTCAGCTTCGGTCAGTTGCTTTCCTCCCCAATCTCCTGACTCCACAACAATCCAGAGAGTTTTCCTGTCGCTAAGGGTGAATCCTGTACTGTACCTGTTTGGTTGAGCACCACATGACGTGCACCAGTACAAGAACTTTTCAACAGTGTGCTCTTCCACAGAGCGCTTTAAACTCGGCTTTCTAGAAGCAGGAGACGCAATAGAGTAGACTGGACGCTCGCCTGCCAGCTAGGTAGTCACGAGTTCGATCTGCACAGGAGACGGATTCGAATTTTAAAAAAAAAACATTTCCTTAGCTCCCATATCGACCCAGTCCTAAACTGAGTTACAGGAAATGTCTTGGGAAGTAAAGGCGACATGTGTAATACAGAGTACATCACCCACCGAATACTTATTGGTCTGTACACATGTGGTTTAGCTCCATGTTCCCAATGCGCCTTAGGCGTGTACAATGCACCTTTCCTTTTTTCCACCTGAAGCTTTACCCAAAGAAAAACTTCTGTTGCTAGTTGCTGCCACACACTATTTGGACACTTTTAAATGACATACTGAACTATGCTGGTGTATTCTAAACACAAAGTGAATTAGTATTTGATTATAGGCTCATTAAAGTAGATCAGTTATTACCGAGTAATCAATTACTAAACAAAACAAGAACACACAATGTCAACATATTAGACAACAGAATAGGTACCGCATAGTCCGCAGAACTTGGGGCAATGATCCTTGACCCAGGACGTGTAGTCGGGGTTGGTGCACACGTCAGTCCCATAGAGCGGGCAGTCTGGCTGTGTGTCCACGCACGGTTTTGGCGGTGTCGCTATGCCTGTCGTTATACAACTATAATCAGACCTGTATCAATAACAACTACGGACAAAATTGTACATTGGTTATAGATAACACAGATCGGATGTAACGATTTTGTTATGCCAGGCGATGCATCATGTAAACTGTTGCCGTTGGATTCTGTGTTTAAAATCACTAAGATGGTACATTGTGTGTTTCTTGTAAAATGTGAAGACTTTCTGAAGACTATAATGCCTTGAATGTCTCGCGCCATTTCTCTTTTCCCACGTCTACTTAACTATGAGTAGTCGCTGTAGCATAGCGTCTAGCACGCTTGCCTGCCGGTTCAGTGGTCATGTGTTCGAATCTCAGTCGATAAAGAATTGTTAAATGAGACCCAGTCTTCCTGGCCGACTCAGCTTAATATAGGTGCCACGAGATGCCACTGAAGTAAAGGTGGTCGGTGTGATATTGACCACGCCAGGAATTAAGTGCCTTTTGGTCTATACAACTGTAGTACCATAACCACATACCCAATACGTCTCAAGGCAAGTCATATGGTCTCTTTCTTTACTTATACTTAGTTCATTGTTTCTTTAAATGATTTTATCTAAACACATTTCCCAGTGACTCTCTCTCTCTCTCTCTCTCTCTCTCTCTCTCTCTCTCTCTCTCTCTCTCTCTCTGTGTTTCTCTTTCTCTTTCTCTCTCTCTCTCTCTATGTTTGTTCTGGCCTAGCCAATTCAACCTCATCATCATCAAGTGTCATGCCGGCTAGCGGAGACGTTCATGACTTTCCACAGATCTCGGTCTTTGGTTTTCTTGATCAACTCCGCTGATGATATTCCTCCATGCCACCTTCTCAATATATCCAGCATCATTTCTCTTGGTCTACCTCTTCCTCTCTTTCTCTCGATCTTTCCAGTTGTGACAATGTTCTCCAATGCCTCTCTTCTCATCGTATGACAAAAGAATGCTGTTTGTCTCTTTCTTATTGTTGTGCATAATGTTCTAGTTTCATTAGTGACACAAAGTGAATGTTGACTAAGTGACAGATAAGAGTGGCTATGGTTGTGTCTAGGGTATGTCCTTGTAAAATGTGATGTTTAACAACAGATTAACCAAGATGCATCACCACCAAACACCAGTCAGTGAACAAGCGTTAATTTGCGCACATAATATTCCTTTAATTCTGAATTAACACAGACACATGTAGCATATAAATCCAGGAACAATAATTCTCTAAGAATATATCTCCATCCCACTGGAACACTTCGAATAACACTACCTCTTACGGCTACTAAAATCTCGTCCCACACGACAGGTATACTAGCCTCTCTCTAGGCCCGACTCAAAGTAACCCACTCTGGGTCTCGAATTCCACTCACTATCAATGGAACCCACAGTGCGGAGTTATCTTCCGAACTCCGTCACAATTCTTCACTTTCTCAGACCACGACCTTCTCCTGGTCCGGTCTAGACTCAACTCCCTCTCAGCTCGGAGTCCAAACATCAACTGCCCTCCGTCAATCTTTGTCCCTCTCTTTTCAACAATTCTATGCGCCCTCACAATGATCCACACAAACACCACCTCACTGCTCCAACTGTCTGCCCCTTCTTGCAGCCCCTCTACTTTACACCCTTCCCCGTTTATCTCCTTATATTTTCTTTCCGGTGAATGCCCTTTCACCTCGTGAACTGTTTATATTGTACGGCCACTCACCTTAATGCCACTGAACACAGGCATGTGACACTACCCCACCCTCAAAAGAAAACATCGTTTTCAAATGTTGGGAGACTAATATTTATCAAATATGTGACCCAGACACATTGCCTGGGTAGTCGTAAGTATAAATCCAAATTACTCTAGCTACCACACTAAATAATACATCAAATGCTCATAGTACACTCCCCTATTCCCCACACATCAATACATCCAACTTTCTATCTTGTGTACCAATGCATGAACTAATACATCACATAATAATAATACATCATAGGAAACATATTATATGTGTATCTGCAGGTCTATTAACATCCTCCAAAAAGATACAAGCTATTTGTGTCCCGACCCTGTATCAGGTGGTTCTTTTCTTGCCTCAAACCTCCATCTATTTCTGTCGATGCTGTGTCTACCCTTCATATACCCATGCCTCATGTTTCCTATATCTTTAAAACATCTGTTTGCTAATCCTGGTTCCGTGATGTCATTAACACTCTTTGGAACTGCGTTAACATTGCTATCTGCATATTGTACTGTTACACTGGAGTCTCTGTTTAGTCTGACCTCTTTATTAAATCCTGGCCAATATCCCTGGCATCCTGCTCTATGCTGCTTCCGCCTTACTCGTATGTGCCCTGCACCTGCCCTATCCTGAACTGTTCTAGTATATCGGTCTCTATGTGTTAACGGTAATACTACTTGCCCACATGCAGTTCCGCCATCTGAAAACCTGCGAGTGAGAACATTATTCTTCCTTCCAAAGCACCATCTACCCTTCTTTGATTGTCTATGTCTCACTTTACTACATTCTTGGAAACATTTGTCAAGAGTAGTATCTTGTCTCTGGGATTCCCTACAGCTACATTTGAGATCCATTCTCACCTGCTCAGCTGTCCTATCGTTATCCTCTGTGTCTACTTCAAGTGCCTCTTCTACCTCAGCTATACTCTCTAATTTAGGTTCTCTTGTGGTAACTACCTCATTACTGCTTACACTATATTTTTGGTCCCAATAAACTACTTCCTCTTCTGTACAATCTTTAACTCCTATAACATTTCCTATGATGAGATCTGCCACTGGTGAGTCTAAAACACATGCTGTCACTCTTCCTGTTATGTATGGTGTTTTTACTGTTATCACGGCTATTGGGTAGAATTCTACTGTCCCATTAAATGTTATGGTTCTAATCTTTTTCCCTGTATAATCCGAGGAATGCACTAAACTCTTTCTCACCCCGATGGACGTACATCCGGAATCCCTAATTGTTAACGCTGGCCTATCATTAACAAACCCATGATGCATCTTCAGACTTCCTCCTTCATGGACTGCTGATCCTGCTTTCACTGTATGACCACATATTAAGACTGGCTGACCGTCTTTTTCAAAAAGAGGTTTGCACCCACTCCAATCTTCATTGTTCAGCGTCTCAATTACTTGTGCTGCATTTGAGTGCTCTGTTTCTCTCATTCTACATTGATGACTGACATGCCCCTTCCTTCCACATTTGAAGCAAATGATCTCCTTCCTTGCGTTACTTGTTGCCTCACTGGATGGTTGTGCATCACACTGTGCTGCCTTGTGTCTCCAGCTCCCACAATTCCAACATCCAGCATAACTATTTGGCCGTCTCTGAAAGTTCCCCCTTTTGTATGGGTACCGTCCTGCTCTGCTAAAATGGTTGCCACGGAAACCATTATCTTGAGACTCTTGTTGTTCATACGTCTGTGCTGAATCCACACTTTTCGATCTTAGTCTAATAATTGGATTCTGGTCCTGTTTAGTGTACGCTGCACAGACTATTTCCTCAGTCATTTCTCTACCAATAGAACTGTTAGGGTGTGCAGTCATATAGTTTTGCCCTAACTGAGACATTGTGTCTATGTCCTTTGGCTTACGTTCTTCAAAGAAAGCCACTAAATTGGTATTACATGAAGCTAATACTTTGTCTCTTAACACTAAATCTACTAATTTATTCAAATCTTTCCCTACTTCTGCGAGCTCAATCCATTTGTTAAATGTATTCTTTACAGTGTTAACAAAGTCTGTGTCTCTGGCACTACTGTCTAAACTTTGTCCTATATCCATGCTCAGTGAGTTGGAACTTTGTGAGGAGACGCTGACGCAAAATAGTGTAGTTGTTTCTTTCTTCCACAGGTAAATTGAACATGGTGTCTAGTGCCTTAACCGTAAGAAACTCGCCAAGTCGCATCGCAAACTCGTTTTCTGGGATGCCTAAAGTTTTCGCACTTGCTTGAAATCTATCCAAATAAGATTCAAGGTTGTCTCGGTCCGTAAAATATGGCAGTTTTAGTCGCTGTGAGGGATGGGAAGGTCTTCTGTTTTCCTCACTTTGACCTTTCGAAGATAGTTCTAATTTTCGAAGTGCAATTTCCGCTTCCATTTTAATCTTCTCTTTCTCGATTTCCACCGCATTTGTTTGTTTTAACTTTTCCAGTTCCAGTTGTGTCTCTTTCTCTTCCTGTAAGCGTTTTGCCTCACGTTCATTATGCCCCTCCTCTCTTTCCCAGTGCTGAACTTCTTTCAATTTTGCTTCTGCAAACTCCTGTAACTCTTTACCTTTCAGGCCTATTCGTTCACCTGCTTCAATATATTCCATTAAAGTAGGCATCTTGTACTTGCGGACACGTTGCTGTCAATCAGCCAACTATAAATGTACAGACTCTGCTGCTAGTCTGTGTCACTTCTTTACGTACGCCAGCACTCTCTGTGTACGTAAATTCGTAGTGCTAAAATATCACTCTGTACTCTCCCAGTCACTCTATAAGCACTAGGTAGTGAGGTGGAATATCACCTATGCTCCCTTATATCTATATATCTATGACCACAAGTTCATAAAGTCCCTGGAAATATTGTTAAACATACATATAAATACATATACAAACGAATGGATGATAACACTAAGTGATGACTATCCAACGCTAGACTTCACAAGCTGAGTACACGGAGACGATGATTACACAGAAATAAACCACAGTAACAGGGACACCCACAGTGCGCGTAAAATATAAACTGACTCAGATACCACTAGATAGTAGACACGACAAAAGTTCACAATAATAACATATATCCGAACACAGCAAATATCATATGCAAATATTATGAAAAGAAAGAGAAACAAAAACAATTTATAGCGTCAACATATACACAAATCTGACGTCAGACAACTCGGCTCTAGATATTGGTTAAGACTATTCCAATGCCACTGCACGACCCGTTAACTCATTAACGTTTTTCTTACAAAAATATCGTAAGCACCCGAAAGAAAATAAATTTGTGTGCTGTCTCCCGACTCTCAAGAAACAACCCAAAAATCCCCTACAACTGACAAACACTGGACCACATACAAGTAATTGAGTAACACGCAACCACAATACTTAGGACGATGAGAACAACAGAAGCAAACACTGGTTGCCGACACCAATGCGATGGTAGAATCTTACAAAAGTCCTTAGTTTGTTTTTAATAGTGTCCGTAAATCGCCTGGAAATGTCTGTCCGTTACTGTTTTGAAAAGATTACGACGTTAGATTCCCACAATGAATTAATGTTCTGATGCGTTGTCACTTTTTGTTGACGTGGTGACACGATTTTCGACTGTCGTAAAAGTTTAAGATGATGGTAATTATCCCAACGCCTTGTGTCTTCACAGTCCTTAACGTTTTGGTAACCCTCCCTGTAGAGTTGGCCTGTGATTGTATAATGTATGTGAACGCTCTTGTTTTACCAGAAATATAGCGTATTCGTTGCGTTTTGGGGAGCCGAAATACCTTTAAAATCAATGAATGTTTATCTGCGTAGTCACTGTCGCTTTGAAGTGATGGTATGGTTTCACTGTTGCTGACCAGGTTAAACCAACGAATGGCAGAAAATGATCACGCGCTTTAAATCCGTTTTGCAAGTCTTTTTTGGTGAAGAAATGCGCTCATACTTGTGAAGACGGCACCTGAATGACTGTTGTGGTTTGTTGACTGATGACGACACACACACACAAAGACGTTAAACGTAAATCCTAGTTTCAGTATGAAACCCAACGTGTTATTCTCAGTGGAAATTTTTCCGTCAAATTCCCTGGTTCTCGGCCTTGACTCACAAGGTCATCTCTTTATCACAATAATCCGTGTAGAAACTTTTACTTTTCTGTGGAGCAACGATTGTCACCTTTGTGTGTTCCCCACACTTTCCTCCTATAACTCCCCTCCTCCTGGCGAGTTTTTAACCATGAATTACCCTCGTAACTCCCCTGGCGCCCCTTTCCGTCTTATTATCTGCGCCGAACTCTGAAGACGCCGTACACACACACACACACTCGCTGTCCACAAGTTCACCTGACCTTATAAACACACGCGCCTGTTTGCGTTAATTTTCTGACGTCCCTGATAGCTGAAGAAATACTGCCTGGTATCCAATTTACCTGTCCTGACCTTCTCGTGACCTCTGTGCTACCCAGTTCCCGCACGGAAAAAACCCAGTGTTTATACCGTGGACACGCTCCGCTGTCCACCCCCTCTCTCTCTGAGTGAGAAGTGTTATTTTTATCTGGTTTCTCGTGGACTCTGTATTAATTCTCCAACACTTTTGAAATGCGCTGTCTACTGAAAATGGTGTTTATTCTTGACAGGAGAGCCCTCATCATTGTTGTTGTAATTGGGCATCCGACTAATGTCTCTGATGTTAGTATTCTCTCTAATCGACGAGTTCACAAATAAACGGAATGACAACAATGTCTATAGTGTTCTTGCACGGACGTAGCCTCCAGAAATCTTCTCTGACACAAAGTGAATGTTGACTAAGTGACAGATAAGAGTGGCTATGGTTGTGTCTAGGGTATGTCCTTGTAAAATGTAATGTTGAACAACCGATTAACCAAGATACATCCCAACCAAACACCAGTCAGTGAACAAGCGTTAATTTGCGCACATAATATTCCTTTAATTCTGAATTAACACTGTCACATGTAGCATATAAATCCAGGAACAATAATTCTCTAAGAATATACCTCCATCCCACTGGAACACTTCGAATAACACTACCTCTCACGGCTACTAAATCTCGTCCCACACGACAGGTATACTAGCCTCTCTCTAGGCCCGACTCAAAGTAACCCACTCTGGGTCTCGAATTCCACTCACTATCAATGGAACCCACAGTGCGGAGTTATCTTCCGAACTCCGTCACAATTCTTCACTTTCTCAGACCACGACCTTCTCCTGGTCCGGTCTAGACTCAACTCCCTCTCAGCTCGGAGTCCAAACATCAACTGCCCTCCGTCAATCTTTGTCCCTCTCTTTTCAACAATTCTATGCGCCCTCACAATGATCCACACAAACACCACCTCACTGCTTCAACTGTCTGCCCTTTCTTGCAGCCCCTCTACTTTACACCCTTCCCCGTTTATCTCCTTATATTTTCTTTCCGGTGAATGCCCTTTCACCTCGTGAACTGTTTATATTGTACGGCCACTCACCTTAATGCCACTGGACACAGGCATGTGACAATTAGCCTCTTTCAGGCAGTCGTTGTTAGTTACTTCGGCAGTCCAAGGAATTCGCAACATTCGTCTTAGGAACCACGTCGTTGTTGCTTCCAAGTTCTTCCTAATTTATTCATTTACATTCCAAGATTCACTGCCATACAGCAATACAGGTTCTATATAGCATTTCGGCACTCTGTTTCTTACATTCAGTGATAGTGACTTATTGCCTAGGACTCTCTTTATTTTCCAAAATGCAGAATTGGCTTGCCCTATTCTGCTCTTAATCTCTGTTGTACATCTTCCATATGATGTTATAAATGCCCCTAGGTATTTAAAACTATCCAAATTGTTAAGAATTTTCCCTTCTATTTCTATTTCACATTTTGGTGTCACACTTTTCTTTGTTATCACCATTGTTACTGTTTTCTTGATATTAAAGTAGAGTCCTTTGTTTGCACTCTCTGTTACTACAATATCCAACAACTATTGTAGATCTGTAGCATTATCCGCAACCAATACTGTGTCATCTGCATAGCGTATATTGTTTATATTATAACCTCCAACTAGTATTCCTGGCTTCTCTTTGATCTCTCTCTTTATTACTTCGCCATAGATGGAGAAGAGATCTGGTGACAGGACACATCCCTGTCACATTCCCAGCTTTATGTGTGCATAATTGCCCTCTTTATTTCCCATTTTAATTGCTGCCATTTGGCGCCTTTCCTGAAGGTTGTTATGTGAGCGAGGTTCTGCAACGGACATTAAATGAATGAATGAAATATTCTTTAAACACAGCTTGAAACACAGCTGAGGGTTATTTGACAGCAGATCGCTTCGCGTTGGTTTTCATACAGTGGTACGAGTGCCCGTCGTTCAGAAAGCAATGACAACCTACTGGACGTAAACTTACCGAGAAATCGCAAACAGTAAAAATAATCCTAGGTTCGACTGCGACGTCCCGTAAAAGATATGCAACTAAGTCTGACAAATATTACCATTATCCTAAAATGAACTGATACACAAAGTACTGTGCTTACCTGCACAATATTTACAGTAAAGCGGACAGTTGGATGAAGCCCAGCTGGCGTAGGCGGCGTCCGTGCAAATGTACTCTCCGTAATTAGTGCAGTCCACTTTGTCAAAACACACTGTACATATTGTGGCAGCCAGGTAGCAGATTTGGTGCCGTGGTGTGCCCATTTGGGCAGCGTGAGAACACAATAATAAATATGTATATAATTCAACATATACTCGGAACATGTATTGAGAAACGTTAACATAATCATCATCATAATGTGTCATGCCGATGAGCTGGACGGTCATGTTTCGCCATCTCAAGTGATCACCAGAGTTGTGAATCAACTCAGTGTTCTTGTCTCGACCATACAACGTGGCCAAGCCATCCAGGTATTTACTTCTCTGACTTGACCTTGTTCTCTTCCCCTCGATCTTGCCAGTTGTCACAAAGTTCTCCAATATATTTCTTATCATAACGTGGCCAAAATTGTGACTAATTTCTTTAATCAGTTTACGGTTTTCGTTTGTTTCTTGTAGTACTTGGTCATTGGTTTTTTTTTAATGTCTGTCCATGGTATTCTTTGCATTTTCCTCAGAAACATCACTTCCACGGTCATCGGATGTTTTTTTTTTTTTTTTAGCTGTTTCGAGACAATTGTAACGATTCACTTGTTTAAGAATATTCCCATTTACTTATAAATTACTTTGTGGTATTTCCTTCTTCTTAGTGACGACCATAATCAAACATGATTATATAAAAGACAATTTAAATCCATTCATAACTGTTGTTGTGGTGCATTACTTGTGTGTGTGTGTGTGTGTGCATGTGTGTGTGTGTGTGTGTGTGTGTGTGCAATTGTGTGTCTGAATTGAATCTGCATGTGTGTGTGTGTGTGTGACGCCGATAGACTATATGTGTGTGTACGTGTGCGTGTGTGTGTGTGTGTGTGTGTGTGTGTGTGTGTGTGTGTGTGTGTGTGTGTGTGTGACACCGATAGACTAACAGATGATAGATAAAGCTGGTCGAAGGAAGTTACCGTTATATGAAGTGTCAATTAGCTGACTGAATGATAACTGCCCGCTGTCGTGACTAACACAGAGCCATTTATCTTTCAAATATTATCTGCTGATTATCAGTGAAGCTAGTGTTACAATTAAATAAACATGTCAAATAAGCAGTTTCGTTGACTTGGTTCGACAATGATCATCTATATAAGTGGGAGCCATGGTAGCGCAGTTGATAGCACGCTTGCCTGCTGGTCCGGTAGTCGCGTGTTCGTATCCCCAATAAGGCGGATTTGTTAAATTAGTATGGTCGACCCAGCTTTAAATGGGTACGAGGGAATGTACCAGGATGTAATATTAACAACATCACCTATCAAGTGCTGAGCAATCATTAAAAAATATATGGTTTATACCATATATCAAATACACCTCAAAGCCATTAAAGGGATCGGCTTCATTAACTTGTTTGCCTCCATAATTGCTGGACCTCTCCCATGAATCACACAAGAAGGGACTGAACAGAGTGCAGGAACTCCGCTGATGGTCTAAATGTGCTTATTCTAGAGCCATACAAGCTGTACACATTTCTTTGGGGTATGAGTAGGGTTTCTATTTGATTCCCAACTCCTGGGGGATTTACAGTACATATCGATTTCTCTAGTTTCTCGCCTTATTTAATAAGGCTAGGTGTCCAATGTATTAATGCAGGAAATAAGAATATCTAGGATGTTCTTATAGTGTGAAATTCCACATGGTGACATTCGCCCCGTCTACCTTAGTCACAGACTGATTCCATGCCACTTCGTCTTAAAACAAACTTTATATGCTATTGAACTAACAACAGGCAAGCGAAGGGACTGATGGACAGACAGGTAGACGAATAGACAGAAAGGCAGACGACAGGCAAACAGGCGAACACACAGAGAGATGAATTGGTAGACACATGAACAGACAGACATACAAACAGACAGAAAAGAGAACAGGCACACATAAGCACAGGTGTACAGACGAACCAGCGGACAAATAGCCAGGCAGAGGAACAAACAGAGAGACGGAAAGACAGGCAGGCGAACATACAGCCATGCGGACAGACATACGAAGAGATAGACCAACAGACAGGCAGACGAACAGACAGACAGACATGTGAAAGACAAACAGTTGAATAGAAAAACGGCCAGACATATAACAATGTAGACAGAGTGATAGACAGACAGGCACATAGTCAGAAAGACAGACATACAGACAGATATATATTTTCTGACCAAAATTTGTAAAATAGTCAACAGAAGTTAGATATATAAATTTATTACTGTAAGAATACATGCATTAGGTAAGTAGGAGAGTATTTACAGTAAGTAAAAGACACACTTTAAGGCGCATTGTGAATATAGTGCTAAAAGCATATTTTTATAGACCATCGGCGCTCGGTGGGTGATTTTGTCAGTATTACACCGGCTGTCTTTAGTTCAATAAACATTTCTTGCTGCACAATTTAGACCAGGTCGACCTGGGAAATCCTCCCCGATACGGAGCGAACCCGCAATCACTGGGCCAGACAGATGAATATTTAAGTAGGCAGATAGGCAGGCACGCAGGCAGGCAGGTAGGTAGGCATGTAAATAGCAGGCATGTAGATAGGTAGGCATGTAGATAAGCAGGCATGTAGATAGGCAGACATGCAGATAGATAGGTATTTAGATAGGTAGGTATTTCGATATGTAGGTATGTAGATAGGTATGCATGTAGATAGGTAGACATGTAGATACGAAGGCATGTAGATAGGTAGGTATGTAGATAGGTAGATATGTAGATAGTAAGGCATTAGATAGGTAGATATGTAGATAGTAAGGCATGTAGATAGGTAGGTAGGCATGTAGATAGGTAGGTAGGCATGTAGATAGGTAGATATGTAGATAGTAAGGCATGTAGATAGGTAGGTGGGCATGTAGATAGGTACGCATGTAGATAGGTAGATAGGCATGTAGATAGGTAGATATGTAGATAGTAAGGCATGTAGATAGGTAGGCAGTAGATAGGTAGATTGATTGATTGAGCTTTATTTTCAAAGGGTCAAAAATTGGCACGCAGGCTCTTCTTACATTCGGTCCTTCCAAGCACTCAACTTTCGTTCCTCACTAGTTTATGAAACATTCACTAAGAAAAAAAAATATTATCAAATGTATGTTGTAAACATAAACAATGCATATTACCATGTTACAAGACACAACCCCACCCACCCACCCACCCACCCACACATAACCCACCCACACACATCCCCCACCCACAGACGCATCCCCCACCCATCTCATAACCCACAAACACTCACCCACCCACACATCTCCCAACCACAATCCCCCAACCACACATACCCACCCACACACACATCCTCCACCAACATACACATACCGCGCCCACCGACACACATATCCTCACCCAGACATCCTTCCCCACCCACACATCCCCACTCACACCCATCTCCCCCACGCAACCACACATCCCGCATCCACACACATATCCCCCAGCCACACACACATCCCTCACCTACACATCCCCACCCACACACATCCCCACCCACACACATCCCCACCCACACACATCTCCGCACCCACACACACATAACCACACATCCACACACACTCACCCACCCACACATCCTATGCGACTCCACCAACCAACCACCCATCCCCCATACACATATCCCTCATCCACACACCTCCCCAACAGCACATCTCCTCACCCAGACATACATTCCCCACAACCCACATAGCCTACACCCAGCCACACACAAACACATCCCTCATCCACTCACACACATACACACACATATCCCCCAGCCACACACACAACCCTCACCTACACATCCCCCACCCACACACATCCCCCACCGAATACACCCCACCCACACACACATCTTCCCACCCACACACACATCTCCCCACCCACGCATACATCCCCCATCAACCCTTTAAATCTCCCACCCATACGCACCCACCACTCACACATTCATTTCCAACCCACCCATACATCCCAACCCACCCACACACACATACACCACCCACACAGACACATATCCCCCATCGACACACACATCCCCCTCCCATACACGCATTCCCCACACCCATCCCCACACCCCTTATACACACCCCACACAACCACCCATATATCCACACACACGCACACACATCCCCCAACAACCCCACACCCCTAGCCACAACCACCCACACATCTCTCTACCCACAAAGACCTACACACCTCCACCCACCCAAACACACATCTCCACCCACACACACACACATCCCCCCTTCAACACATATTCACCCATACGCACATTCCCCACCCACCCACACATTCTCCCACCCACCCACACATCCGCCACCCATACACACTCCTCACCCACATTTCCACCCACACATTCCCACCCACACACGCATCCCCCATCCACACACACATCTCCCACCCACACACATCTCCCCACCACACACATAGTCACCTATACCCCACCTATACACACAACCCCCGCACACATCCCCCATCCACACACCCATCTCCAACACACAAACACACACATCCCCCACCCCCAACACATACCCCCACCACACACATATTTCCCACACACACACACACACACACATATCCCCCACACATATCCCTACACACACAATTCCCCCCAAACGCATCCCCCACACTCACACACATCCTCATATCTAGACACGTGCAACACATACCCCCACCACACACATATTTCCCACACACACACACACACACACACATCCCTACACACACAATTCCCCCCACACGCATCCCCCACACTCACACACATCCTCATATCTAGACACGTGCAACACATACCCCCACCACACACATATTTCCCACACACACACACACACACACACATCCCTACACACACAATTCCCCCCACACGCATCCCCCACACTCACACACATCCTCAAATCTAGACACATGCATGATGCCTCAGATAATCACTGAAACTAATATTAGCAAACTCCCACACTTTGCACATACATATACTCATGATTATCGTGAGCATTCTCACAAAAATATTTTTTTTAAATGGAGAAAATATTATACATATGCATTGTGTAACGTAAAAATAGTGATGCTCCCATACACAGAGACAGGCACACACAGAGCTTCCATACACAGAGATAGGCACACGCAGACATTCACTCTTACACTCACTCACTCTCTCTCTCTCAATCACACCCACTCACTTTCTTACTCACTCTACAGTAATGTACATGTGTTCTTATTATACATGATAAAAACAAGTAGCATTCAAAATGATAATATGAAAGATGAGAATACACAAAAAAATATGGAATAAAATGTTATATGATATGCGTGCGCTCAACTCTCTCTCTTTTTACACACACACACACACACACACACACACACACACACACACACACACACACACACACACACACACACACACATTCACACACATGCGTGCACACATAAACACATTAACACATCTACTCTCCCAATGTTTCTCTCTCTCTCTCTCTCTCTCGCTCGCTCGCTCGCTCGCTCACACGCTCTCTCACTCGCACCCACTATTTCCCTTTCACTCACTCTCTCCATCTGCATTCACTCTATCTCTCACTCTCTTAGTCTCTTTTACTGACTCACACACAGACAGACACACACCCTCACGCTATCACTCAATGTTTTCACTCACTCACTTACTGCCATTGCGCGCTCACTCACTCTCTCTTTTACTCTCTCTTTCTCTCACTCGCACACACACTCTCTATCACTCTTTCACTCACTCACACACACACACTCACTCTCTCACTCACTCATTCACCCTCACTCACTCACTCACTCACTCACTCACTCACTCACTCACCCACTCACTCACACAATCCCTCAGACACACACACTCCTTCACTCGCTCTCACGCATACACGCACACATGCATGCACGGACACACACATTCCCTCGCCTTTTCTCGATCACTCGTTCATTCCCACACACATGCATGCACACGCGCATACACGCATTTTTCTCTCTCTCTCTCTCTCTCTCTCTCTCTCTCTCTCTCTCTCTCTCTCTCTCTCTCTCTTTCTCGTACACACACACACACACACACACACACTCACACACACATGTGAACAATTATACCAGTAGGTGAATTGTGGTGGCGTCTAGTCAGTATGGATTAAGTATAGAAAGAGTTTTCAGTTAAATGTGTAGGGACTCTTTGGAGTTTTCAGATCTGGAGGAAGGTCATTCCATAAGTGAGCACCAGAATAGGCGAAACATGTTTTGTATAAGTCCAAGCTAGGCTTTGGGACATGTAATAAATTCAAGCGCTTGCTGTTCATTGCATTAGATTGAATCAACGGTAGAAGATACTTTGGGGTATTTTGAGATATAATTTTATTCACTAATTTGGCTTTAGCCGGTCTCTCTGGCTGTGGGGTTACAACACTTTCTCTCTGTAATCCCGTTTATCACGCAGAGTCTCGCAGCGGAGCGAGAACTGAGGTGGTTCGACCCCCGCTCGTGACTTGCGGATACTGAGCCGGCCGCTCAGAAAGCAATGGCAAACTACTGAGCGTAATCTTGCCAAGAGATCAACAGACAGCTGAAAGATGCTGCTGTTGACAGCTAAGTCCTGTAAAAGGATACGCAAAACATTTAATTTGGCTTTGCTAAAAAGGAAGTGCTTTCGAAGCGGTAGAAGCCTTAAATGACTGTATAAATTATTACTTTCAACGTGCTTTATGTCAGAAATTAGAAGTATAGGGCTGTTTTGTAGAGAACATAGTCGTGTAGGCACGTAGATAGGAAAGCTTATAGATAGGTAGACATGTAGATAGGTAGGCATGCAGATAGGTAGACATGTAGATAGGTAGGTAGGCGTGTAGATAGGTAAACATGTAGATAGGTAGGTTGGCATGTAGATAGGTAGACATGTCGATAGGTAGGCGTGTAGATAGGTAGACGTGTAGATAGGTAGGCGTGTAGATAAGTATGCATGTAGATATGTAGGCATGTAGATAGGTAAGCATATAGATATGAAGACATGTAGATAGGTAGGCGTGTAGATAGGTAGGCATGTAGATAGGTAGGCGTGTAGATAAGTAAGCATGTAGATATGTAGGCATGTAGATAGGTAAGCATGTAGATATGAAGGCATGTAGATAGGTAGGCGTGTAGATAGGTAGGCGTGTAGATAGGTAGGCGTGTAGATAGGTAAGCATGTAGATATGAAGGCATGTCGATAGGTAGGCGTGTAGATAGGTATGCATTTAGATATGTAGGCATGTAGATAGGTAGGCATGTAGATAGATATGCATGTAGATATATAGGCATGTAGATAGTTAAGCATGTAGATATGAAGGCATGTAGATAGGTAGGCGTGTAGATAGGTAGGCACGTAGATAGGTAGGCGTGTAGATAGGTAAGCATGTAGATATGAAGGCATGTAGATAGGCAGGCGTGTAGATAGGTAGGCGTGTAGATGGGTAGGCGTGTAGATAAATAGGCATGTAGATAGATAGGTAGGCATGTAGATAGGAAGACATGTAGATAGGAGGTCCTGTAGATATATAGGTATGAAGATAGGCAGGCATGTAGATAGATAGGTAGGCATGTAGATAGGTAGGCATGTCGATAGGTAGGTTGGCATGTAGATAGGTAGGTATGTCGATAGGTAGGCGTGTAGATAGGTAGGTGTGTAGATAGGTAGGCATGTAGATAGGTATGCATGTAGATATGTTGGCATGTAGATAGGTAAGCATGTAGATATGAATTCATGTAGATATGTAGGTATGAAGATAGGTAGGCATGTAGATAGGCAGCAGGCAGGTAGGTAGATAGGTATACATGAAGATAGGTAGGCATGTAGATAGGTAGGCGAGTAGGTAGTGAGTATATTGACTGGTTTCTTTCTATGTTTATCTGCTTCTGTGTCCACAGCATTTTGTTTGCCTTCCTGGGATATCTAGCATGCCGTGCGATTTTTATGTGACGGTATTATGCAATACAAGAATTCGTGCAATATGTTTGATGGCTTCTGTGTTTGCAGTTATTATAGTTATATTTGTGATACATTGTGATACATTGTTATATACATGTTCAGTTCTCACAATTCAAGTATACACGTGTACATTCGCTACATCTATCCAACAACATCACAACACTAATAATGAGACTTCGACATTCGAACAGCATCAGCTATATACTCACATTCCGGCGGGAGTGTAGTTTTCCGTGCGTCAAGCTCTGCTAGTTGTTCAGCTGTAAAGGTTATATAATCATTATAACAGCTATACCCACTCTGAAATCACGTCGAAAGCAAATGCCGGTGAACTCATTGTGAATAACTCTGTCTACCAGTCTATTGTTGCTAAGTTGGGTTGAGTTGAGTCAAGAACATAAATCACACCAGTTTG
>OY992877.1:57083362-57218362 GCA_963921405.1 Cepaea hortensis | reverse complement strand
CAAAACAACAACAAAACAACAACAACAACAACAACAACAACAACAACAACCAGTGTTGATATTGACCACACTGCCCAACGAGTGTCGATTGGTCTATAGAAATATGTGGCTAGCACAATTTACTGTATACGCCTCATTGCGTGGAATAGAACCCCTGATATGTTTTTACTTACTATTGTTTGGATGTGAATATTCTGGAAGAATGCGAGCTTTAACTCTTAAGTCCGATGTATTGGCGTTTTGTCGTCAAAGTCTTGCCCTTATCTGAATGCGGCTGGTCAAGAAACTTCTCTCCCGCCCCAGTACCAAAGTATAATATGCATGTGGACTGTCCACCTTTTTAAATTCGAAAACCAACGGGATACACAATACTGGTATCTTACTTCACTTATTTGTAGAATAAAAAAATTAAATTAAGGCATGGCTTGGTTTAGAACGTAACCAGTTCGTGATTCAGCTCAACACGTAGGCATGGCTTGTATTAGAATGTAACCAGTTCATGGTTCAGCTCAACATACACAGCATGGCTTGGATTAAATCGTAAACAGTTTATGTTCAGCTCAACACATACGACATGGCTTGGTTTAGAATGTAACCAGTTCGTGATTCAGCTCAACACATACGACATGGCTTGGTTTAGAATGTAACCAGTTCGTAATTCAGCTCAACACATACGACATGGTCTGGCTTAGGCCCAGACCGGCAGTGTTTCTTCCACACGTCTAAGGTATTGTAGTATCTACAGACTCCAGTCCAATGTCCAGAGGGAATATATGAGTTAAAGAGTGAGCAAAGCAACTCAACATAATGTTACAAACCTGTACAGAAGCGACAATATGCTCTGCAATTTGTTTGCGCCCAAGCCACGAACTCGGCTGTTGCACATGATGTTGTCCCATAGCTCTCACAGTTGTCCAAGTAGTTCGTACATGGCGGGGGTGGGGTGGTGACAGCTGCAGACGACCATTTATGCCAATCAACATAATATGCAGTCGCTGATAATTTATTTATGCTAAGCATTTACTATCAGTATCGAAAAGTGTACTTTATTCAATTTCAAATCAGCTAACGCTTATCTGACCAATAAATTAGACTTTAACACTTAGCACTTGCTCAACAACCGCCTTTAACTAGCTTATTTGGGAGTATATTCCGGGTCATAATTACTTGTGGTAATATTAACTGATTCAGTGCCAAATAAAGAAAAAAAAAGTATGCGTGGACAAAACATGGTGCATAATCAAAAGAACGAGTATTATAATGTAAATTTTCATTAACTGAGCACTAAAATTGCGGAAGCAACAGCCAAATGAAACAAATAACACGACGACCTTAGTATGGCGATGTATCGCCAATCTCTTCAAATGGAACGTCACATTTGGCGATATTGCATTCTTTGGCCATGGTGAAGGCAGTCTTTTGCAAGATGGAAAACATACTGACCAATAAACAGATGTCATTTTCAAGGAGAAAAAGAGTGTTGAGGTGCTACATAGAACCTATACTTTTGTAGGGATGTGAAGCGTGGACAGTGAGCAGACAAGCTGAAAAACATCTGATGACTGTGGAAATGCGGTTTCTGAGGAAAATGCAAAGAATACCATGGGCAGACAGAAACCAATGAACAAGTCCTACAAAAAACAAATGAAAACTATAAAGTGATTAGAGAAATTAGACGTAGACAGTCACAATTTTTTGGACACTTTATGAGAAGAAATAAATTGAAGAACTTGATGACAACTGGCAAGATTGAGGAGAAAAGAACAAGGGGAAGACAAAGAAGTAAATATCTGGATGGCTTGACCACGTGGTATGGTCGAGACAAGAATACCGAGCTGATCAACGACTCTGGTGATCGTCTTAGATGGCGAAACATGACCGACCACGCTTATCAGCATGACACATGATGAAGATCTTTTGCACTGAATCAGACCGTTGCTTCAGATCGGTTTCTTCTTCTACCATGTAAACCCCAATTGAAGCCTAGACCCTCAAACAACTCACACCAAGCCGCCATAATCTGCAGGGCCCTCCATGCCCGCCACATATTTGCCATCTGTCTATATTTCTCGCCTCCGCGTATTTGTAATAATGCAGAAGAACAGATAGACTATCACGGTCTAGAGCAGTGTTTCCCAACGTGGGGCCCACGCCCCACAGGGGGGCAATTCGACTGTTAAGGGGGGCAATTCGAAAATGGAAGAAATCGGCTGAATATAACAAAACGGGGAGACTTGAGACTGAAGTTAACTAAATTGGAACCTGACATAAGATCTCTTTGCAGCAAGCATCAAGCGCAAGGATCTCACTAAATTTAAATAATAAATAATTACTAATAATTAAAATAATATAGAAAAATCTTTCATTAAAATTATTTTGTACTTGAATTTCAGTTCTCCATTATATGTTTTGAAAATTTATTACTGTGTTTGCTCAATAATTACCTAGTGATTTCTTCCTAAAACCTATCATTCAAGTTTCTTTAGTGAACATTTCAATTTTTGAATATTAAAAATAATGTATATGATGAGGGGGGGGGGGGGGGGCGTGGGGCGGGGGAGGGGGACAATATGAATTTTAGAAAGGCTTAAGTGGGGCATGGCACAAAAAAGGTTGGGAAACACTGGTCTAGAGAGTATGCCGCAACAGTGGATAGTCAGAGGATCTGGTCGACAGTCGTCACTCAGAGGTAGTGCAAGACGGACATTTAATGAAATTGCAACGAGAATCATTAGTATTGGAACTCTACACTGGCTGTAGAAGTTGAGAACTGAGTACTTATGGGAATGGTCCGAGTGCAGTGATGTCGGTCCTTGACTCGACTCAACTCAACTCCATTTTAAGGTCTGCATCTATTTCGTTTGCCCTGTGAGTTAGAAGGACAGGACTTTCTAGTTATACTATTATCAGATGTTCTCATAGCGTGCTCCTCTTTTTCTCACCTTTGGATTTGATAGAATTTGTCTAGTTCTCCCCTCAAGCTCCGCATTAGTGGACCCTGTGATACAACTTTAGTCCTTCAATTCATCACAGGCACAAGTTAATAAGTACTGGTAATGTGATAGTAATTGTTGTAATCGCTCTCTGTTTCTTAACGTCGCAGAATTAACGTTAGCATTAAATATTCTAAATGTGGTACTAGGTTTAATTCCTTTTCACTTCCGCAAATTTCCCAGTGCTTTTGTATTCACATTTTAATATTTTAAATCTATTCTCATCTTTGTGTTTTCCCCTTCTTTGTTTACATTGTGTCTAAAAAGGCATATGTTATGTTACATATGTTATGTTATATCATGTCATGAAGATCGAAGTGGCTACACATTGGGCATTCCCAAGCGTGGCCAGTCCTCTGATGCAGCAGCAATCTCAAAGTATTTCTTCAACTCATTGTTCCACTTTTACAAAATGGTATGGGTGCCCGTCGTTCAGAAAGCAATGGCAAACTACTGAACGAAGACTTGCCAAGAAATCATAACAGCGAAAAATGCTCGTGTTGACTGCTACGTCCTGCAAAGGATATGCAAATAACTTTTCAACATTTTTTCACTGCCAAGTGTGGATTAATTATCTCCCCTCAGGCCATTGAAGACTGCAGAATTTTCCAGGTCGCGTAAGAGAACTAGAGTCAAAAAAAAAAAACATTAGCATCTGTCATCTGAGTCCCTACTACATTATCCATATCGGCTCTACTACTCCTGTTTCTTCCTGTCTGTATTGGTGCATTATTTGTTAGATAGTCGACCATTCACTGCATTTTACAGCGGAGTGTCCGTGTACGTACATCCAGGAGAGTTATGCGAGGCGTGACTTTGGAATATTTATCCATTCAGCGCAAAGATTGCCGTTTGCGTTTTTCTGTAGTGTGTTCATGGAGTCTGATATCATGATGGATTGTGTGGCTTCATATTCTGCTGCCCGTGCGAATGCTCCGGAGCCAGTAGTTATCTCCATAGTCGTACTTGATACATCTGTCAGGTATGCTCCATTGTTAGAGAGGTGGATACCTGGATGGCTTGGCCGCGTGGTGTGGTCGAGACGGGAAAACTGAGCTGATCCACAACTCTGGTGATCGAGTGAAATGGCGAGTCATAACTGCCCACGCTTACCGGCATGCCACATGATGGATGGATGCGCCATTGTCCTCTAAAGTTGTTTTCCCCATCTTTTGTGATGTGTATGCCCACACTCAACTTTATCCGGTTGGTGTAGATCATGTTGTCTTCTGGGTATTTTCTTCTTCTGCGTTCATCCGAAGTTTTTTTTCTTTCCGGACGTGATTGCGTTGTGCCTGTTTACAGCAGAGCTGAGTTCTTGCGCCGTTGGGCCGACACATCCGACTACTGCGGGCATTTGTTGACCGGGTTAACCTTCCCGGGGGTTTCTTAGGACGTGTTATCCCCCATCCCAGCTGGTCCATATAGAACAGCCAAAGACATTCTGGTCAACCCTCAAGGGAAGGCAGGGGCAGACCATGGGCATTCCCCGCCATCCAAGGAGGCTTCCATACTTGCAGAGCCGACACATAGCGCTCTGGTACTGGGCTCACCCAAGGAATCGTCACTTCCTGCACATGGCTGCTTAGCCTCACTTCCGTATATTGGGCCTTCCGTTCACCATAGGCTGTACTTCCGGAAACCAGAAGAATGCAGTCTGCAGATGACATCCACACAGTGAGCTTTCGATTCGGACTTACCACGTAAAGGATTTGCTATCCAAGCAATATTCTATTTCGTGCCACAGGGACACTTTTTCCACCTTTTATGAAGCCCCCCCCCCCCCCCCCCCCCCAAAAAAAAAAAAATAAAAAATAAAAATGAAGCCCACACAGTGAGCTTTTGGTTCGGACTTTCCACGTAATGGATTTGCTATCCAAACAATATTCCATTTCATGCCTCTGGGACGCTTTTGTAACCGACATACCTGTGGTATGAAGTGCGGCAGTCTAAATACTTCTTCATGCATCATTAAATGTCAACCTGAATGTAGTTAAAGTAAGCTGCAGTCAACTTGAGCTTGTTGATATCTCCATAGAGCTTGTCCTCAAATGAAGCAGGTGTGGGCCAAAATATATTTCTCTGTTCTGCATATATTGGGCACTCCTGCAGCAAATGTTTAGCTGTCATTTTACAAGTTCCACAGTTGCATTCATCGGTATCTCCTATCTTTAGTTTATTGAACAAGTGGTATTTCAGCCTGTTATGTCCCGTGCGGAGTCTGTAGATTGCTACTTGTTCTCTTTGGTCGAGTTTGTAATATGCGTCATCCTTCTGGTGGCCTGGATGCTCTGATTCCCATTTGGTTCTATAAGTGCTTTTTATAAACCTCTTTGCCTCATTATAGGTTATGTCTATGTCAGGCTGTGGTAGTCGTCCACCCTCTTTTGCTAGTCTGTCAGCCTCTTCATTTCCAGGTATACTGCAATGTGATGGGATCCACTGTATTGCGACTTTTTTGTATTTCTGGCATAGACCATGGAGTGCTGCTTTTAGGTCAGCTAGTTCTGTGCTGTTTTTGCTCTTCAGTATTGAGACAGCTTCTTCTTCTTCTTCTTTCGTTCGCTTGAAACATGTCTACAACTGCAATGTCGTCTCTTGTATGAATCTAACAGTCTTTTTTAGTTCATTCAGCGGTCCATAAAGTTTATCTTCCACTGTTGTCTCTCTAGGCATTGAGACAGCTGACTTTGCATCTGTGAAGATAGCTATTTGCTTGTCTTTATTTTCATCCATCAAGCGCATTTCTGCTGAAGTTTTCATAGATTCAACCTCTGCTTTGAAGTTACTTGAAAATTTTCCAGTTGCCACTGACTGTGTTTTTTCACTCCATTTTTTTTTAAATTTAAGAGAATTCCTCCTCCTCCATTTTCTATCGAATTTTTGGCTGATCCATCTGTATATGTATGGGTCCAATTGTTGCTTGGGTAATGTTCTTTTATGTAGTTTAGGGTTATTTTTTTTCTTTCGGTTTCATTCTGAGTGTTCTTTTTTTCAATACCAGGAACAGGCAGTTGCTGTTGTCTCCAAGCTGGAAACTTGTGTACATTGTAAATGGGTTTGACTGTTGATATGTTAAGTATGGGATCTGCCGTAATCTTTCGTTTTGCAGTTTCTACAAAGTTGCTACGCTTCAGTCTTCCCTTTCCAAAACCATTAAACCTGTTATACATAGGATGGTCTGTCAATCTTCTGAATTTTTCTGCTTGTTGCTGGGCTTTGCTATCTCTTCTGTCCTCCATTGGTTGTAAACAAGTGATCTTTTCTAGTTCATTAATAGGCGTTGTCTTCAGGCTTTCAGTTATGATTCGCATTCCTTGATTTTGGATTCTACTTATTTTGTTAAAGTTTGACTTAGCTGCTGTTGCCCAAGCTGCAATGCCATATTCCAGTACTGGCCTCCCCCGTCCAGTATATAACTTCTTGAGAACTTTCTCATCTGCTCCCCACGTTGTACCAGCAAGCTTTTTCATGATTGCCATTCTTTGCCTTGCTCTTATTCGATTTTTCTTAACCTGTCTTCCATGTCAGGCGACGATAAAAGGTGACTCCTAGATAATTTGGATTTTCTTCATGGTGCAATATTTTTCCATTCAATACCAGCTTAGGTTGCTGAGTTTTATTTGAGAGGGAGAACATTGTGCATGTTGTTTTCTCCTCACTTATCTTCACTAGCCATGATTTTGACCAGTCCTCTAGCGCTAATAAGGCTTGCTGTATTCTGCTGTTAGCCGCACTAATATATTCTTCAGATGTCCATATGGTTAGGTCATCTGCAAAGGAGGATGTGTGTACTCTGGCTGGAAAATTTTCTGTGGTGTCATTTATATATGCTAGGAATAATGTTGGTGAAAGAACTCCTCCTTGTGGGACACCTTGCTCCAACAGCATTTTGCTGGTTTGTCCTTGTACTTTTGTCCTGGCAGTGCTGTTCTCAAGGTAGTAGCTGATCCATTTATACATTTTCCCACAAACATGCATTTTTTGCAGTTTTACTTTCAGTCCTTCCTTCCATACTTTATCAAATGCTTTTTCTAAATCTATCCAAACTTCTAGTGTGTGTTTTTTCTCTTGGAAGGCATCCTCTATTTCCTGAGCTGTATAGGTTATTTGATCTTCAGTGGATCTGTACTTTCTGAATCCTGCTTGGTGTGGTGTTAAGAGTTTGTTTTCTTCCAGATGCCATGTTAGCCTGCCATTGATAATGCGTTCCATTAATTTTCCTACACAGCTAAGTAGACCGATAGGTCGATATCAATTTGGTTCTTCCAGGTCCTTTCCTTTCTTTGGGACTGGTATTAGTATAGCTTCCTTCCATGCCTGTGGGACTATTCCTCTCTTCCAGCTGTAATTTAGGACTGCTAGTAGTTTCTTTTTTGCCTTAGTACCTAGTCCTATTAGCATTTCATTTGTGATTCCATCCTTTCCTGGTGATTTCTTCTTTTTTAGGGTATTCATTGCCTGTTCCATTTCTTCCATTGTTAGATTTGCCATCATATATTCTGCTGCTTTCTCTGTATTACTAAGATGTATCTGTTTGTCTTTGATTGCTTTCTCCTGTTCGGTTGTAATATCAATGTGGTTTGCACTGGCGTAGTGTTCCATTAGTGCATTTGCAGCCTTTTTTCCTGTAAGCAAGGCATTTCCTTGTTTAATTGTTATTTGTTTGTTTCTAGGTCCTTCATTGTTCATGGCGTTCACTAGTTTCCATAGTTTGTTTCCATCCCTATCAAAATTAAGGTTTTCTGTTTTTTCCCTCCAACAATCTCTTGTTGTTTCTTCTTCTTTTCGTTCATCCGGAGTGTTTTTTCAGATGTGATTGCGGTGTGTCTGTTATGCGCCCTTGGGCCGAAACCCGTAGGCCAACACATCGACTTTAGCGTGCATTTTTGACCAGGTAGCATTCCTGGGAGACTCTCACTTTTGTGGCGCCATCTGCAACCATGCTGGCCAAGGTGGAACGGTCGAAGACAACGGTCATCCCTCAAAGGAAGGCAGGGACAGTCCATAGCATTTTCCGCCATCCAAGGTTGCTTCCATAGTTGCAGGGCCGACACATAACGCCCTGGATCTGGGCTCACCGAGGGAGATCGTCACGTCCTGCTCATGGCTGCTTTAAATCCTCACTTCAATATATTGGTCATTTCGTTTCCCCGGGTCATTCCCGCACAAACCAGACAGGTTTGCAGACGGCATCCACTCAGCGAGTTTTCGGACATGTGCTTGTCGTTGCGCCCATCAGAGCTTTTCCAGGCTCAACAGACATTCGGAAAACTACCCAGTCAGAGCTGTTCCGAACAAGAGCGGCATTCGGAAACTAGGTAGTCAGAGCTGTTCCTAGCACGAGAGACATTCGGACGAGACATTTCACTCGGACGTAATTGCGTAGTGTCAATTTTTAGTTTGCCACCCGTAGGACGACACTTCCGACTTCCAGCGGGCATTTTTTAATGAGGTTAGCCATCCTCTGGTCTTGTTGTTTGATTTACTGTTCTTTTATATTTTGCTGAGATGGCTTTGAGAGAGATGTTCGCTTCAGTTGTTTGTTCTCTCTCTGCTGTCTTCCTGGCATCTTCAACTTTGTCCTCCAAAATTTATAGTTCTTCAGTCCTGTATGGTTTGTAATTTTTCCTCGCTCCTCTTGGAATAGACTCAGTGGTCGCCTGTATTACTGCTCTGTTTAGACTTTCCACCATTTGCTTCATGTTGCCATATCGTGTATTTATGTTTTCACAATATTTGTCTGTTAGTATGGCAAATCTGTCCCAATCTGCTCGTTTGTAGTTCCAGCGGGGTAAAGGCTTTTGCTCCTGTGGAAAATACTCCATATTCATTTCAAGCGTGATTGGTCTGTGGTCACTACCTGCTAATTGGTCAAGGACATGGTGATCGATTTTGTGGAGGATGTCTCCTGTGCAGAAAGCTAAGTCTGGAGTAGAAGTGGTAAACCATCTTCTGGAGTAGAAGCTCGGTGTGTCATCCGCTTTGTTGAGTAAATGGAGATTTGAGTCTTTTTCCCAGTCCTCCACTTCATCTCAACTTTTGTCAGTATCTGGGTATCCCCATATTTCTGAGCGGCTATTGAAGTCTCCGACAATAATGCAGTTTGTGTCTCTTATTTTCATGTTTGAGAGTGTAAGGTCCTTATATGCTGGGCTATACAGATTGTAAATTCTTATTTTCACGTCCTTTATCATTATGTCAACACCTATAATTTCCGTTTGGTTGTCAGAGATCACAAATACTTCGCTGCAAGGTATTGTATTTGGTGGAAGTGTTAGAACTCCTCCTTTGTGTCCTTCGCAGTCCAAACGTGTAGTCTGATATCCTCTGACTGAGAATTTGTGATTGGCGTTGAGGTGTGTCTCTTGAATGCATGCCACATCTATGCTATCTTTATGAAGACGATTTGTTAGGGAGACTGTTAAGGAGACTCTTGTTATAAACTCCTTCGGCATTCCACTGTAGTATGTTGAGTGTCCATGGTGTTTGGTCAATAGCTCTTAACCTACTCCTCTGTGCCTTGACTCCACAGCACAGGGGAAGGTTACCACCAGTAGTTATGGGTGGACCCCCTCGAGGCAGGGGGCCTGGCACTATCACTGCCCGATGGGACTTCGCAGGATTAGCACCATAACGATTAATTTTAATTTGTGACATCATGAATTAAGTTACGTTGCACTGCTTTGTCAAGCCTATGGCTCTACCTCGTCACGGTGGACACACGGTAGAGGGGTCTTCTTCTGGGTATAAATGCTGCTCTGTCAGTGTCGGTCGGAGCAGAAACCTGACATCTACAACATCTCCATGGAATGGTGACAACCTTAGAATGTTTATGGAAGTCTAAGAGTACGTGGAGTGAGTTGTATGAGCGCCTATGCCCCAGTGGCGGATAAAGAGTGAAAGAAGAAGGGTATATCGGTCAATTCTTCTTCATGTTGGAGCTCGCCCAGGGCTGTTTGATTACTTTCTCAGCCTCGGTCGCCCAGAAACAACTTCTCTTAAGGTACATTCCCTCTTTTGTCGTTGATGCCGCTGTGCAGGAAGTGGTGTCTGACTCGTATGCATTTATGTACGCCTTAATCGGTGCAACCATATGCATGGTGGTTATTTTTTTTTAAATGTTTCCTGTGGTCAGGTACGAGTTGTCTGGTGTGCAGCCGAGCATAAGTCTCATTGCCTCATTTTGAGATAAGTGTACGACTCCACCTCTTGAAATGAGGTTTCGTCATGGAGGATCATTAGGGAAAAAAAGAAAAAAACATAAAAGAAGGAGGGAACGTGGGCGGTGTACTGGGAGTTGAAATCTGCACTGCATACCATACGATTGATGAAGACTTCCGGTCCAATATGGAGAATTGGCTGTTTAACTGTTAAGGCCGGCAAAATGCCAAGAAGAACAGAGCTGGTAATCCTAGTCCCTGCATGCACTTAGAAAGAGAGATGCACATAAAAGTAAGCTATTTAAAAAAAACTGGTCAAGGTGGTTAAAAGCGAAAAATGGGCAGAGGTGTGTCAAAGAGTATGCACAGACAAGTCACTGAAATTGTTCTGGCGATTACATAAAAGCATGAGTGGTGTAGTCAAGAATAAGAGCATTTCTGACTTCCAAGGTGTTGACTTAATCTGGCAGAGGACTGCCGAGGACAAGGGCAAAGCCCTCTTTGAACGCTATCTAGAGCAGAGCAACCAGACAGACATGGGAGGCAGAAATCTGGCCAAGGAGGTCTCCTCACACTTCGGATGAAGACACAGTGACAGTGAAAGAAATCAAGGCTGTACTTCGACGATCAAAAAACAGCGCTCCAGGGCCTGATAGCATAAGATACGACGACATCAATAGGTGTACTGACAATGATCTAGAGAAACTAGCAGACATGTACAACAACAGTATAGAGAGTGCTAGCATCAAGGAGGAGTGGTTACACAGCTATTTGATTCCCTTGCCGAAGCCTGACAAAGACCACAAAAAAATTCAGGGATATAGAATTATAACCATGCTGAATACAATAGGCAAGCTGCTGGAGAAGGTAATTGCCAGGAAAATATCAAGCCAGCTAGAGAGGCAAGGTGTTTTTCCACCTACCCTGGGTGGGTACCGTCCAAAAAGAGAAACCCGGACCAATGCAGCAGTCTTTGCCCATGATGTCTATGAAGGTTTCCACTCAGGCATTGAAACCTTTGCTGCAGCGATTGATCTTGAGGACGCATACAACAGAGTATCATTGGCTTTTTTAATGCTTCAGCTTCTTGAACTAAAAGTAAGTCCATTCCTCCTTAGTTGGATTGTTGCAGCCCTCTTCCAACGGAAAGTAGTTTTTAGATGTGGCAGTTGGACTTCGGAACCAACAACAATATACCCTGGCCTACCACAGGGATCACCATTATCTCCGGTACTGTTCAACGCCAACACAGTGAGAATCACCAGTGAGCAGATCACTGGATCTGGCAGGACATTGTCATATGCCGATGATGTTTTAGTGTATCGTCAGGGTAAGGATAGAGGGCAGGTTGCTGTGGAACCACAAACCGAACTCAATCGCATAAGTACTTGGTGTGATGAAGCTGGGGCAATGGTCAACCCAACAAAGGCAACAGTGACTTGGTTCTCGTTGAATAATCATATTGTCAACACGCCAACACCAACTGTAATGCTGTGCTCAGAGACGGTGGAAATAACGCAGGCAATGAATTACCTGGGGATACGGTTTGATCGAAGCCTTGCTTATAATGAGCACATAGACCAGGTGATAACAAAGGCAAGCGGGGTTTGGCTGCGATGCGGGTGATGGCGGCAGCAAACTGTGAGCAGCGCCATCTATGTCTTCTGTACGCGGGGCTGGTCATGTCTGTTTTGGAGTATGCAATGGCAATCCTGACTCTCAGCCGTAAGCAGATAGAAAGGATGGAAAGGATACAGAATGAAGCTATGCGCATTATTCTTGGATGTACAAGAGATACAGCATGCAGGGCGATGCGCTACCTTCTTGATTTTCCAACCATTGAAGACAGAATGCAAGTTTGCAGGGCACGCGCCTACCTCAGAGTTAACGCAAACACACAACATCCACTGCATAGTGAAATTATGAAGGTGAAGGGCAGCAGGTTAAAAAGAGGACGGTCGTGGATGGGTCAAGCCGAAGACATTCTTCAACAGGTGTGTTCACTTGAGGACTTAGAACCTGGCGAGGAGTGTGTGCAAGTGCCAACAGATTTCTGCACATCCTTTTCAGTTTGCATCCAACTAGATAGGAAATGCAGACAAGAAAATCCGGCTGCTGTGGAGGCTGAAGTACAAGCGTTGATTTTCGAGAATTCGCTAGACGGTGATGCGGTCATCTACACAGATGGGTCGGTCGTCCGACATGTGAGAAGCTCATGGGCCTTTACAGCTCGGGCCGGGGGGAGAATTGTGAAGCAGGACTCTGGTGCTTTCACTGAAACCACAAGTAGCCTGACTATGGAAGTCATGGCAGTAAGTAAAGCAATAACATGGCTCGAGACACAGACATTCACTAGGGCATGTTTCCTTAGCGACTCAATGAACATGATCAAGAGGATAGAGGAGGGGTCGATCCGAAGAGAATGGTTGCTGCCTCTGGAGCGGTCTCGGCTGGCAAAGATTAATTTCATCTTCGTGCCAGGGCATGCGGGAGTACAAGGAAATGAGCGGGCTGACGAGCTCGCAGGTAAGGCTACTGTGGAGGGTGGACACGTCATGGACCAGGCTGACATTCTGAATGCTCTACGAGAAGTAACTTTTGCGTGAACCAAGTGATGACTATGAATCTACAACCATGGCCAGACTGCGAGAACAGCAAATTAAAAGAGGGGTGACCAAACAAGAACACTACGCAGGAAGCCAAAGAAGATTGATAAACCAACATAGAACTGGCGTTGTTAGCCGCACACGCTGCGGGATTTGCTGAGGAGGGGATCCGAGCACGTATGGACTGAATCGTTCGATGTGCAATGAGGATGATCTGTCGACTAACTAACTAACTAACTAACTAACTATACTACAACCAGAACAGATTACATTAATATGTCCGAATAAAGACACAATATATGAACTAGATACTCAACATATAGAAAACAGACATCCAGATTCAGGCGTATGTTTCTACCGAAATCTTTATCAAATATATATTTATTTATTTATTACTGTTTTATGTTGCATATCCCTCACAGGACTTTGCAGTCAACACCAGCATGTTTCAGCTGCTGTTGATGTTCTGAGAAAGTTTTACGTTCACTAGTTTTTCTCGCTTTCTGAACGACCGGCTCATATACCCCCGTAAGTTACCTGGACGGCGCGAACCGCTGCCGATTCTCGCAGCTACTGTTTTCACCACGTGGATATGCGGGATTACGAACAATGTCGTTAACGCCTTGGCCAGGGAAGGCGGCCATATATATATATATATATATGTATATATATATATATATATATATATATATATATATATATATATATATATATATATATATATATATATATATATATATATATATATAATCGGTCTCTGTGGCTAAGGGCTTGCGAATGCGGTTTGTGAGCCCGTATACCCGGGTTCGAAACACAGCAGTGCTGGGTTTTTTCGAAAAAGGTATAGGAGCCGGTCTTTCAGAAAGCAATGGCAAACTACTGAACGTAAAATTTGCCCAGGAATCACGAACAGCGAAAATGCTTGGGTTGACTGCTAAGTCCTGTGAAGGACATGCAACTTAAGTGCTAAGTTATATATATATATATATATATATATATATATATATATATATATATATATATATATATATATATATATTGTAACATCTTATAGTCCGTAAAATACGGTATATATATATATATATATATATATATATATATATATATATATATATATATATATATATATAATGAGAGAGATCAAAGAGATGTCAGAATACTAGATGGAGGTTATAATATGAATAATATACGCTATGCAGATAACACAGTATTGGCTGCGGATAATGTTACAGATCTACAATAGTTGTTGGATATTGTAGTAACAGAGAGTGCAAACAAGGGACTCTCCTTGAATATCAAGAAAACAGTAAAAATGGTGAAATCAAAGAAAATAGTGACACCAAAATGTGACATAGAAATAGAAGGGAAAATTCTTAACCAAGTGGATAATTTTAAATACCTAGGGGCATTTATAACATCAGATGGAAGATGTACACAGAGATTAAGAGCAGAATATGGTAGGCAAAAGCTGCATTTCATAAAATGAAGAGTGTCTTATGCATAAGTCACTGTCACTGAATGTAAAAAAGAGAGTGCTGAAATGCTATGTAGAACCAGTTATGCTGTATGGCAGTGAATCTTGGAATGTAAATGAACAAATTAAGAAGAAATTGGAAGCAACAGAGATGTGGTTCCTGAGACGAATGTTGCGAATTCCTTGGACTGCCAGAGTAACTAACAACGACTGCCTGATACAGGCTAATAAAACTAGAACATTATATACAACAATAAGGAAGAGACAAACATCTTTCTTTGGTCATGTGATGAGAAGAGAGGCTTTGGAGAACATCAAGACAACTGGAAAGATCGAGAGGAAGAGAGGCAGAGGCAGACCAAGAGAAATGATGCTGGACGGATTGAGACAGTGGCATGGAGGAATATCATCAGCAGAATTGATCCAGAACACCAACGACCGTGATCTGTGGAGAGTCATGAACGCCTACGCCAGCTGGCAGGGCACTTGATGATATATATATGACGCTTCCACTCCCTATCTCGGAATCAGCACATGCTGTTTAAGATCTAACTCATCTCATCTAATTTTGTTCCTCTTGTATCTTGCGGTGTCGAGGTGAAGTATAAACAGCGGGAGAGTGCCCGTTCATGGGCTTCATGTATCGAGATGCCAATGGACTCTGCAATTCCCCCTGTCCATCGTTTACGTGGTCGGCCTCTTCCTCTGCTTCCATTTGGTCTGTACATCATTGCTTGTTGTAGTATACTGTTAGATGGTAACCTAGTTACATGGCCAAGCCATTTAACTTGCTGCCTTCTAATAAAATCCAGCGCTGCTGTAATTCAGGGTGGCCACTTTTCTTTGACAGAAAACATCTAGAAACGTTGATGACTTTTGTGTTGACATTCTGGCGGCTGCATTATGCAAAGGGAACGCTTTTACTATCTTCCCATGGTTGTTTGTGGCATGAACTGCATGTTCGGGAAAAATGGTGTAGCTGGCTTTGTCGCAAAACGGACTGGTTTTGCCTTGTGCAATAATGTGTGGCTGCTGGTTTTCTAAGGACTGACGCTTCCATCGAAGATGAACTGTATTTTTCGTGGAGGACTTTCGTGTTGACATTCTGGCGGCGGCATTATGCACAGTGTACCTGTGCGGGCTGTTGGTTGTCGAGACTCCTGTTTTTTCCACTTTTCACATGGGGCAGTGAGGAGTTTTTTTATGTAATATTCACTGGCAAAGGAACGGAGCATAATGGGGACGACCCCTTGCTGTGAAGTTGGAACCGCGACTAACTAACTAACTGACTAAGCTGCTATAACTCCCACTTTACTCCTGATTTCTTCATTTCTGATTTTCTCTCTTTTTGATACATTGAGTATTCTTCTCAGGAATCTCATTTCTGTTGTCATTTTTCTTTTCTCTTTTTCTGTCATTGTCCAGATTTGGCATTGGTAGCAAAGAATTGATAGGAAGATTGTGTTGTACAGTGCTTTCTTAGTAACTATTGATACATGTTTGTTCTTTAGTATTGGTGCCATTTGTCCAATGTGTTGGTGTGTATTATTGCATCTATTTTCGATCTCGTCTTCTGATTTGCCATTTGATATTATACTCCCTAAGTACTTGAAGTCCTTTACTTGTTTCAGGAGGTGTTATTTTAGATGAATCTCTGTTGTTGTTTTTTCTTTGGTTATAGTAAATACCTCTGTTTTACTGGTGTTTATTTTCATGTTAAGTTCCTCATACACTTCGTTTAGACTATTAATATTGTCTTGTAATTCTGCTTCTGACTTTGCTTTGTTATTGGTGCTTGATTGTCCGCAAATGGGAGTCCTTTAATGGTGTAATTTGCCGTTGGTTCTTCTTCTGTGTTCAGTTTCTCATGTGTTGTTCTTGTGGTCTCTGTTCGGCTGGTTTCTTTACATATGCTGTCTATATAGGTTATGAACAAGAAAGGGTATATGACACAACCTTGTCGTACTCCGGATCTTATGGTGAATTCTTCTGAGTGTCCTCCATTTGTTCTCACCGTGCATTCACTGTTGTTTTATAAGCTTCTACATAAATTTGTTAGATGTGTATTCACTCCATATCGTTTAAGGATTTCCCACAGCTTGTTTCTATCTACTCTATCAAACGTCTTTTCTTGGTCGAAAAAAGCTAAGTAGAGTGTTTCATTAAATTCACTTAATTTTTCTATAAGTTGTCTAAGAGCAAAAATGGCATCTGTGCATCCTTTGTGTTTCCTAAATCCAAACTGTGTTTCGCTTAGCTGGGGTTCTATTGTAGTTCGTAATATTTTCTCAAGAATGTTGCAAAATATTTTCCTAGTATGACTCAAAAGGTAAATGCCTCTGTATTGTGTGAAGTCTCTTTTACTTCCTTTATTTTCCAAACTAGAATAATTATGGCGTTTTCCCAGTCTCGTGGTCTCTGTTGTTCTACACAAACATGGTTAAATAGTCTATATAGCCATGATGTTCCTACTTCTCTTGCTGCTTTAATTAGTTCATTTGGTCCGATTATACTTCTTAGTTTTTATACGAGCAGTATGAAAATCCCCTTCTGGCGTTCTAGGCCAGTCGCAGGTTGGAAAACTAGCACTCTTACTAATGGCCTCCACTTTAAAAAAAAAAAAACGTGATTACATTAATTTGTCTGCATCAGATTACCTCTACATCTGATTACCTCTACATCTGATTACCTGTGATGTTGTTTCCCCGAGAAGAGAGTGGGATCAACATGCACATCTTTAAACTGATTATCTGTTGGGATTATTGACTGACTTTTCGTCTACACTCTTCTCTTCTGTCTTCCCTTCCATATATCTCTTTCTTTCACTCTCTCTCTATTATTCTCTCAACACATACTTCGACAACAGTTCTTTTCCACATTAAATAAAAGATTTAATTTAAAACTATGTCTGGTGTATGGGTGGGTATTGTCGGTGTAGTTGCTAGTGTTCTTCTGGTGTGGCTGCTAGATAAGATGTTGATAGCTAGTCTTCGTGTCTTTCTCTCGTCTCTTCTCTCGGCCAAAGTACAGGACGATATATAGACACCACAGAACGATCTCACCCTGACGGCTCCGTCTGCTTGAGTCTGTAGATAAATCCGTTCTTTGTAATGAAAATGTTCACCACTGTATTAAATGTACTTAACTTGCTCACTATTTGCTGTCCGCTTAAAATGAATGTTCGTCGCTTTCTTATAGCGTTATTTAATCCATTCTGGAAAACACATCGAGTTTCTAGAATGTTCTATTAGTGTTCTGTAAAAAGTTCTACACTTGATATTTTGTAATTGATATATGCACTTGGTACGCACTTTGCAACTCTTGGATACTGAGTAATTTGGGTCTTTTTCCTTCAGTTTGTATGATCTCTATTTTCCATTCTCTGTCCTCCTGACTTATTAAGATGACACTTCTTTTCCTTCCTTTCTTATGCACAAGTGTCGTGCGTTATGACTTTAAAGTGCTTTCTCGTGGGTTATCAACACTGGGTGATCTTGACCACAGCCATCTGTGTAATCTCTTAGTTGATAAGTCCAGCACTGGTATGGAAACCTGTGTGATATACATTTAATAATGAGATCTGTGTCTGCTTCCTCTTCTCTCCTATGTGAGTGTCTTTTCCTCCAGCCGAAATGAAAAGGCTTCCGAAAAAACCCACTCTGACATAGGATAGAAGATTCACCTAATCGTCTATACTATTCCTACTCATAGAAAGCAATGATAAATGCTATTCACGCACATCTATATTCATATCCTAAAACTATATTTTAATATACCTTATACACATCGATGTTCCTTTATAGAATTAATGTAGATCCACGAATTGAAATTAATCCGCAGCCAAGCACTTTATCCCATTATCAGGGAGGATATTTCTTTTCATTACAGGACACATAATTCTATCTTTCCGTCCAGTTGGGGAACACACACTCAACTGACACAAAGAAGTGGCTACTCTCTTTAGATCATCTTTGTCCCATCGTCCTTGACATTGCTGGACAAAGCAAATTCAGACTTCTTTATCCCTTGTCAGTGGAAAATTTCTGATCTCGACCTTTTCCGTATATTCCTACCTCCAGAACGCAATAGGCTGGTCCATGATACTGTCTGTCTTTGTCGCAAACCAAATTTTCCACACGACAGTTACCTGTCCGGTTAATCGGCTTTTCCTGTCTTGACCTAAATACACATGCGCTGGTCAATCCTTTGTGGTTATCCTTCTGTTTCATTAACCCTTCTCCTACCTGGGTATTCGCTGTATACCGTCGTCCATCTGGGAATCATTAACTCTCAGTATTTCACGACATAGGCCCCCTCTTAAGAGATTAGACCGCGTCGAATCTTTCTCACTGTAGGTTTGATTCCCATGATCCACAACCCTAATCTACTTCCTCCGGAGCTGGATGTCTGGATAAGAAATCTGCTCCTACATTCTCCTTTCCCGGGATGTATTCCACAGTGAAGTCCAGTTGTAGCAACAACGTCCATCACATCCACCGTGCGTTGAGCTTCTGCTAAGTCGCTATTAACATCACGTGTTGATGATATGATTGGATCCTCACCTGGCTCATCTCATTATCCAGTAGGCGCTCTAATTGACACCCTACTATACTACTAACGACTGAAACTAGTGTTGGCTCCTCGCTCCTGTACGTTCAGTCGACCTCCTTTCGACTTGCGTCAGCGACGGCTCACAATACAGACGGATTGTCCCATCCTGATTGTAACACTGCTTCCATGTCCTCTTGGTTTCCCCCGGTTTTTCCTCTGGGGATGTTCCGCCTCGTCCTCGTCGGACCGAGTCGTCTTTCCCAAACCTCCTGGGCTTTTGCTTCCAGGACCATCTTGGGCGATATTGTATCTGGTCAGCCAATCTTTGATTGGAGTCCTGGGTAATTCTCGCCTTTCCCGACGTTACCTGCCCCTTCTGAACTTGGTTACCGGTGAAACTTTCACTCTTTTCCTTTCCCTGACTTGTGATTTCCCTCCTCCTGTCGTTGGGTAAATCTGACCTATCACGTACTGTCCCATAGGCCCTCCTATGTTGTACTGGCGATCTCTGGTCTTCGTCTGGACTGGTAACCTTTGTCCCAATAGCTGCCATCACCATAAAGTGCGAAGCTTTGCTCCCGGATCTATCCTCATATTTCCTAATGAGATGTCTAGGGAGATTTTTCTTCTCTTCCCCGATCCGTATTTTGTAGATGTTTTTGGACACCACCTTTTCCACAGGATAAGGTCCTTTCCATCCTACTTGGAGTATATTGGTCTCTGCTGGACTCCACACTTCCACTTTGTCTTCCACTTTAAGAGCTAGTTTCCTCTTGATTCGCTTGTTGGGTGGTGCTCTCTGGCACTCCGAACAAGACTTCACCCACCGGCGTACATCTCCGGTCATTCCTGGCCAGCAATAATGGCCGGAAATTTGCTGCAAGGTCTCTCTGACCCCCATATGTCGATTCTCGCCTATGATGTGTCCACTCTGAAGAATGTGAGGACGGTGGGTCTCTGGAACCACCCACTGCTCATGCAGGTTATCTCCCCTCCCAGCTCTCCGATAGAGTAGTTGATTCTTCAGAAAGTACTGTCCCCGTTCTGGTGGCTCAGCACTTCTTTGCAGCTTCCTGTAGCAAGGATGCAACGTAGTATCCTTCCTCTGGGCAGTATGCAGTTCTCCTATCTCTGAGTTGTCGCATAGTGTCTCTGCCTCTTTTTCCTTCCCTTGAGATCCACTGACTACGGTTCCCTTGTAGGCTGGCTGTTTGGGCATCCCCAAAAAGACATATTTCGTGCCAATGATCATTGGGAATAGGGAGTCAGCTAATACCGCCGCAGGAATAATACCCGTGACGTACCTGGATTTAATCTCCACCTTGGCGATGGGCAGCGTCATGGTAACAGCACTCCTCATTGCCGGCTTTAGCTCTATGGTCTCCCCTGTAAGTTGGTCTGGGCTTACCAAGCTGGCGTCTATCACCGCTTCCCCATCCAAACCTGTATCGTAGAGACAAGCAACCTGCTGGCCATTGACTTCAATCAGTTCAACCACAGGTGGTCTCTCTTGGTCCTGAGTGTCTTTCATCTCCTTGACCGTTTCCTTGCCTTCCTCTTTTAATTCCTCGAGGTTGGTTATGCAATTGGCGTCTTCTGCCTTGCATCTGCAGTCCACAGTATTATGTGTTGTCGACTGGCAGTGTGTACACCCTGTTCCCTTCCTAGGTTTCCGTGTGTCCTTTTTGTTCCTTTCTCCTTCGCCGACCTCAGCCTTGTCTGTGATCACCGATGTAGGAATCACTTTGCATGCTGCGAAGTAAGAACTTTTAGGTTTCAATCTGCAGTCTTTGGTGTTGTGGGAGGCCGCCCTACAAAATGAACACCACTTCTCAGACCACTGTCGTTTCGCTTGAGAATTCGAGGTGTTCTTGGTTCCTTCCTTCACCTTCTCTGAACTCTCCTCGGTGTGCTTTATATAAGGTTCCCCTTTTTCTCCTTCCCAGTTTTTAGGTTTCTTTTTCTCTGGTTTCTCCTGACTTTTGGTTTGTGTACTTAGTTCCTCAGTTTCACCATGTACTTCCACGAATCGTTCCGCCAGCTTATTCACAACATCAATCCGTTCCGCCCCTTGTTCTCCTAAGAAGGTTCTGAGAGGTTTCGACATTTGCTTTCGCATCTGGTCGACCACCATCATCTCTTCGAGACTCTCATAATCCCTCTTGAATTCTGCCAAGTCCATCCATTTCTGGAGATAGGATTTCAGCCTTAGACTATAGGCGACGAATAATTCTCCCGGCTCCCGTCTAGCCGATCTAAACTTCTTCCTATACGTTTGTGCTGTGATGTCAAAATGTTTCAACAAAGCGGCTTTTAATTCCTGGTAATTATTTTCCTGTCCTGGTGGTAAGCGTGTGTACACGTCAAATCCCGAACCGACTAATCCCTGTGATAGTTTAAGAGCCCATCTGGTCCGATCCAGCCCCATAGCGATTGACATTGCTTCGAAACGAGATGCGTATTGATCAAATCTTTCTTTAGACTGATCGTAGACAGCTAAGGGAAACTTCATGGCATGGTAACCATGTCCACTCATATGGGTTGCACCCGGTGAAGAAGAATTTCCTTCCGCTCCATCTATTTCTCCCTTAGTTTGTGTCTTGAGTTCTAGCTCTTTCATGCGATATTCATGTTCTCTGATCTTGTTGGCTTCCTCTGCTTGCAACCTCTTGTTGTCCTGTTCCAGTTCCATTCGTTTCAATTCCAACTCAGTCTTACGGTCTTCTCTTTCCGCTTGACGAATCTCTCTCTCTCGTTCTTGTATGTAATCAGTTAGCTCTGAACCAGCTAACCCAATTTCCTCCCCGTTGGCCTTCAGTTCGGCTGTAGTTACTTTAGGAGTTGCCATAGTTACAGCAGATAAGTCAGCACGTTGAGTAAAGACACCCCAAGGCAGAAAAGAATACTACTATAAACAGATAATCTACCTAGAACCTATATCCTTAATCTATGTCTATTTAATATAATAAATCTACAACACCACACAGTACATCACAACCACTCTCTCATCCACAAGAGGAGATATAGGATAAAGACTTATGTAGACGTGTGACCGTGTGACTAGGTATGTAATGTGTCTTACCACCTATCCACATTCACTCTGTCTGGAACTTTCTCACTGTAAAGTCACCAGCCTTAATGAAATGTTTCTACCATAAATGTAATGGCACCATATATCCAATGGACGTCCTTCCATTAAAAGTCATCAATATATACTTCTTCTTATTCCAATCAGTATGTCCCAACATGTAGGTACTCCGCTATGCCTGTGCCAATATGCAGGTCATATGGGTATAATGTATGTACGTACCCCGCTGCTCCACCAATTATGTGATGTTGTTTCCCCGAGAAGAGAGTGGGATCAACATGCACATCTTTAAACTGATTATCTGTTGGGATTATTGACTGACTTTTCGTCTACACTCTTCTCTTCTGTCTTCCCTTCCATATATCTCTTTCTTTCACTCTCTCTCTATTATTCTCTCAACACATACTTCGACAACAGTTCTTTTCCACATTAAATAAAAGATTTAATTTAAAACTATGTCTGGTGTATGGGTGGGTATTGTCGGTGTAGTTGCTAGTGTTCTTCTGGTGTGGCTGCTAGATAAGATGTTGATAGCTAGTCTTCGTGTCTTTCTCTCGTCTCTTCTCTCGGCCAAAGTACAGGACGATATATAGACACCACAGAACGATCTCACCCTGACGGCTCCGTCTGCTTGAGTCTGTAGATAAATCCGTTCTTTGTAATGAAAATGTTCACCACTGTATTAAATGTACTTAACTTGCTCACTATTTGCTGTCCGCTTAAAATGAATGTTCGTCGCTTTCTTATAGCGTTATTTAATCCATTCTGGAAAACACATCGAGTTTCTAGAATGTTCTATTAGTGTTCTGTAAAAAGTTCTACACTTGATATTTTGTAATTGATATATGCACTTGGTACGCACTTTGCAACTCTTGGATACTGAGTAATTTGGGTCTTTTTCCTTCAGTTTGTATGATCTCTATTTTCCATTCTCTGTCCTCCTGACTTATTAAGATGACACTTCTTTTCCTTCCTTTCTTATGCACAAGTGTCGTGCGTTATGACTTTAAAGTGCTTTCTCGTGGGTTATCAACACTGGGTGATCTTGACCACAGCCATCTGTGTAATCTCTTAGTTGATAAGTCCAGCACTGGTATGGAAACCTGTGTGATATACATTTAATAATGAGATCTGTGTCTGCTTCCTCTTCTCTCCTATGTGAGTGTCTTTTCCTCCAGCCGAAATGAAAAGGCTTCCGAAAAAACCCACTCTGACATAGGATAGAAGATTCACCTAATCGTTTATACTATTCCTACTCATAGAAAGCAATGATAAATGCTATTCACGCACATCTATATTCATATCCTAAAACTATATTTTAATATACCTTATACACATCGATGTTCCTTTATAGAATTAATGTAGATCCACGAATTGAAATTAATCCGCAGCCAAGCACTTTATCCCATTATCAGGGAGGATATTTCTTTTCATTACAGGACACATAATTCTATCTTTCCGTCCAGTTGGGGAACACACACTCAACTGACACAAAGAAGTGGCTACTCTCTTTAGATCATCTTTGTCCCATCGTCCTTGACATTGCTGGACAAAGCAAATTCAGACTTCTTTATCCCTTGTCAGTGGAAAATTTCTGATCTCGACCTTTTCCGTATATTCCTACCTCCAGAACGCAATAGGCTGGTCCATGATACTGTCTGTCTTTGTCGCAAACCAAATTTTCCACACGACAGTTACCTGTCCGGTTAATCGGCTTTTCCTGTCTTGACCTAAATACACATGCGCTGGTCAATCCTTTGTGGTTATCCTTCTGTTTCATTAACCCTTCTCCTACCTGGGTATTCGCTGTATACCGTCGTCCATCTGGGAATCATTAACTCTCAGTATTTCACGACATAACCAGCCATCACGCACACCGCGTTTATTGGCACTTATAATTACTTACGTAAACAGAAACGGCACGTCGCTGCACAGTTAAGGCGAGCCCAAGTCTCGTAAACTCCAGAGCAGGCGTCCTGCCCATAGACGTAGCAGTCGGGTAACTTGTCTGCACAGACTGCAACAGAGAGAAAACAAAGGAATGCTCATTCCATCACGGCGAAGTCATTATTTGGAATTGGCACAATTCGAATCCCGATGCGGTCATTAATTGTAATTTTTATATTGTCTAGTGTGTCCTCTAACCTCTTCTTCTTTTCTCTACTTCTATGGGCGTCACCTATGAATTTTTGCTCGTTTATGTAACGCACAAAAATATTCTTGTTTGTGGGTTGTTCATGGTCAATATATGCAATCGTGTGAATTATTTATTTTATAATTAAAGAATTTATTCTTTTCTTCGCACACCTTGAGACGTCAATGCGAATATATCCAAATAAAGAATAGTCAAACTACGCTGATTAGCGAAAATCGTCAAAACATCGTTATTTAAATTGCAAGCGCATTTTGATGCCAAGGAATGTATGGTGAGATACGCTTTCATTTACGAATGCACTACGTACTGGTTGTGGGGAATTTCTAAAAATAAATAAATAAACAAAGTAATAAAAACATAGTTTTCCATCCTTTCTGAATTTGGGGTAGTGGATCACCATCTAATCCTCTCAGACAAGTACCTAAACACTGAAGGACCCATGTGCTCATTAAACATCTCTCGTCAGCTGGACATCGAAAGGAGCATTTCTAATAGGCCGCTGCCCGGGTAATAAAAGAACAAATGCACAAAAGAAAAGGGTTTATAGCATGTGTATTCTAGTGTGTACATTTTTTGGATTCTCGGTGGTGCTACGGAGTTTGTGCACTGTTCTAAGAATCTCCTTGTGTGATCTATATGCGAAGACTAGAGCACTTATGGAGATGTGATCCTTCACAATCCTCTTCATTTCAATTTCTATAACATTACAAAGAAATCGTGTGGTCTAGATGTTAAGAGCGCCCGCTCTTTAACTTCCGATGCGCTGATGGTGAGTTAGGGACTCTCTCCCTACACTGGTCTGTTAGACTTAAACGTTGTCCTTGATTGATTTGGGGACGCAAATTACAAGTACCTTAGAAGTCCGAGTGGGTTCGTCTGATGGCGGAGGAGACTGGTATTAGGGAAAGCTGTCCCGCGCACAAAAATCAGTCAAGTGTGGACCACGATCGAGTTGAAAGAGAGCGAAAGGGGAACAAATAATAATATGAAAAGAGAAGGACGGATAGCCAAAAGTAAAGTAACAGGAAACAAGATAAACATTGTTAAAACGTTAAATTCACAACAATATTGATTATCGTCCGGTGGACGATAATTGTGCTAATTATGTGACTTTTCGTTCTCACTCTGGTAGTACAGTCCGAATAATGTGGTTTAATATTATCAAGGGAACTGAAATGATTGGAAACAGGTTTGTGGTGTGTTGTTTGATATGCTGTGTGATGTCCCTTGGGTGTTTCCTGATCCATTACCACATTATTTATAATAATATGCCAGATATGCGTATGCCAGATCACAGGCTCCCTAAGCAATTTTTTTTACGGTGAGCTGCGTTGTTGTAAACGCTCCCAAGGCGACCAGCGGAAACGCTTTAAATACACACTGAAGATCTCACTGAAAGCGTTTGGAATTCATCCTGACACCTGGGAGACTGCTGCTAAAGACCGTAATTCGTGGCGTACATCATTACATAAGGGTGCAGTGGGACGCAGAGGTGTTTCCGAGGCACCAGGGCCTGGTTATATACTGGCCAAGACCTATTGACGCGTCCTCGTCGAACGTCCTTAGCAACAGGTCCCTTCGGGGTCCCGACTAAAGTCAGTAGGGTCGCCGATTCCTCCGAAGTCAGAGAGTATCTGCCTGTACGGCGAGGAACCACCAGTCTGCACACCAATAAGCCAGACATGGGACAACGGATACTCACGCAAACCTCAGGTCCTGTATGGCATCACAATGATGTTGGACAACAGGATGCCTTCATCCGACATACAGGGCTTCGCGTTGGAGCTCAAGCCAACGAACACAAGCAAGCAAGCATTCCACAGATCTCAATAGTAGAATCCCTGTACAGTGCCACGACCTCCGCAGACCCAACAATACGAGTGTGCATGTACCAGAATTCCATATCCTGTAAATATTCTTTTGTGGATAGCTTTTCAAATGTATAAAAATAGCCTAGACAGCAGTCAGTTCGGTCTGCCTTGTTTAGATCTCGAATTGTAGTGGGATATTTCACGCCTACACTGCCATGACGGCACGCGCCATCAAAAAAAGAAAAAGGGGTTTCCACGAAAGTGGACAAACAAAAGGAGAAACCAATAGGAACGTAAAAACGTCATAGGACAACAACGGGATACGCTGTGGAACTGGGAATGTGATAGGTCGTGTTTCGAAGTTGGAGAAGGATTGGAGCAACTACTAGCGGATAGAAGGCTGGCATTGGATTCAGTTGGAGATACGGATAAATACTGGCATAGCTGAAAAGGGAGAACTATATTGATCGACCGATAGTGGATGAACGACATTAAAAGATCAAACAACAAATTAACGTCAACCGAAGCCACTATGAGCAGAGGGCACCTAGACACGTTGATTCTTGCAGCGCCATAACGGATGGATGGACGAAAGGAGGAATGAAGGTGACGAAAGCTGGTAGAGAAATAACGAGTAGGGCGTAGACATAGATGGTTAATTAATTCTTCTGCCGCCGGTCTGGTGTCACAGACCAGGTAGAAAACTGTCAATGTAAGTACGTTTAATATTCGACAGCTGCTTATTAAACAGCGATTATGTTTCTCATTCTCAACAAATCGTCTGCCGCATCGTTCTTCATCGTTCCGAAATTCATTACAGTTATGAGTTCTGTTGAATTGAGCCATTGACTTATTACTGACTGATACAGATCATATGAATGATGGAGTCAGCTATAAGGCATACACGGGTTCTCCACATCGTTGACTCCTGCTCGAACAGCAAGGCGTCGGATCCGCTACCCCACAATCTGAACGAAGCATACCATTCCCGTTTTCTATTGTAAATAGCCACACTGTGAACACCGCGAATCGAACCAGGTCTCGCGTCTGGCGTTCATTGTCTCGGATGGCTATGTGAGGTGCACCCAATCGGGAACTTCCCAGCTGACGCAAGTTAGCGAGGCAGGCGTTTCGAAAATGTGACCGCAGCGTGAAGCTAGAGTCGTGGTTTGAGCGGGCGAAAGAGCAATTTTTGTATACCGTTCGACAAAGTGTCGATAAGCGTCCACTCTCTCTCTCTCTCTCTCTCTCTCTCTCTCTCTCTCTCTCTCTCTCTCTCGATGAGTAGTGGGCCTGCAGTCAGTAAGCTGGCATAGCTTTTCGGTCAGTCCTGTCTGGCCTAGCGTAGCTTGAAAGCTCTTCGGTAGGCGTCCAGTAGTTTTGCGTGTATCACCGGGTGCCAAGGGAGTGCGCTGGGCGATTTCTACTCTTGGCCTGCGTGTGCGTGAATAGTCCGTCTGTGCGATAGATATCTGGTTGTCAGTAGTCATATGCTTGTCTGAATGTCCATCGAAACACCCGGGAAGGTTACCCGGTCAGCAAACACCCGCAGAAGTCGGATGTGTCGGCCTAAGGGCGCAAATAAACTTGTCACAACGCAATTACGTCTGGAAAAAAAAGCAGAAGAACCAGGTCTGTTGGAGCCCCTCCATACTCAAAAGATAATAATGTTATGCTGTAAAACGAAACAGTCTTTAACAAGTCTTATCCTGATTAAGCAATCCGTCTTCTGCAATGTATTCCCCCAATGGAACATAGGCCCTCAGTCAACTCATGAAAGCCCTTTGGCATCTCCTGCAGCTTTCACCACGACTTTCTCATATCATTTGTCTGCATTTATTTTCTGGATTGTTTCTCATGACTTTTCTTTAGACTTGTTCATGTTTCTTTGGATTTCGCAGCTAAAGTTTTCTAAGGGATTGGGAGCGGGAGAAGAAGCGACAGTCCCTTGCCAACTTCACAGTGGCCTCTTATGACCTGCATGGCAGGCTGCCCGCTACTATTATTTGCTTTCCTTATGGACCCCCCCCCCCCCGTAACATGCAGCATTATGATTATGTATTTCTCAATGGTATTCTCCCCCCCCCCCGTAACATGCAGCATTATGATTATGTATTTCTCAATGGTATTCTCTCCCCCCCCCCCCCCCGTAACATGCAGCATTATGATTATGTATTTCTCAATGGTATTCTTCTCCCCCCCCCCCCGTAACATGCAGTATTATGATTATGTATTTCTCAATGGTATTCTTCTCCCCCCCCCCCCGTAACATGCAGTATTATGATTATGTATTTCTCAATGGTATTCTTCTCCCCCCCCCCCCCCCCGTAACATGCAGCATTATGATTATGTATTTCTCAATGGTATTCTCCTCTCCCCCCCCCCCCCCGTAACATGCAGCATTATGATTATGTATTTCTCAATGGTATTCTCCTCCTCTTCCCCCCCCCCCCAATTAATTTGCTTTTCACTTACACTTAGCAGGCTCTGTGGCGAAGAAATTACAGACGCAATTCGCTATCCCGAATACCATGTTCGAAACACAGCTGCGGACAGTTTGGAAGCAGACCGTCTTGCGTTGGGTTTCATACAATGGTATGAGTGTCGGCCGTTCAGAAAGCAATGACAAACTACTGAAAGTAAACTTGCCAAGAAGTACTGTTATGCCATGTAAAGGATATGCAATTAATTTTTTTAACTTTCACTTGGAATTCGTCATACAGTAATAACGTACTCATTATATCGAGGCATGCACTTACCCGCTGTAGAACTTGCTGTTGTAATACGGGCAGCTGTAGTAATACGGGCAGCTGTAGTAATACGGGCAGCTGTAGTAATACGGGCAGCTGTAGTATTACGGGCAGCTGTAGTAATACGGGCAGCTGTAGTATTATCAGCTATGACGACATTCAAAAGACACAACACATATATAGTCAACGACAAGCGCTCTGTTGAGGATTTCATCTTTTACACTGACTCACTACGCACGTATCAACACAAGCAAGTGCAGAAAGTACCGAAACGGCAAACGCTATTCTATAATAACCCACCTATAGCTGGGCAACAAATAACTTTAATTCAGAAACTAGCAAATGAAAACCTAAGGCTTTATCAGACAATGTTTGACACCCACTTTATCTTGTTGAGAAGACGGTGTTAAGATGTTCGATCTACACCGCACACCTACAAACAGCTAGACCCGACAGTTAACGCTTAACAGTTAAGAGATAATTATAGTGTACACACAATTGACCAACTTTCGTTTTGATAAAACGTATAATATATTCTGTTTTCCTTCACTGATATGTTTTACAGGCGTTCAACTTACAGCTATTATAACTTCAAACAAATCATCCCCCCCCCCCCCCCAGCTATTTAATTGTTAGTGGTTGGTGAAACCTCTGATAGAATGGGTTGGTTGCATTGGCAAAACATTCAATGCAACACACATTTCAAGACAGAATCAAAAACAGACTATTAAGTACCAGTCCAAATCATCTTGCACGAGAAATCCACATACCATGCAGACATATTAGAAGCAGATACACTAAGTTTGAAGCTCTCACGCCTGAACCACGGGCGAGCGTTCCTGGTTTGGCGGCTGGAAGTCCCAGGAAAATCCTCAAACAATGATCACACTTCACCAAAATGCAGAGCTGTCATTGCTCATGCTCAGGAAGTTTATTCCCTCTAACATCTGAGCATGTGTGTTCACATATGCATCCTCTAAAGAGGCCATAAAAAAAGTGGAGGTAGCTGAATCTATATTATACATCCCAGTGGCAACATGGAGACACACTCTCTAGCAACAGAAGACACCTGTGCCAAACTGAAGAGATGTAAGATGCAATCTTGCAGCTGAACAAACCCTTTAGCAATTGAGCAAAACCAACTAAAAAAAAAACTGTTCAAGACTCAACGTCAGTCCTCCAAGCCATCTCACACTCAAGACACGACTTTATCGTCTTTGAAATAAAGACAACTTTAGGATACTGTCCAAGAGAACAGGAATGGCCCTGTAGCGGATACCAAGCACTGTATATTATCTCTGGGAATGTAAAGGTAGATGAGCCTACAAGAGCTGGAGGGAAACTCATGTAGCCCAAACCGTCACAGAGCTTTAAAGAGGCTAAGGCAATCCTAAAACAATCTGTGAGGATGATGTGGAGAGGCGCCAGTGTTACTGGGGCTCACAAATGAAGCATAGAATAGTAACATTGTAACCTACCATGCAAACTGTAAGATGGAAAAGTGCAGGAAAAAGTTTCTAAAACACAGGCGAAACAGTACTGTTCTCGAGCCATGCATAGGAAAATGCCTCTTTGAGAGAAAACGTAACCGTCTTGTCGGAAACATGATTCTGACGAGTTAAATACTGATAAGTTGAATCTTGTTTGTATAAATCCCTTAATCTCCATAGCACAAAGCCTGGGCTAAAATATAGAGATCATGTGTTGCCCATGCAGTATGATCCCTCTCTGTCTGCCTAGTTCACTCCACTGAACGTGTTGCATGGAGGGCAAACATCAGAAATGGAATAAAGACAAAGGAGAAAATTATTGCAGATAAGACACACACCGAGCGTTTGGGACGTAAGATGGTGCATGATGGTGGAAATGACCACTTGTTCACATGCACCCACTGTGAACGGACATTTACAGCGCAAATTGGCCTTATCAGTCACATTCGCTACCGCCATAGGTAAAAGTTATTAAGCCTTTTTAAAGCACAAACTATCGCCTGTCAAGACGGCAAGGTGCCAATGAATGAATGGATGAAATCCCTTAATCTGATGATTTATATGGATGGAGAGAGAGAGAGAGAGAGAGAGAGAGAGAGAGAGAGAGAGAGAGAGAGAGAGAGAGAGAGAGAGAGAGAGAGAGAGAGCAGAAGATTATATATATATATATATATATATATATATATATATATATATATATAAATCATGGTGTGCCATCCTGCCAGCTGTCTCTTCACAGATCTCGGCCTCTTGTTGTTCTGGATCAACTCAACATATTTCAGCCAAAGTATCATTCATTTTTGTTACATAACTTGTGCAGTATGCACCTGACGAGATGCATGCAGCAAATTATTCCTGGAAAGAAATCGTGCAACATTTTATTTATGACGTCTGTGTTTAAAATGGTACCAAGAGTTGCTGCAGATAGGGATCATCCCCTGCATGAAGCCATGGATATAGTCAAGGATCAAAGACTAAGACGAGGCAGGTCCTGGATAGCACAGGCAGAAATATCTGTACGTCAGGTGTGTGATCTAGAGACCATTAATAGTGAAAAAGAGCGGGTTCATGTACCAGAAGACTGACAGACTGGCACAATGTAATAGTAACACTGGGTCGTGAGTGCAGAGAATGGGCAGCGGGCGGACAGAGTCTGAAGTGTAACAACTAACACATATCAACGCGACGAGGTGATATAAAAGGATGAGAAATTGTTAGTTGGTGAAGAAGTTAGTTCGTGAGAAATAGACATCATGGTTGGGGTTTCATTGCTAAGGCTAATAGACGAGTCTTGAAAAAAAAAGAAGTTGGGATATGAGACTATGACCTCCAGTATGAGAATGGAGGTGGAAGCAGTAACAGTGACATTCTGTTGGTTAGAGGAGAATACTGCAACACACATTGTATTCATTACGGATTCAAGGAGTATGCTTAGTAAGGTAGAGAAAGGAACATTTTTGTGTGGAAAGGCTATCCTCGCTTCAGAGATCACAGATTGTGAGAATTGTATGGACATTTTGCCCTGTCTATGCAGGGGGAATAAACAGGCTGATAGGCTGACAGAGAATGCACCTCTTGGTGGTAGATTACCTATGGAAAAGTGGAAAAGGGAGAGGTGGATGTGCCCTTGTGGGACGAGGTGGAGAAGGCGGGGGAACAGATTGAGAACCCTGTGTGGAAAGAATGAGATTGCAAAGGGGGAGGGGGTGTTGGCAGGGGTTCTGGAAGAATCTCAAAACTGAGAGAGAAGACCAGGAGAACTATCAATCAGATAGTGGTGGGAACGATTAGTAGTATGACTCTTCACTGGCTGTTGAACGAGGGGAATGGGAATGTCCTGAGTGCAGTGATGTCGGTGTCAAGGTCTCACATCCGAGGTTGCGACGCGTTGTCTGTACCAACGCCAGACAACATAACAACACGCAACCCTGAGTAATGTTAAACACGGCAGAGAGAACGCGGCGTCGTTACCGACGCCCGGATAGGTAGCCACGCACAGCAATTGAGTTCACCCCGTGAACCGTGCAGGGGACACCAGCTGACGCGAGCGTGTAAGCGTGTAAGACGCGAGAACTGGCAGACGGGCTTAGATCGTTGAACGGACAGGTCGCAAGGGAATGCGAGTTGAGTTTGAATCTGCCTTGAGAGCTAGCCTGTATGACAGTGGGAGACTGGTTCGAACGCTTGTATAGTTTGACTGTAAGTGAGATGTTTATTGCTTGCATGTATTATTATGTATTGTAGTGATATTGTTTATGCTATAATGATTGTTATGGATTGTCAGTGTGCGATGTTTGTGCGATGATAAATGCAGCGCGTCAATAAAACGTGTGAATAATACTTTCGGATATTCACTTCGTGTGATTTGATAGTTTGATATTACTTCACACTTGCCAGAAAACGAGCTACTTGTCTTGTGTTATGCAAGACTCTGACAAGTGCGATTGTGGAGGCTTTTGTCCGGGTTTTGAATCAAATGCGAACGTATAAATTTTTTTTGTCCGAGTTTGAAGCGAATGTGAACATGCCGATAGAAGTGCGCAAGTCATAGATTAAGGTAAAGTAACGAATTAATAGAGTTGATTTAATTAAATTATAAGTGTGAAGATATTATTTGAAGCCAACCGAGGCGTCTTCAGACTTAGCACTAAATTCAACAAATTTTGTACCTAAAATCCAAAATGGCGGCCGTGCCCTTGAATGTCATTGAGTAGAGGTAGTGTGAGCGTAAAAGTTGTTGAAAGTGGTAACGACTAACAATAATACTTGACAGCATACAAACCTTTACAGACTTCAGTGACATTACACACACCATACATTTACAAACGTTCTAATTTCGTTTAGTTTAAAAAGTACAGGGTTTTTGTGACAACTTTACCTGAGTCTGGTGAACTTCAAAATTTTTTTGTGCGTCAACCCGAAAGACGTTCCAGTGTGATTTCGAGCACCACTGAACAGCACAGTACCCAAGGATTACTTGAGTATAAAATTTTTTTTCAGCTTTCTTTATACTTTCGTTAGTCTGGCTTTAGACATTAACTGTGCTATAAATATTTGTAACTTACTAACATCATAAGTAATTTTGTTTATATTTATTCCATCATACCTATTGTTCATCATGTCTTCTTTAAACGATTTCATTGAAATGGGTTTAAAAATGAATATGTCTGGTGAGGGATTGAGAGCATGGAGTGAAAGTAAATATGCAGAATATTGTTTGAAACAAGAGCAAATTAGTGAGAGGGATGAGCGAGCAGCCGAAAGGGCTTTGAAAAGTAAAGAGGCAGACTCAGAGGCTGCTTTAAAGCTTCAACAGGCACAACTAGAAGCTGCAGTGAGGCAAGCTGAGATTTAAGCCCAAAGTAAATGGAAGTTATGACAAATTGGTTGACCTTATGTTGAGAGATAAGATTATTGCATCTCTCCCAGCCCCCTTTTCTAAATTTTTGTTGGAATGTCAGTGTGAAAGTGTTCAACAGATTGAAAGTCGTGGCTCTGGTTATTTTGCAGCCAATAAGCATTGTTTCTCTAGTAGTCTGACCAGCACAGACTTTGTAGCAGCAGCTACATATGGCAAATATCAGGCAGGGTCAAATAGCAAACAAAGACCTTATAGGCAAACTGCAGAGAAATTATATCAGTGTAAATATTGCAACTATGCACACAATGAGCATGATATGTGCGACCAACATCCTGGGTACACTGCTTACTTGCATAATTACATTTCTAAGCAAGAGGAAGAGAGGAAGAACTACAAAAAACTTACAAAATGTTACCTTTGTAAGGCTTTTGGTCACTGGCGTAAAGATTGGCCAAGTCAATGACCAAAAGGGCTAATGCAGCCATGTTTGACATTTCTTCGTCAGAAGATGAAAGTGTACAAGATCACCCAGTAAACTCGGCACACTCCATTGAAGTATTCCATCAGGAAAAATGTACCATTTGTGATCAATTTCACGAGGATGGCGTGTTAACATGCGGCCATTCTATACCTATTACCAGTGAGGAGGCCAATTCTGTAGTAAACTCCAAAGGTAAACTGAACATCCACCAGGGGTATGTTAATGGTAAACCTGCCACAGTTTTACGTGATAGCGGAAGTACTCTCATTGGTGTAAAGAGAGATTATATTCTACCATCACAATATAGTGGTAAATATGTCACATGCAGGACATTCTCAGGGAACATAGAGAAATATCCACTTGCATGGGCATATATAACGACACCATTCCTTACAGGAAAGGTTAAATGCGCAGCATTAACCAATCCTTGCTGTGATATTATCATTGGAAACCTTCCTGAAGTGAATGACATACCACATGACATCAATACATCATCTGTCAGTTGTAATAGTGATACTACCACTTCACCTTCATCACCAATCACCATTCATGATGTATTACCACCTGTAATTGAATGTACAAATACCAACCTGGCTATGCCAGAACATACATGTAATTGTGTGAATGTAACATCAATGTGTGATGAGAATGATCGTTGTAATGTAGTAAACGCAGTAACTCGATCTACTGCACAGATGCAAGATCAAATCGATCAAACAGAGGCTTTACAACGAGTAAGTCCTCTTGTAACAACTAGGGAGACGTTTATAACATCTCAGAAAGCCGATCGTTCTCTGCAAAAGTATTTTAAACTTATAGGCCAAAAGCCAAGAGTAGCAAAGAATGCTCAATGGTACTTTGCTCTCAAGAACGGAATTCTAACACGGTACTACACCAAAGGTTCCAGCACTATAGAACAAACAGTGCTACCGTTAGAAAACCGCAAGCAAGCATTGAATATAGCTCATGACATACCCTTTGCAGGACACATGGCTTATGCTAAAACTAGAGCAAGGTTACTTACTCAATTTTATTGGCCAAAGTTTTGCAACGATACCAAACGGTATTGCAGATCGTGTGACATCTGTCAAAAGCTTGTCAAAAAGGGTAAACACCCACAAGCTGAATTGCAAGTTACTGATTTGGCTAGTAGACCGTTTGAAAAGATCTCGGTCGATATAGTTGGTCCTCTGAACCATATAACATCTAAAGGTAATAGATACATTGTAACACTCATTGATCTATGTACTCGTTGGCCAGAGGCAATTCCAATGAAGAACATAACTTCCAACGACATCATGGAAGTGTTCTTTCATATTTTTGCGAGGGTAGGATTCCCTGATACCATCCTTTCAGATCGGGGTAGCCAATTTATTTCCTCGGCTACACAAGCCTTTACCAAAATGTTGGGTGTTAAACAATGCTTCAACAGTCCATATCACCCACATTCGACCGGTATAGTAGAAAAGATTAATGGCGATATGAAACATATGCTCTCTAAGGTAACCCAAGAACATCCTGAAGATTGGGATACTTATCTGCCTGCCATTTTGTTTGCATATAGGGAAGTGCCCCATTCCAGCACTGGGTTCTCACCATTCGAAATGTTATATGGTGCACAACCACGCGGCCCATTATCTCTGTATGAATCTGTGTTGACTGCAAGTACAACTGTGTCTACACCCATTTCACCATATGAACATGTAACATCATTGCGTGATAGAATTATGAAATCATGTATATTAGCCAAAGAAGCTCTCCAAAAATCAGGAGCTATTTACCGACAATATGCTAACAGAGGAAATAGAACTATTACACTGACGCCAGGACAGGACGTTCTTCTTCTTTTGCCAAGTGATAGACATCTCCTAACTGACTCATGGCAAGGACCGTTCAAAGTGCTATAACAAATTTCGACGGTAGATTACGAGATTGCAGTTAGGGACAAACATAAAATTTTCCATATTAACATGCTCAAACCTTATCACCACAGGCAAGACGAACAAGTAGAGACTGCAGCAAGCACCTCCATAGTGGACCAGACGGACGACAACGACACTGACGAGATACCGACCCCAACTTACAAGACATTAAGGTAAATCCTAAACTGACTCAGACACAAACTGACAGTTGCAGACAACTGATACAAGACTACAGGACTATCTTTTCTGACAGCCCAGGACAGACAGATTTAGTGCAACACCAAATCATCTTAACATCTGACGTGCCTATTAAGTGTAGACCATATTCCATCCCTATACACTATAAAGAAAAACTTCATCAAGAAATCATTGATTTAGAAGCAAATCATATCATTCGACGTTCACAATCTCATTTCTGTTCACCAATAGTTTTGGTACGCAAAAAGGACAACACGATTAGACTTTGTGTGGACTATCGTAAGCTCAACAGCATTACACAGTTGGATTTAGAACCAATGAGCAACTGTGAAGACATCTTGACTGAACTATCTGACTCACGTTATTTTACTAAACTTGACATGACAAAAGGCTACTGGCAGATAGCTGTACATCCTGATAGTATACATCTGACTGCATTTGCCACACCTTGGGGTTTATACGAATGGTGTAAACTACCTTTCGGATTAGTCAATGCACCAGCTACCTTCGTCAGAATGACAAGAATTCTTCTGACAGACATTGCTAACATCATTATGTACATGGACGACATTTGCATACACACAAAGGACATAACAGCACTACAGCAGACATTTGACAGAATTAGACATCATGGACTGACTGTAAAACCTTCCAAAGTGGATATAGCCTTTCAGGAAATTTCATTTTTGGGCTATAAGATCTCAAATGGCTTTATATCAACTGACAATAACATCATGTCCAGAATTTTGAAATTGTCGCTTCCGACAACTAAGAAACAGTTGCGAAGTGTCTTAGGGCTTTTAAACTATTACAGACAGTTTATTCCTCATTTTGCTGAATTGACCAAATGTTTCACTGATCTACTAACAAATAAACACCCCAATGTGATTGTAAACAGTGAATGTTTAAGGCCAGCATTTACAAAAATTCTTTCATATTTTTCTAAATCACCTATTCTGAAATTGCCAAATTTGAATATTACTTTTAGATTAAGATGTGATGCGAGCTCCGTAGCCATTGGAGGTGTGCTTCTCCAAGAACACGACCAAATCTTGTACCCAGTATACTACATCTCTCGAAAACTGAACACCAGCGAACGAAATTACAGTACACCGGAACTCGAGGCTCTTGCCATGGTATTTTCGGTACGTAAACTTTCCAGATTTTTGTTAGGCAAACATTTCATTATTGAAACAGATAATACTCCGCTGACAATTGTTACCAGAGGAACGCCTAGTAACAGCAGGGTGGCAAGATGGTCCCTTCTTCTGCAGGACTATAGCTATGAGGTTAACCATATAAAGGGTTCACAAAACTGTCTTGCAGACCTTTTGTCGAGATGTCCATACAACGAACCTAATACCCAGTCGACACCAGAGCACAGTGCAGAGGGTGTATAAAACTGCAACGTAGATAGTGCTCAGTACCACAGCCAAGTGTGACAATGTGTCAGTAACGCTGTGTACACCATTGTGATGGAGAAGATTGTATCTCCCAATGTATATAACTTATGTACATATTGTGATTCTTATTATTATCATGCGAATGAATGCGTGTATAATTGTGAGATGTGAGAAAGAATGGAATCAGTATTATGTAAACTAATGTGTTGTATAACTGTGAGATATGAGAAAGAATGTAATTATTATTGTAAATACATAAATATTGTAACAACCAGACACTACAGAGAAGTGTCACTGGACAACACTACAAGATCCAGGAATTTACCAAGCCACTACAACGTGAGGTAATCCTGAAGGAATCCAGACCGAGGTGTCCAAGACGTTTTAACAAGGTACGAAAGATGACTGCGACAGTACAATCTGAGCAGAAGGCGGAAGAGACGATCCAACAGCTGATGGTAACAACTACTACTCCGTTTATAGAAGATCCATCCAGAACGGACCAACGTTGTATGAATGACATCACAACACATGTAATAGTACAGCTGTATACTTCCGATTTTTTGCATAGTAATATTAAAAGTATATAAATGTATGACAATTGTATTAAAATGTAATTTAAAATATTTCCATATACGGAATTGTATATGTCGATTTTTTTTTTAGGATGTAATCTCAGCATCGTAACTTGATTGCTTCTTTACAAACGTGACTTTTTGTGCACATTTGTCAATAAGGATCAAATTATGACACTAAGAAATAAATTTCCAATTGTAATTTATGTCTTGTAAACGACGATAAATTATTGTTCCTAAATTTTCTGTATAATAACCAGGGGACATTATTCTAAATTATTGGTGATATGTAAATATGTATTGTAACCATGAACATGTGTGCTTGATAAATAACATGTCAATGTAACATCGTTTAGATATGGACAGTATATTGCCAAAACTGTTGACCTTCATTAGAAACTCTAAACAGAGGTCTGATGGAGGAGTCATCTCAGAGAGAGATGCTCACGGCTTGACCTGATTATTTTAGTATTTTTGTTCTTGGTTGTGAGGTAGGGGCCAGTTTAGCCGATACCTACCGGACTAGCTGGGTCACAGCGAGGTAATGCCCATTAAATAGATTGTACTTGACTGTTGTACTTCATAGTGCAACATAAGTGGTGTATACATATTGTTGACTATTCACCTGTATATATTTATGATAATTGTTAATGTATAATGTTCGACTTTGACATGTTTAAGAACACCTAGAGATATATTATACATGTAAGGAAATCCTTTCATGGAAAAGGGGTGTGGAGAGTGTCAAGGTCTCACATCCGAGGTTGCGACGCGTTGTCTGTACCAACGCCAGACAACATAACAACACGCAACCCTGAGTAATGTTAAACACGGCAGAGAGAACGCGGCGTCGTTACCGACGCCCGGATAGGTAGCCACGCACAGCAATTGAGTTCACCCCGTGAACCGTGCAGGGGACACCAGCTGACGCGAGCGTGTAAGCGTGTAAGACGCGAGAACTGGCAGACGGGCTTAGATCGTTGAACGGACAGGTCGCAAGGGAATGCGAGTTGAGTTTGAATCTGCCTTGAGAGCTAGCCTGTATGACAGTGGGAGACTGGTTCGAACGCTTGTATAGTTTGACTGTAAGTGAGATGTTTATTGCTTGCATGTATTATTATGTATTGTAGTGATATTGTTTATGCTATAATGATTGTTATGGATTGTCAGTGCGCGATGTTTGTGCGATGATAAATGCGGCGCGGCAATAAAACGTGTGAATAATACTTTCGGATATTCACTTCGTGTGATTTGATAGTTTGATATTACTTCACACTTGCCAGAAAACGAGCTACTTGTCTTGTGTTATGCAAGACTCTGACAGTCGGTTCTTAGCACAATTCAACAATTGTTTAAAACATTAGTGGCCGAAGAAAAGGTAATTGAAAGATGGACATAATACATGAGAGTTATATGATCATGATGATAGATCAGAAACAATTATGATTAATGTGAAGGACCACAAATACTGAAAGCAGAAGTTGAAGATGCTATACAACACATGATGAAAAGTAATTCCCCAGGGCTGTAACCTTACCTTACTGTTATAGAAATTAAAGCTGTTGGTGAAATGGGTATAGAAGTCATGATGAAACTGTTGAATGATATTTATAACAGTAGATGTATACCTGCCAATCTCTGAAATATAGCTTTACCAAATAAATCTGGTGCAACGAATTGTGGAGAAATTCGTATATCTAGTTTGATGAGTCATATGACTAAAATACTGAGAATTATGAGGGGGAAAAAGTAATAAAATAAAACCAGATATTGGAAATCAGCAGTGTGCATTTGTGGAAGGTAAAGGCACAAATAACGCCATATAGATCTTGAGAACAAACAAAAAGAATGATTGAAAAAGATCTATAAACAATGCTTTATTTACTACATTATGGTGTATGATAAGGTGAAACACGAAGAAATGTTCAGAATGTTTGAAAATATAAACACTGATGGTAGAGATTTAACAATAATCTAGTATATGAATTGACATACAAATTGACAACTAATTGGGAACTTTCAAACGCCTTAAAGTGTTAGACACCGGTCTCCCTGGCCTAGGAGTTAAACGACTTTCTCCGTAATCCCGTTTATCCTTGTGGGGTAACGCAGCGCGCGAGAACTGGAAGCGGTTCTCGCCGCATTGGTAACATGGGATAAGTGTAAAGGATATGCGAGGAAAAATACAAAGTGTTAGACAGGGTTGTGCACTATCACCCGATCTGTTCAATTTGTAGAGGAAACTAATAAGGAGATCCATTCAATACATACCAGGTATATTAGTTGGTGGGCATAATGTTGCTTGTTTACGTTTGCTCGCAGGTGGGCATAATGTAAACAACCTGCATTTATATGTTGATGACATGGTTTTGGTTACTGAAAACGAAACGGTTAAAAGAAATTATAGATATAATTTCAAAACAATGTCTTACCGTAGTGAATTTGAATAACGAAGACAGAAACAATAGATTGCACGATTTATTGCCTGGCATATTTCGCTGCATCTCGTCAGGTACATACTGCAGAAATCACACAACATAAAGTAAATTAACTAGATAAATCCTTCAAGCTGAAATATACACATGTTCGCACAGTAATGTCAATTGTCTACCACGGTAAAAGTCAGTTTAAAATTACCATCATCATCAATGTCACGGTCTATAAAAACATGTGACTACACAGGCTCTTGTTTTACAAATTGCATGATGCCACAGCCTGAAGTTTTGCATTCCTCTAATGGCAGTTTTGCTAATGGTTGCAGGAGAACCAGTAATCTGTCATATGGACACACATTATATTTAAAAGTATGTTCCTACAGAAGAGGAATGATTCTCTTGTGCCCTAGACAAGGTCAAAGATACAAGGTCACAGTAGTATCCCTGATACCCATTTTATAAAGCTGTGTGAACTCGGTGTGTAATTTGGGAAAGGAAGTGGTGTGTGTGTGTGCGATTTGGGGGGAAACAAAGGGATACACACCCTCTCTTGCCACTACTGTGGACTGGCCTCTGTGTGTGTGTGTATGTGTGGCTTCAGAAGAAAAGGTAAAACAAACTGTTTTGTCCAGAACCACAGATTGACTTCTAGGTGTACGTGTGTGATTTAAACAGAAAAAGGATGAAAACTTTATCTTTTAACTAATGTGGATTGGCCTCTGGGTGTGCGAATGGGGTTTGAGGAGAACAAATTTATAAAAAATCTTATCTTGCCACTACTGTGGATTGACTTTGTGTGTGTTTTGCCTGAGAAGAACAGATAAAAACCTTATCTCCCCACTACTGCAGATTGACCTTTGGGTGTGTAGTCAAAGAAGAAAAGGGACAAAAACATTAGTGTGGGCATACCTCTGTAATAACAATCGATCTGAAATTGTGTAATTACCTCAGCCACTCTTTGAAAATATTCTGGGATGGAAAACATGGAGACGAAACAAAATTTATTGTCAAAGGGTCGCAAATTGAGCACGCAAGCCCGTCTTACATTTGGCCCTTCCAGTCACTCATCTTTCGTACATCAATGATCTATTGTGCATGTTACATTCACATAGGAAAACAACATTGTGAAATGAATGTTGTGGACTTAAACAATGCATGTATCTCATACCATGTTATGAGTCAGGCAGACACACATGCATAAACACATACATACATACCGGCATCATTTACACAAACTCTGTTATGCACCCACTCAATAACACACAAATATACACTCCCTCACATACACATATGCTCACTCAATATCTTAGAGATGAAGAGAACTGGCTACCCACACCTCATAATGAGACCTCAGATCTGAGGACCCAAGACTTCACACCCCAATGGCACTTACTGCAATGGGAATGTTACCTTGTTTAGTGTTAGTTTCACTGACCACCACAAAACAGACTGACCAAACCACAATAACTCAACAAATTACTTTTTATTGTAAATCAAGACCAAAAAAAAAAAAGCAATTATCTGTTAAACAAACAGATATTACTTACAGCAACAAATAAAACATGAGATAACAATGCAATTTGATGACAGTGAATGGTAGAATACAGTTTCACATGAACTATGTGCAACCACTGTGGAGAGTTATCTCATACACATAATGGAGTACACTGGCATGACTTTTCTGTCTACTGCTATGAATGCTAACATGACACTATAAAACATGATGTAATGAGACACTCCGGTGATGGTAGTAAGCAGTCCAACAAAACATCTGCAGCTATCTCCTTTTCTGAATGCTGATGTATAACACTGAGGAAAGAATATAAACTGGATTACAAACGTGTAAAATCATTTGTAAAATTCATTCAGGAAAGACACATAATGAGAATAAATCAAGCAAATAATAACCCGATCTCCCTTGGTGAAACCTCCCTTCAAGATGTGGAATCATGCACTTATTTTAGTATAATGCAGACAAAGATGGTGGAACAGCTAAAGATAGACTACAAATACAGAAGGCCAGAAGAGCATTTATAGCATTAGAGAATTTCTGGAAGTCAAAAGAAAGTAAACTCTAACCAAACTTTTGTTATTCAATTCTAACATTAAATCAGCACTACAGTTTGAATCAGAAACGTGGAGAACAGCTAAATCCCATTATAGTTTTATTTTAATTTTAATTTCAATTTAAAGTTCACATAAGTGTTTGGAATGTGATATTTCTATTTTCAGTTAAGGATATTTGTTTTCCAGTTCTTAAATATGTGTCGAGTTTTCTTTCAAAAAAATTCTTATAGGCCATGCCATGTGATGTTGGTTATCATGGTTTCCCTCAGCCTTCTGTCTCATGTAAAATTTAAAATTTCGTTGCATGTCCTTCACAGGATGTAGCAGTCAACCCCAGCATTTTGGCTGTTCATGATTCCTGGGCAAATTTTACGTTCAGTAGTTTTCCATTGCTTTCTGAATGACCGGCACCTATACCTTTTCTGAAAAAACCAGCACCACTGAGTTTCGAAACCCGGGTATACTGGATTACGAATCACGCCAGTAACCCCTTTGTCATGGCAATCATTTCTGATGCTCATGTTTCTCCACGCCATGATGTTAAATTGTTAGAATCTTCTCTTTCAATCTCCTATCTCTCTTTCCCTCTAGTTTTCCTGCTGTCACGACATACTCCAGTTTTCCACTTGTCATGAATTCCCCAAAACATTCTAATAGCTTTCTAATGGGAGTAATCTGTTCTCTTTGTGAGAAACTTTTTTCAAGATATCTTGAACATGCTTTTTACCTGTCTGTGGTGTTATCTCATCTCATCTTGTTACTCCTGTACCTTGCGATGTCAAGGTGAAGTATAAACAGTGAGAGAGTGCCCGTTTATGGGCTTCATGAGGTGTTATAATTCTTCCATAAAACCACTATGGCTTCCACATAATTTCTCACTAGTCTGCTATTATTCCTTGACATAGTTCCCTTGGAATGAATTGCATTCAGACATAATTTACAAAGCTTCTGTAAAGAAGATAGTCTGCCACTGCTTTCTTTCTTGGTAGCAAACCATACTGGTTCAAGACTGTAACCATTATTTCTATAAAGCGATCCTCTGCCTGCGGTTGTGAACTTGAGGCCATAACCAACAATGATCTGTCAGCTGCTCCCCAGCTCACTTCACCACCTGCTCGATTGGTTTTCACATTACCCTGGTCAGGAGGCTTATGCTAGACCCCACCACCTGATCAATGGTTTTTACATTATCCTGGTCAAAAGGTTAAGTGGGTACTCCACCCTTAGGCTAGACTCCACCATCTGCTCACATGGTTTTTACATTATCCTGGTCAGGAGGTGAAGAGGGTACTCCATCCTTAGGCTACAGGGAAGGAGATGCTTTATAGTCACATTTTATGTCCATCTGTCTACAGTACAACTCAGCACTTATGTATGTGTCCCAAGTACAACAGCACTTCTAATAACCAGTAGACTACTTACACCCGCATTACAAAACATTCTGCTCACAGAGGTAGGCAATATGTACATGTCCCAAATAATACGAGGGACGGTCAATAAGTAATGCCTCTTATTTTGTATCTATGTAAATATTTCATCAATGTACAATTTATTAATTCAGCGGGATTTCTCGAACACTCTTCTGCACTGTGTATCACTACCAACCTGTTACAGTCAAAGGTTGCGCAAAAGTAACAATTTGTAGCCACCAAAGAAGTTCGGTTAAAGTAACGTAATGTCACAGAATTCCTGCTAAAGGCGAGACCCGATTCGCATCCATGTACGTAAGAGTATTGTTTATGGAGATTCAACAGTAGATGTTAACACTGTCCGATGTTGGGTGCGTTGTCGTGACGAAGCTGAAGTAGGTCAATCCTCACTGGCTTACGCAAAGAGGACTGATCGTCCGTCATCCGCATTGACTCCACACAACGTTCATCGAGCTGATGACACCATTCGTGGTGCCCGTCAGGTAACACTGGATGAACTGTTTTCCATGTTGTCCATTAGTAAAGGCAGTGCCAGGACCATCATTAAAGACCTGGGTTATTCAAAGGTTTGTGCACGGTGGGTACCCAGAATGTTGACAGACAGACATAAAGAAGAAAGGAAAACCATGGCCATCAACCCCCTGCACCGTTACGAAACTGAAGGAGAAGGGTTTTTATCGAATATTGTTGACAGGTGATGAGACTTGGATTTATTTCTTTGAACTAGAATCCACTGAAAGAATATCTTCACGGACATCACTTTGAGGACATCAAGACCCTTAAAGGTGCCATACGCCAGTGGTTTAGGAGGACCCAAATATTTACTGTGTGGGGGTCTATGCCCTTGTGAGAAGATGGACAAAAACTGTAACAAATAATGGAGACTGCATTGAGAAATAAATGTTTTAAGTACAGACTTAGGGCTTAATTTAATAATATATATATTTTATATATTTTAACATGTGAATTTTATCCGTTTTTTTTTTGGCCTATTGAATGAAATAAAAAATTACGAGGCATTACTTATTGACTGCCCCTCGTACTATTTTATAAAGTGTAAATGTGGAATGAAAAATGTGGCTATTTGTAATGCAACTATCAACGTACCACAGTCACATAAATATGTCTTATTAGGAAAACAAGAACTAGGTAGTCAATCAGCAGACACCGTCAGGGAGTGAAGTGGTAGGCATTTGTATATTCTAGGTCACGACATGAGATGGAGTGGTCTGTTTTCTTCCTTGTCATCTTCCCCTTCCAGACAATTTCCAGAAAAATTATCCACTACCTGTTTTGAGTCTGGGTTACAACTGGTCTGAACACAAAACCCTCGCCCTACTGGGAATTGAATCCAGGCCACTGTCTTGGTAAGCAGGTTCTTTAGCCACTCTGTCACATCACTTTTAATATCAACAAAAAACATTATTTTTGTGAGACTCTCAGATATGTATACTGTACCATTGTTTCCACGAATAAATGCATCACCATATTTGTTCTTCAACTGCCCATTCACATATTCTTCTGTCTGCTCCAATGCAATGTTCATGTAGCCATCCAGGCAGGACAATACACCTGAAACAATATTCATATTGTTATATATACATAATCAGATTATATACACCTAAAATAATACTGCTATATCAGGTTATGTACTACTGAAACAATATTTACACAGTTATATATACATATTCAGATTATATACACCTGAAACAATATTAAAATTGCTATAAACACACATTCAGGTTACATAGACATGAAACAATATTCACATTGTTATAAACATAAATATTCAGATTACTTACATCTGAAACAATATTCACATTGATATATACACATATTCAGGTTATATACACCTGAAACAATATTCACATTGTTATAAACATACATATTCAGGTTATATACACCTGAAACAATATTTATATTGTTATCATCATCATCATCCAGTGCCTTGCCGGCCGGCGTGGGCAATCATGCGTCTCTACAAATTACTATCTGTGACGTCATGGATCAAATCGTATGTTGACTCCCTTTCGTGCCATGACACAAGACTCTCAAGAATCTTTTCACGCTGACTTCTTCTATCTCTCTTTCCGCAAATCTTTCCCCTTGTCACAACATGTTCCAGTTTTGTCTTCTCATAACGTGGCCAAAAAACGAGGACTGCCTCTTTCTGGTTTTTGTGATAAGTTGTCTTTGCGACTCAGCTTCACTTAAAACGTCCTGACTGCTCATTTTGGCTGCCAATATTATTTTGAAGCATGATTATCTTGGGAAAATACAGTGGTGGTTTCCCCTTGTCTTCTGCCGGTTTGTGTTTGGTTGACTCCACTAGCCTTTGTCTAAAGAGACAGACCCTGCAAGGCAGCGGGGGGAGGTTATATATGGCGTCTCTTACCCGCAGATAGCAACATCATAGAGTTTTGAGGTATTGTATAGAGACAGCTGCCCCATCAGGCAACTCGCTTCCTTTCAGTGACCACCGATTGTGTTGAGGTATTGTATAGAGACAGCTGCCCCATCAGGCAACTCGCTTCCTTTCAGTGACCACCGATTGTGTTGAGGTATTGTATAGAGACAGCTGCCCCATCAGGCAACTCGCTTCCTTTCAGTGACCACCGATTGTGTTGAGGTATTGTATAGAGACAGCTGCCCCATCAGGCAACTCGCTTCCTTTCAGTGACCACCGATTGTGTTGAGGTATTGTATAGAGACAGCTGCCCCATCAGGCAACTCGCTTCCTTTCAGTGACCACCGATTGTGTTGAGGTATTGTATAGAGACAGCTGCCCCATCAGGCAACTCGCTTCCTTTCAGTGACCACCGATTGTGTTGAGGTATTGTATAGAGACAGCTGCCCCATCAGGCAACTCGCTTCCTTTCAGTGACCACCGATTGTGTTGAGGTATTGTATAGAGACAGCTGCCCCATCAGGCAACTCGCTTCCTTTCAGTGACCACCGATTGTGTTGAGGTATTGTATAGAGACAGCTGCCCCATCAGGCAACTCGCTTCCTTTCAGTGACCACCGATTGTGTTGAGGTATTGTATAGAGACAGCTGCCCCATCAGGCAACTCGCTTCCTTTCAGTGACCACCGATTGTGTTGAGGTATTGTATAGAGACAGCTGCCCCATCAGGCAACTCGCTTCCTTTCAGTGACCACCGATTGTGTTGAGGTATTGTATAGAGACAGCTGCCCCATCAGGCAACTCGCTTCCTTTCAGTGACCACCGATTGTGTTGAGGTATTGTATAGAGACAGCTGCCCCATCAGGCAACTCGCTTCCTTTCAGTGACCACCGATTGTGTTGAGGTATTGTATAGAGACAGCTGCCCCATCAGGCAACTCGCTTCCTTTCAGTGACCACCGATTGTGTTGAGGTATTGTATAGAGACAGCTGCCCCATCAGGCAACTCGCTTCCTTTCAGTGACCACCGATTGTGTTGAGGTATTGTATAGAGACAGCTGCCCCATCAGGCAACTCGCTTCCTTTCAGTGACCACCGATTGTGTTGAGGTATTGTATAGAGACAGCTGCCCCATCAGGCAACTCGCTTCCTTTCAGTGACCACCGATTGTGTTGAGGTATTGTATAGAGACAGCTGCCCCATCAGGCAACTCGCTTCCTTTCAGTGACCACCGATTGTGTTGAGGTATTGTATAGAGACAGCTGCCCCATCAGGCAACTCGCTTCCTTTCAGTGACCACCGATTGTGTTGGTCAATGGTTGTTTATTCAACATATTCACAGCTAACCCCTATACAAAATATCTAAAGGCCACTCCACCATCTGCCACCCGGTGGATACGCCTAGTAGTAGGACAGTCTCCAACCCCAGTCCACATTGTCATATACATACAAATTCAGGTTATACACACCAGAAACAATATTCATTAACAAAGTGGCCAGACTGGATACATATTTTCTATTATACAGTGCAGACCTAATAAGACGAACACACATGGGACTCAAGAAATAGTTCTTCTTATCAGGAATTCCTCTTAAAAGAGTTCAAGCATATAGCCATGTATTTACAATGTACAATACAATATTGCTGTTCACAACAGAAATTCGCCACATCCAAGATCGCCTTAAGCGGTTATCAATTCATTAATGAATACATCAACAAAATGTGTTTGTTCATCGCATTAATCTTCCTTATACTTGATTTACACAATTCTTAGCTTTGAACCCCAGAAAACTGGGCTGATGCCCAATTCCACAAAGGACCATGTTTGAATTGTATAGGTAAAATATCATCAAGACATTGGCATTGAAGTAATTACTAAGTGACCTTTTACCTCTGTAATCCACCCCAGAGTTTAACTTCACCATGACTGGCCGACCCCTGATTTGGTTAAGAAACTCACTAGGTGTTTGCCGATGACTCATGTTGATGAACTGCAAAGATACAATGAAATATTAGCATTAAATCTCACATGAAAGTATTCATCTTGTGCACACACATTGTGCATCTGATATTAAAATTTCAGATTTCTTTGTTGTATCCATTATTCATACTTTCAAAGATAATCTAATTAAATCACTGCTAGCAGTCAATGCTAATGAGTTTCCGGCTTCACACTGACGAAATAGCTACAGATCCAACGACCGAATGGCCGATGGGTTTAACACGCTTGAGCTTAAACTTCTGGTGTGGTGACAACAGTGTAGAGGATTCAATTCCTACACCAGTCAGTTGGGCTTCAACGTTGACATATTGTAGCTATCACTTTTCTGACAGATTATTAAACTGAAGGTAGACTGACTTGGATGTACAGTGTCTCTCTCTGTGTACTTTCATTTGAAAGTTCCAGAGTTCATATTCAGATGAAAGAATGTTGTTTTTTTTTTTTTACACAAGAGCTCAAATTGTTGCACAGCCCTCTTATTTCTGGATAAAAAGTGAGGTGAATTGAGTAATTGGGGCCAGCCCATATTTTAGTAAACCAATATGCATTCAATGGATAATACGCTTAATATAACGTTAATATAATGCTGGCAGCCTTTACTTTCCATGACATTTCCGGGTACCTATTGGAAGCTGGGTTGACCTGCAATTTCAATGAGCTTTATGAAACACTCACTGATCTGAACATGAACAGCAGACAGCATGAATATGTGGCAAGTTTACAAGGAAGAGGAAAGAGAGACACATGCAGGTATAAACTGAAGTTTTATGGCATTACAAGTATATTGTGGGCAGTATTTTATTGACTGATTAAGTGCCAAACAAAAAAGTAGGCTGGGACTACATACGGTGCACAATCAAATGAACAAGTATTATAATAGACATTTCCAATCACTTCTTTTTTCCGCATATCCTTTACAGGACATTGTAATCAACACCAGCATTTTTCAGCTGTTGTTGATGTCTTGGCAAGTTTTATGTTCAGTAGTTTGCCATTGCTTTCTGAAAGACCGGCTCACATACCCTCCGTAAGTAACCATCGCGACACAATCTGCTGCTGAATCTCACGCAGCTGTTTCCCACGAGAGTATACGGGATTACGAACAACGTAATGAACCCCTTCGCCAGGGAGACTGGCTTAAAATCACTGAGCATTCAAATTGCAGAAGATATAATGAAACGAAATAAACGAAATAAGTATGGTATACTATCACCCTTCTGTTCAAATGAGAGGTCACATTTGGTAATTTATTATAATGCAGCACTGAATCAGTTAAAGAAAACTATCAGAATAGATTGTGTTTTTACTTCAGTGTTGTCTTTTCCGGCGGGCTCCGTGGCTAAGAGTTTGCGGACGCGATTTGTGAGCCCGCTTACCTGCGTTCGAAACACAGCTGTGACCGATTTGGCAGCAGACTGCGTTGCACGGGGTTTTAACATGTTGGTAAGGGAGCCGGTTGTTCAGAAAGCAATGGCAAACTACTGAACATAAACTTGCCAAGACATCAACAACAGCAGTAAAATGCTGGTGTTGACAGCGATGTCCTATAAATAGGATATAGGGGGAAATAATGGTCTTTTCCAGCTTCATTCACAACAAGCAATTTCATAATTATGATAAATTGACACAACACACTTGTTACAGCAATATCTACCAAGCATGGAATTTGCTTTACTCTCACTTAAAACTTTCACCTTGAGTCCAACACAGTTTTACTGCATTTACCAATATGAGGGTGGAGGGTGTGATTAGGTGGTGGTGATGATAACCATTAGGAGCACTGCTTGTGAAATAGTTGAATACATACAGCCTAATTAGAAAGTGTCCAAGAGGTTTATCGCGCTTGCAATCACGCTTCCTGTGAGCTGACGGTGGGGTAGTGGGTTCATTCGACACACCAATTACTAGGACTTAAATATTGACTTTTCGTTCTGGAAACAATGGCAAATTACTGAACACACAATTGCCTAGGAAATCAATCTGAGTTGACCACAACGTAAAGTCTAGAGCATGCAACTTTCGTAAGAGTGAGCATGTGCACACAATGGTTGGGGCAATGCAATGGAGAAGAATGAATCATACATCACTAATTGGTTGGGACTGGCCGCTGAAAGAGTTAACATTGAATTTTACCTGAATGTTTGTAACACAAACCTATGGTTACTTAAAAGTAGCAGGTTCACTGTCGTACGCTACTCGATCGGAAACCGTGCCTACGCAGAAGGATCCCTTGGGTCCCCAAAAATAGCTACGTAAAGAAAGACTATGCATGGTTCCGATATCATTCATTCAAATATCACGTGACAATAACAAACGCCATCTTAGTTTCTGCAGAATAGTTCAGTCTAACATTCTATGCCTAGCGATTGGTTGAAATTATCATGGCTTTTAAATAAATTTAATTATTTGGCATATGGTAAGTAATTTTATTTTTTATCGCTATTTGTAGAAATCGTAGATTAATTTTAGATGCATTTTCTAATTCTGCATCCATTTGTACATATATTTCGAGTTTCATCACGGATCACCATCAGCTGATGGTAGAAAATATTTCTGCAGATATGTTGTTTCATCTTTGTGAATGGAAATCTAAAATGGCAGCAGCGCAGATATCGATTGGACTAGGCCGCACATACTTTTTATGCTCAAAAGTGCAATCTGAACTACTAAAGTTAAAGAGAACACAAGTTTAAAGATTATTAATTTATTTGTATACTTTTACTATTTTTTATCATTTAATATGACGGAACATATTTTTGAAGTCAGTTTTCATATCTGTCTATGACTCGATTGAGACAATCACCTGAATCTCGCAGGGATTGGCAGTACAATTTATTATTTTAGAATTAACTGTAAACGAGAAAATACTGTTAGATGAGTATTTTCTTTTAATCCACAGCATTTGTCTTGTATTTTTGCATCTCTGATTATTGTTCGTCAATGGTAGTGTCTGTTGGAGACATTTTGTTGGCGTCTCCGATACTAACACAAAGGAAAGGTGGGCAGAGACGGAATCCAGAGACATTTTTGGGTTCAAGATCCTGACACTCAAATGCGAATATCTCCGATTAGAATTGACATACAGGCATCATTTAAGTACTGTTGGATTTGGTTTTTCAAGTTCTATCTATCAGTGACGGTCTCATTAGTAAATACCCACTTTAAACATCATAAGAATCATCGTCAAGTGCCATGCCGACTGGCGTAGGCGTTCATGACTCTCCACAGATCTCGGGCTTTGGTTTTCTGGATCAACTCTGCCGTTGATATTCCTCCATGCCACCGTTGCAATCCACCCAGCATCATTTCTTTTGGTCTGCCTCTCTTCCCCTCGATCTTTCCAGTAGTCACGATGTTCTCCAGCACCTCTCTTCTCATCACATGACCAAAAAAAGCTGTTTGTCTCTCTTATTGTTGTATATAATGTTCTAGTTTCGCCAGCCTCTTTAAGGTATTCGTCGTTAGTTACTTTGGCAGTCCAAGGAATTCGCAACATTCATCTAAGGAACCACATCTCTGTTGCTTCCAATCTCTTCCTAATTTGTTCATTTATATTCCAAGATTCACAGCCATACAGCAAAACAGGTTCTATATAGCTCTTCAGCACTCTCTTTCTTACGTTCAATGACAGAGACTTATTGCATAAGATATTCTTCATTTTCTGAAATGCAGCCTTTGCTTGCCCTATTATGCTCTTGATCTCTGTTGTGCATCTTCCATCTGATGTTATAAATGTCCCATAATATTTAAAACTATCCACTTGGTGAAGAATTTTCCCTTCTATCTCTATTTCACATTTGGGTGTCACCTGTTTCTTTGATATCAACATTGTTACTGTTTTCTTGATATTCAAGGAGAGTCCTTTCTTTGCACTCTCTGTTATTACAATGTCCAACAATTTTTGTAGATCTGTTGCATTATCCGCTATCAATACTGTGTCATCTGCACAGCGTATATTATTTATATTATAACCTCCAAATATTATTCCTGGCTTTTCTTTGATCTCTCTCATTATTACTTCGCTGTAGAGGGAGAAGAGATCCGGTGACAAAACACATCCCTGTCTTACTCCCAACTTTATGTGTTCATAATTTCCTTCTTTATTTCCCGTTTTAATTGCTGCTGTTTGGTTCCAGTAAATATTTTTTTATTATTCTGAGATCTTTTCCATCAATGTTAATATCTTCCAACATTTTAATCAGTTCATCATGTTTTACTATATCAAATGCCTTAGTATAATCTATGAAGCACAAATATATGTCTTTCTTTGTCTCTACTGATCTTTCTAATAGTGTTCGAAATGTGTATATTGCAGTTTGTACCTTTTCCTTCCACAAATCCATACTGTTCTTCACCAATTTCCATTTTTATTGTCTTCCTTGTTCTTCTCATTATAATTCTGAGTAGAAGTTTAGTGACATGATTAATGAGGTTAATTGTACGGAAATCTTCACACTGAATTGCTCCTGGTCTTTTTGGTATAGCTATAAATACAGATTTCAACATATCGACATCACTTGGTATATATCCACTGCTATAAATATCATTCAACATTTTGGTTAGTATATTTATTCAAAATTCTCCAATTACTTCTAATTCTTCTAATGTGATTCCATTTGACCCAGCTGATGTTCCTTTCTTCATATGCTTGATAGCGTCATTAGAATACCTAAATTAATTTAACGGAGCGACTTGTCAAGGTCTCACACCCGAGGTTGCGACGCGTTGTCTGTACCAACGCCAGACACCATAACAATACGCAACCCTGAGTAATGTGAAACACGGCAGAGAGAACGCGGCGTCTTTGCCGACGCCTGGATAAGCAGCCACGCACAGCAATTGAGTTCACCCCGTGAACCGTGCAGGGGACAGCAGCGGACATGAGCGTGTAGTGTGTTGGACGCGAGAACTGGCAGACGGGTTGAGGTTGTCGAATGGAGAGGTCGCATGGGTTTGCGAGACGTGTTTGAATCTGCCTTGAGAGCTAGCCTGTATGACAGTGGGAGACTGGTTCGAATGCTTGAAGAGTTTGACGTGTAAGTGAGATGTTTATTGCTTGCATGTATTATTATGTATTGTAGTGATATTGTTAATGCCGTAATGATTGCTATGGATTGTCAGTGCGCGATGTTTGTGCGATTATAAATGCTGCGCGTTAATAAAACGTGTGAATAATACTTTCGGATATTCGCTTCATGTGATTTGATAGTTTGATATTACTTCACACTTGCCAGAAAACGAGCTACTAGTCTTGTGTTATGCAAGACTCTGACAAGTGCATTCACAAAAATTTGTGGCTGATCACGTGATAATTCGGCACAAACATCTGTGAATAATACAGGCCCCTATTCACAAAAATTTGTGGCTGGTCATGTGATTATTTGGCTGGTCATGTGATGTCTACTTCCGGCTGGTCACATTGATGTCTACTTCGCTACAAATACTGAGCTTTGAGGTATTTTATAGAGATAGCTGCCCCACCAACCAACTCGCCTCCTTATCAGTGACCACCGCCTGTGTTGGTCGATGGTTGTTTATTCAACATATTCACAACTAACCCCTATATAAAATATCTAGAGGCCACTCTCTGCCAACCAGTGGATGCGCCTAGTAGTAGGACAATCTCCTGCCACAGATTCAAAGATAGATTTAACAAACATATATACATAAGCATGTGCGAATCATGGCCAAATTAACACTCAGAGTGAGTGGTATTAACTGTGTACAAGTGGTCGGCATGTCTTCAAGCAAGGATCTGTAAAATCTCAGTCTTCAAAATCGACTCAACCTAACACGTGTAGCAGGAGATATAGTGGGAAGTAAAGCCGACAGCACCACATCAGCCTGAGAGCAACTGGTCTATAAAAATATGAGGCTAGCAACAGATATCCAATACGACTCATAGTGGTCCTGTACTCGAATGATATTCTGAAAGGACAATGAACGAATGATGACAGGTCACTGTGATACATTCTTTCTCATTGGAACTGGGAATCTGAGGAATCTCCGTGGCCGAGTGGTTACTGCCTCGTGTTCCGAAGGTTGCAGGTTCCTCTCCGGACTACGTCATTTGGAGCACGAGTGCAGTCTTCTAAAAGACTTCTGGAGGTCGTCGCTGGAGCTACTGAGTTCGGTTTTGTGATTAATGTCTCGTATTATTCACAGATTTTTGTGAATAGGGGCTCGTATTATTCACAAATTTTTGTGGCGAATAATCACGTGACCAGCCACAAATTTTTGTGAATAGGGGCTCATATTATTCACAAATCTTTGAGAATAGGGGCTCATATTATTCACATATTTTCGTGAATAGGGGCTCCCTTAATTTAATTTTAATTAAACTCATAATTAATATGGAAGTGGAAGTGTACTCCTCTAATTTAATTTAGTCGTATATTTCCATCAGTGGGATGGGGAAGTGGTGGCTCAACGCTACTTTATATGTCACAATTGGTTGATGGCCTATAAAATGAACTGCATACAATCCTTGCAGTGAATTCAAATCAATGATTCATTATCATTATGTGAAAACAAATGAAGAAAATCAATGACAACAATGAAGGAAGGAATTAAAACAGTAAAAACATCAAAACGATCTGTGATGACTATATTAAAATGTTTGCGTAGGAACGATTCCGTGCACATATTTAAATCATGTAAACATAGAAGACAACGTTTATAAATGTTACAATAGCAACAAATATTAATAACGTTAACGAACGTTTCCAATTTAACTTCACGCACCTTTGACGATGCTCCGCCGGAAGTGTGACTGTGCAACTTTTTAACTTACACAGTTGTGAGTGGTAAAATGTCCATCATCATCATTCATCATCCTGTGTGTGGCTTGTACCGCTTGTCCTATGCAGAACAGTTTCCACATATTTAATATTAGTCTTTCCCGGGAAGGTTAACCCGGTCAACAAATGCCCGCAGAAGACGGATGTGTCGGCCTAACGGCGCAAGAACGCAGCTCTGCTGTAAACAGGCACAACGCAATCACATCCGAAAAAAACTCCAGATGAACGCAGAAGAAGAGGATATTATTATTAGTCTTTCGAAATTTGCCCTCAATCATAAGCCAATGTCCTGTCTCTGTTGCTGTCGTGTGTAAATTATCGATCACCAGTGGCGGACAGGGTCTATAAATTGTAGCTAGCTGTCAGTAGACAAAGCTACTAAAAGGTAATTAAAATTTTAAACATATATGTTTAAGGAACCACTTCATCATGGATATACAGGTCCCACTTGCCATTGGGCAAGCTGACATCTTTGCCAGTCTGCCACTCTTAGTCACATATTAAATCCATATACATTGTGATCTTCCTGTCATCACTTACCCGGTACACCTATCACTATAGTTATTCTAATTCTTCTTTCGTTCGCCTGAAATATGACTATAACTGCAATGTTGTCTCTTGTATGAATCTAACAGTCTTTTTTAGTTCACTCAGCGGTCCACAGAGTTTATCTTCCACTGTTGTCTCTCTAGGTCAGAAGGTTCTCCTGGATATGTTGTAGTTTGGGCAGTCCTGGAGTATGTATTCTGCTGTCTGCGACGCCAAACCACATTTGCACATGGCTGAGACACGAATCTTGAATTTCGTATACACGTGGTTGCGTAATCTATTGTGTCCTTTTCTGAGGCGCAGAAGAATGACCTGTTCTGGTCTGTCCATAACGTGGTAGTCGTCTTGAGTAAGGTTTGGTGGCCTTCTGACTGATTTGATCATTCTTTTCTTTTGGTGGTATGTAATGGGCACATCAGGCTGTTCTTCTTTTGCTCCTTCCTTAGCCAATCGATCAGCTCTGTCGTTTCCGGGTACTCCACAGTGGAATGGTATCCACAGTATGGTGACCTTATGCTGACTGCTAAGTTCAGAAAGTAGTGTCCTTAGAACTGGCAATTTCCCACTCAGGAGCGCCTCTATTACTGATTTTGCTTCTGTCAATATCACGATAGGATAGGATACCATGGCTGGTATTTTTTAATTTCTATGTTTTTATCTTGATTGCCTCAATTTTAGCATCATAGTTATGACAGTACTTTCCTGTTGGAACTCTGGCCGTGTCCCCAGTAGTATTTGGGTATTCTATGTACACTCCCGCTCCTCCATTTCGAACAGCATTTTGTGCTGACCCATCTGTGTAGACTCGGATCCAGAGATCCTGTGGGTATTCGTCATCAATGAAGCTGAGACACTGAGAGTGGCTGTTCTGCGCTGTACACTGTTCTGTTCTTCCTTGTCAAATATTCCTCCCACTTTTGTCTGGATTTGTAGCGATAGTCTATGTTCATCTTTCCATGGGTTTCGCTCTGGAATAGTTGTCAGGGGGATACCAGCTGTGGGAAGATCGGTGATTTCTCTGCAGAGTTGTTTGGCCTGGTGGATAAAACTACTTCTTTTCAACCGCCCCATAGCTAAGTTTTCAAATCGGTTCTTTATAGGGTGGCCTGACAAGCTGAGGAACTTTTCTGCTTGTATTAGTGTTTTTATATCTTTCCGTTCTCTCAGTGCTTGCGTCCTCCCCATTTTCTCCATTGCTACTATAGGGGTTGATCTCATCCCTCCTGTGATGACTCTAATAGCTTGATTTTGCACTTTGTCCAGCTCTTGTGGTGTGGTTTTTGATGCTGAACACCACGCAGTTGACCCGTATTCCTGGTGTGGTCGTATGCTCTGTTGGCCATAGTTATCTTTTCCCGATATTCATGTCTTTCTCATCATCTCATCTTGTCCCTCGTGTACCTTGCGGTGTCAAGGTGAAGTATAAACAGTGGGAGAGTGCCAGTTTAAGGACTTCATATATGGAGATTCCCATAGGCTCTGTTATTCCGTCTGTCCATCTTTTACATGGTCGGCCTCTTCTTTTGGTTTCACTTGGTCTGAACATCGTTGCTTGTTGTGGTATACCTTCAGTTGATATTATAGAGATGTGTCCGAACCATTTCACTTACTGTTTTCGAATGAAATCTAGCGATGCAATTCCCCCCCCCCCCCTTTCTCCGACACACAAACACACAGACACTTTAGTCCTGATTTCACAATTTCTGGCTTCTTGATACGTTAAGTATTCTTCTCTTTACATTGTTGTAATTTTTCTTTTCTCTTTTTCTGTTATTGTTCAGGTTTGGCATTGGTGGCATAGCGGGTTGATAGTATTGCGTTATAGAGTGCTTTTTTGTATTTTACTGTTACGTATTTGTTCTTTAGTATTGGTTCCTTTCCAAGTCATTGTCGTAGCCATATATAAGTAAATGGAATCTTGTCATCACAACCAGTATCGTGATAATATCAGCCTTCTTCACCATCACCACACGGTGTCTATAGCTAAGATCAACATTCATACTTCACAGGATGGCTAAGTGAGCCGGCAGAAGACATTAAAGGTTGTTGTTTTTTTTTATTTTGCGCTCACTCGCTTTGAACTCAAGCCTAGTCCATACACACTACTTTAATAGGGCTAGATGAAATTTGCGTGTGAATTAGCTTTCCCTAATAACAGTGCCCCTCGCCACCAGGCAAATACACTCCGACTTCAGAGGTACTTGTAATTAACATCCCAAAGTCTAGGACGATAGGTCAACATTTTAGTCCAACTGTCCTGTGTAGGAGTTGAACCGCTTACCTCGGCATTAGCACACCGGATGTTTAAGACCACGCGCTCTTATCCAGTCGGCTATGCTAGCCAACCATTAAAGGCTTAGTTAATTAGTTAGTTATCTGTTTGGGTATCATCCTTGCACCCTGGACATATCCATAGGTGCTCACAGCCTCCCTTCAGCATATGCATCAGTGTCCAGCGGCTAATATTGGCATTCTGTGTTGGTAGACGAGGCCGCTCATTCTCCCGATGTGCCTCTCGTGTCTGGCCGTGCTAATTCTTATTCCCAAGTTTCTCATTCTAGACAACGATGTGGATTCACTGACTTCAAAGTCCACCGCTGTCGATATCTCTCTAAGGGTATTAATAACACCGGCACGATCCATGGGCTGGTCATCTGCAGGATATGCAGAACTAGCAAGTTTATCAGCTCGTTCATTTCCCCCAAAGTAAAGGTTTGTTATAATTATATTTTGGGTTGTTAGAGCCTGATCAGGCTACGCTGAAAGCAGATCCACGGGTATATTACTGCGTCGATGTGTTATGTTGGTCGTTTCGGTTATTCAGTTTGTAGCTTTAAGCTATCTCCCCAGCCTCGCCCTGCCATTTCACCGCCGGAATTGACGACTGTCGTTTCAGTCTCAGTTGCTTAAGCGACATCGTATGCGGAACTGGAAATCAGATCTTTTGCACCCACCTCTACGGCCATTAGTTTGATTGCCTAAACGTAGTCTCAGACCAGCACCAGGTCTCTGTACTTTTGTCTTGAAGATGTGCTGCTCCTTGATTCACCATTCATGCATGACAGTCAGTCAGCTCGAGCAGTGTTAACTAATGTGTTCACCATTCACGCACGACAGTCAGCTCAAACAGTGTTAACTAATGAGCAAATGAGGAGCGTTCAACAATGTCTTTTCTTTCTGAGATTTCCGAATTATGTCAGGTTATCATCCAGGATTCCTTACAGTCCTTTACATATCGAGCATTGAGGGCAAGTTTGCAAGGCAATTGATTCTACCTTATGCTCTGTGCCCAGATTTAAGGAAGTACATAAGCTCAATTAAGTTTCTTGTTCGCCTTAGGTCTCGGAACACCCACTACGACTGCCAGCTCAGTGAGCACATTTTTGTGGCGCCATGTGAATCGGTCTTGCCAAAGGGCTACCTTACATATTGACAATACTTGCCCGAGAGTCTGCTTCTCTCGATAGAGGAGGCGCGCCACATCGACAGACATTTTCTTGAAGAGGACCGAGAAAAATGATGCTTGATTGTCAAAGTCGATGGCATAAGGTAATATCAATAAAATCGATCCAGGACAGCAAAGGTTGAAATGTGTAGAGAGACTTGCACGCATACGCCGCAGTACAAGGAACATGACGATGATACTGATGATTGTGACGATGCTAATGCTGTCAGTTAAGCCGTTGCGGCATTGTAAATATTATATTTCTTAGCCAAGGCAGATAATTTATTGGCATATTTGACGCTAGATTATTTCCAGATTGCATACTTTTTTGTAGGCATCTCGACCATGTATAATGAGAATGAGCATTTTTGGGGCGAAGAAAGAGTGGCGCTAATTATCGGTGACCTTGGCTAAAAGTATAGAACATAAAACTGGGGGTTTTCAAATATGGGTCTTGCGAAAACTAGGACGTGTTTCTTTGACGGAATAGAAACGAATGAGGAAGTTCTAGAATCTAGAACAACTCAATTAAAAAAAAAAAAAGTGCCACTGGAGAAAATGTAAATGACAAAGCTAAGGTGATTTAGTCGTAAGAAACTGCATTACAATTTACTACAACAAACACACACAAACAGTTGCATATCCTTTACAGGACATTTCAGTCAACACCAGCACAATTTACTTAAAACTGCTGAAAATCATAATGGTAGGAAAAGCTGAGGAAAAACGAGTAAGATGTTGTTAGCCTATTTACAACATAAAGATGTGGTCAGGATGCAAAAGAGTAGAATATACACGACGACTCAGTACGGAAACTTGGAGATATTATCTCCAACATTCAGTATGTCACGGCACTGGATGTTGATGATAATGAGCTTATATATGGCTGGATACATTACGATAATTTCAGATACCGCCTTCATATCCCAGTCGTACCATTGTCGGTAGCCTCTTTTTTTTTAACGAGTAGTAGTAGGTGAAATAGCGTGCGCGCCTGTGTGTGTATGTGCGCGTGCGTGCGCGCGTGTGTTGTGTGCATCTTGATTTAAAGATCTTCAAATGTACACGAGTTGTAGTGTCTTTTCCTTCTGCCTTTTATTCCGCATTAAAGAACTCGTACCAAGCCATCCTATTCTTTATTTTCTCTTTCAGCTCCCCACGTGTCCTCCCATATAATATCCATCTCGGCCTCTAATTCTCTTCAGTGTATGTTTTAGGTCTCCGTCTATTTCGTTAGACCTGTGGGTTATAATCAATGGTTATAATATGAGGTTTTCGAAGTGTGTCCAACTCTTTCCTCTGTCCTCTTTTCTTAACTCATCAATATTTGTTTTGTTATCTACGGCTACGTTTGAGTTCAAAGCGAGCTAACAGGAACAAGAAATATTGAAAAATGGTCTTTTATTTACTTTACTATAGGAGACATTGTCATCAGTGAAGTCTAACTCATCTAGGTGCTCTGTCAGATTCCATTGAATTCCATTTCGATCAGTAATTATTGCGTGTTCACAATCCAGTCTATAGTCATAAGAATGATTCATGTTGCCAAAGACATCACCGACTCACCCCAGTTCTGATTTCAAACGTACCCGATAGTTTGCCCTGACGAAGAACTCCGCATTTCGTGTTTTTATATTTTGCCCATAAAGGACATATAAAATGGCGAGAAAAGTTCCTCTGACTATCCCGCCCATCTGTTCATTTGATCTCTTGCGTTGGTGTGAACTTTTCCGTTACCATTTTTAATAAGTGAACTTGGTTGATTATATTTTCCTGGTAATTTCCTTGTTTTGTTATAACAATCTCTGATATTACCTTTCGCTGCTGTTTCTTCTGCGTCGCTTCCAAGGCCATCTAAATATTGTCTTTCATCCACCCTTATCCGCTTCCTAATTTCACAATTAAACAAAAGTTATTTGAATATCCTTTACAGGACGTTTGCAGTCAACACCAGCATTTTTTTGCTATTGTTAAATGTCTTGGCAAGTTTACGTTCAGTAGTTTGCCTTTCAGTGGCTGAAGGCTTGCGAACGCGGTTCATGAGCCGCTTACCAGGCGTTCGAAACGCAGCCGCGACCGATTTGTACAGAAGACCGTGTCGCGTTGTGTTATGACGTGTTGGTGTGGGAGCCGGTCGTTCAGAAAGCAATGGCAAACTACTGAACGTAAAAACTTGCCTAGTACATCAACAGCAACTGAAAAATGCTGGTGTTGACTGCAACGTCCTGCAAGGGATATGCAACATTTAAAAAAAAGTTTGCCATTGCTTTCTGAACGACCGTAAGCCATTCCATTTCATAAAAAAACCGGCGCAACGTGGTCTGCTGCCCAGTCGCTGTCTCGAACGCGGGTATGCGGTATCATGAACTGCGTCCGTAATCCCTTCGCCGTGGAGACTATTAGTGGGAATTAAATGATATGATATAGTCACTAATGTAAAGCTCTTGGAGAGACCTACATAAATCCCAGTGACTCTAGAGGGAGGAAAAGACACTGGCCTCTGAATAGAACACACACTGAAGATAACCTGATGATAGTATAACTTGACACGCCTTTGCCCGGATCCAACAGAGCAAACGAAATAACGGATACCTAAACACGCAGAGAAAAGAAGTAGAGACAGAGAAGGATATTATGGAGAGAAGACGGCGAATCTGCAGGAGATAGCACCGTATGGCGTGAGTTGGTTGAAAATGTATGGAGCACAAAGAGATACAGTGCAAAATAGCACGAGTAGTACAGCAGGTGGTATTTGAAGCGTAAACATTGTCCGTTCAGTTGGTCTTCTGCTCGTAAATCCTTCTATGTGAGTTATAACTCCCCCAGAGGACCAGCGCTAAAATGGACCACATTTGACCTAATTTTTCAAAATTCGCGGTTTTTGGTATATAAGGTCTTTGGTACTTCCGGTCTACCGTGTTTGAGTCTCCCGGACTGGCGAGGCGACCCGGGGCCGGCGAGGTGAGCGGTGTGAACCGGACACGCTTCCGGTTTTGAGAGTTTAAAAAGTCAAACTTTAATTATTAAAAAGTAAATTATATACTAAATATTTTTAAATAACCGTGTGTGTATGCGTGTGTGTGGGGTAGGTCGGCGTGGCGAAGGAGGGGAGGGTGTAGGAGCACAGAGGGATGAGCCCCTAGTGCCATTTTTAGCCTGTGCCGAGAGTGGGCCACACGACCCACAACTACTGTGAGGAGGTGTGATGTTTGATGATAATTTCGGTCCATGACCAGACCAAGTGTAGTACTGAGAAGCAATACTACACTTTGATTATAATCAAAGACTGAAACGGTTTGAGCAAATATGACATAGTTCTTGTCACAACCTCATGAAATAAATTAATATGCCAGTATGGTTTAAAATTGTATCTAAGATGTAGAATAGCATAAAGAAATAACTAATTAACATATAAAATGTCTTATTCCTAGAACATCTATCATTAAATATTAATGTTATTAAAAATATTCAGTTGAATGATCATAGTTAGTGACTTTTGTAGATAATCTTTAAATTATATAAGTATAATAATAATGCAAGTTATTTTCCCTGCGCAGACCAGAATACATTGATTCCCTGATATATACATTTCCGCACTCGTTAATCGAATGTAACTCACGGTAGAATTAACGCAGTAGTAGTGAAACTTGGAATATAGAGGTTTTGCATGATGCTGAATCAAATGAGCACATCTCTGAAGTGTAAACAAATATTCTAAGGTGTGTTGCTTGGACGCCAACTATGTAAACATAGGAAAAGGTTGAGCAAATATAAACACGTAACTACAAAGCTTGTCAGAAATGTTACAAAAGACAAACCCCTTGGTTATGGGTGGATTTTGAGAAATCGGCTTTAGTTTGCAGTAATCTCACACATTTGTAAAAAAATTATACTGCTGGCAGCGTATTTACTGCACGACAAGACAACATTCGGGTGGCTAATTCAGTGCACATACCACTCATACATTAGCAATGTATTTTACGTAATTCCCAGAAGCAGTTCAAAACTGTGTCGTCCAAACGAAGTCAGCGAGGCAAGCCCCGGGCATGTCTCCTGTTCTAGAAATTAGTGTCAAATCGCAGGGAATGAATCGACCTCTAATTGTTAGTCGCCGTTACCACTCATATATTAGCAATGTATTTTAGGGCATTCCCAGTACCACTTAAATACTGTGAAGCCTAAACGAAGGCAGCGAGGCAAGCCTCAGGCATGTCTTCTGCCAGGCATCTGGGCTCCTGTTCTAGAAATTAGTGTAAAATCGCAATGAGTGAATCGACCTCTGATTGTTAGTAGGCGTTACAATTCATACATTAGCAATGTATTTTAGCGCATTCCCAGAACTACTACAAAACTGTGTCGTCCAAACGAAGGCAGCGAGGCAAGCCCCGGGCATGTCTTCTGCCAGGCATCTGGGCTCTGAAAGCGTTTTGTAAAAGAAATTTTTAAAAACAGGATGATCAGAAGTAAACATAACAAATGTGTGTGTGTGTGTGTGTGTGTGTGTGTGTGTGTGTGTGTGTGTGTGTGTGTGTGAGAGAGAGAGAGACTGATGGTATACAGAATTACAATGTTATCACAACAACGAGTGAACTTGTAAATGTAACGAGACCCAACCCAATTTTAATTACGTGTGTGTGATTCCATACCGAGAGTTTGATATAAATATCACATATGTGACAAAGTTATTAGTAGGGCAGGTGGTTATCCACCCCCATTTCTGGAGGACCTCTCAATAAAAATAATTTCTTATATCACTTATGTGTCGGCATAACAAGCCTTTAGAAGCTGAATTTTCAAAGCCCACACGTATATGTAGAAAAGGTAAACTTTAAATATTAAAAGTAATATAAAAAATAGTATTTTTGATGTGTAAAGTGAAAAGTAAGATGCATATTTATGGATCCAATCGACATAAGACCATGGGTTTGTTGATTGTATGTCTAATAAAAATTGGCCGACTGTGTATTATAATGTTTATTACTGTATGCAGTGGATTGGACTTAAACACTATCATCATACCAATGGTGATGTGGTAGAGATACAAGACTCGTTCTCGGACTGTGTGATGATTTACAGTCAGTGACGCGGTCACGAGTCTAAGGAATACATCAGAAACGACTACAATGACGATTAATGACTACAACTGGACCCAGTGGGAGCGTTATATAACCAGATCACATGCATAAGGGTACTTCCGGTACACGTGGGTAATGGTTACATCCGGTCAAAGATGGCGTTGCGTCCGATCACATGTAATGGTATATCCGAGACACGAGGGTAATGGCTACGACTCGACCACATGGGGCACTTCTTCCGGTCACATGCATAAGGATACAACCTCTTTGTTTTCCTCTTTGGGTAACACATTCTCCTACTTTTTATAAATTTGGATGATATATTTTCTTAATTGACTAATATTTTTACCTCTGCACTACCAATGTTTCTTAATTTTGAAAAGTTTGAATGAAATATTTCTTTACTTGACCGTTAATTTTCCCCTTTAATTAACACAGTGTCCTAATTGTTATAAGTTTTATTGAGGTACTTATAAGTTTTGTTGAAATATTTCTTTACTTGTTCAATATTTTCCCAATGATTTAAAGAAAGTTTCCCACTTTTCATACGTTCGGACGAGATATTTGTGTATTTGCAGACATTTTTCCTATTTTGGTTAACACATTTTTCCTAATTTTTATATGTTTGGCTGACCTATTTATAAGTTTAGTTGACATATTTCTCTCTTTGACCTATATTTTTCACAATTGGTTTACAGAGTTTCCTACTTTTATTAAGTTTGGCGGAGATATTTATAAATGTGGTCGACGTATTTCTGTATTTGGCGAACATTTTTAATAATTTGTCTAACATATTTTTTAATTTGAATGTTGAAGTGATACATATAATCTGTACTTTTGTCTGGCTGTGAAACGTAGAACAATGAGCAGACAAGATGTAAAACATATATTGTGATTTGAAATGGGGTTCTGGAGAAAGCTGTAATGTCCCATATAGAGGTAGTGAAAGTGTAAAATGCTTGCTTTGAGCTTTGCTGTCATCACTGGTCAGGTCAGCGGGCACGTGACATGGCACATTACATGAGATGCCTAAGGTTTAGTTGGGACAGTTTGTTGTGTTCGTGTGTAATATTATACATCTGATAACATTGATAACATGTCAAACTCTTGGAATGGATCACACACACATAATTACGATTGTGTCGGGTCTGGTTTAATTTTACAAATTGACCCGTTGTTGTGATAACATTGTACGTCTGTATAGGATCGCACACACACACACACACACACACACACACACACACACACACACACACACACACACACACACACACACACATATATATATATATATATATATATATATATATATATATATATATATATATATATACGCGCGCACACACACACACACACACACATTTTTATGTTTATTTCTGACCATCCTTGTATTGTTTACAATTTATTTTACAACACGCTTTTAAAGCCTAGATGCCTGGCAGAAGACATGCCCGGGATTGCCTCGCTGCCTTCGTTTGGACTTCAATGTTTTGTAGTGGTTCTGGGAACGCCCTAAAATACATTGCTAATGTATGAGTGGTAACTACTACTAAGAATCAGTGGTCGATTAATTCACTGCGATATTACACTAATTTTTAGAACAGGAGACATGCCCGGGGCTTGCTTCGCTGACTTCGTTTGGGCGTATTATATTTGTAGTGCTTTTGGGAATAACCTAAAATATATTGCTAATGTATGAGTGGCATGTGCTCTGACATAGCCACCCGAATTTTGTCTTGTCGTGCAGTAAATACGCTGTCAGCAGTTTAATTTCTTAACGTTTGTGTGAGATTACTGCAAACTAAAGCCGATTTCTCAAAATCCACGCATACCCACCTTTTTTGCTTTTCGAGATGTAACATTTCTGCCACACTTTGTAGTTATGTGGTTACATTTGCTCAACTTTTCCCCATGTTTACATAATTGGCGCCAAAGTAAAGTGCCTTGGAATATTTGTTTACACTTCAGAGATGTGCTCAATTGATTCAGTATCATTTAAAACCTCTATAGTCCAGGTTTCACTACCGTGCGTTAATTCTACCGCGAGTTACAATCGATTAACGAGTGTGGAATTGTGTACATCAGGAGAATTAATTTATTCTGGTCTGCACAAGGGAAATGACTAGAATTATTTTTATTATTCTTTTATAATTTAGAGATTTTCTACAAAAGTCCCTAAGTATGATAATTCAGTTGAATATTTTACTTACAATAATATTTAATAATAAATTCTATAGGAAAAGGACTTTTTAAATATTAGTCAACTTATTTCTTTATGCAATTCTACATCTTAGATACAATTTTAAACCATACTGGCACCTTACTTTATTTCATGAGGCTGTAACAAAAATTACATCTTATTTGATCAAACCGTTTCGGTCTTTAGTTATAATCAAAGTGTAGTATATGCTTCTCAGTACTAACCTAGGTCTGGTCAGGGGCCGAAATGATCATCAAACATCACACATCCGTACTTGTGGGTCTGGTGGCTCACAGTGGGCAAATCCTAATAGTGTAACTAGGGCCCATTTCCCTATCCCCCACGTAGACCTACCCCCCCCCCCCCCCGACACACACACGGTTATTTTAAAACAATTATTTCGTATATAATTTACTTTATATAATTAAAGTTTTGCCGGTCTCTCTGGCCGAGGGGTTACGCATACACCACTTACTCCGTAATTCCGTTTATCACGCAGTCTCGTAGTGGGCGAGAACTGGGAGCAGTTCGTCCCCCGCTGGTGACTCGCGGGATAACTGAGCCGGCCGCTCAGAAAGCAATGGCAAACTACTGAGCGTGGTCTTGCCAAGAAATCAGCAGACAGCTGAAAGATGCTGCTGTTGACAGCGATGTCCTGTAAAGGGATATGCGAATTCAAAAAAAAAAAAATTAAAGTTTTACTTTTTAAAACTCCCTAAATCCAAAACGTGCCCGTTCGCACCGCTCTCCTTGCCAGCCTCGGTCACCTCAATAGCCCGGGAGACACATACACAGTAGACCGGAAGTACCAAAGACCTCATTTACCAAAAACCGGAAAATTTTGGAAACCTAAGTCATATCTGGTACGTTTTTGTGCTGGTCCGCTTGGGGGAGTTATAACTCGCATAGAAGGAATTACGAGCAGCGGACCCGCTGAACGGACCAGATTTACGATTCAAATAACACCTGCCCTACCACTAGCGTGTATGTTACCGGGGCTCTGACGCATGCTAATCTGATTTTTTAATTATTTAAATCTACCTGTCTGTTTTTCATTTTTCTATTTTGTTCAGGGTTTTATTTGTTACTCATGCTTGGATTTTAGTTCCTGGTTTCCAAGCACGCGATTCACACATGAATAATTACAAATGCTTTTAACTAGCTGTCAGAAGTCTCCCCTTCTCATCTTATTTACTATCTGTTGCATGATCTGATACTTCTTAGAGACCGTGATTACAAACTGATCCTTAGTTTTTTGCCTTCTGAGGTATCCTTCATTGTATTTATTTCCGTGTTTTTTTTTAGATGTTATTGCCGGCTGCGTGACGAAGGGGTTGCAGTTAGTAATCCCGCATACCGCGTTCGAAGCACAGCTGTTAGCGAATTGGCAGCGTTTGTCGTTTCGAAAGCAAAGGCTAATTACTGAACGTAAACTTGCCAAGAGATCACAAACAGCCAAAAAAATGCGGAGTTGACTGCTACGCCATGTAATGGATATGCAACTAACTATTGTCTCCTGAAATACAACCAAAACTTGAGTATTGCAGGATAGCAGATCTCCTGGTCCCCTAATTATACTGATAAATATGACACATCTAAGGCAAGTTAAGGAATTCAAATATCTTGGAAATATGATCACAGCAGATGGCAAAACAGACAGAGAAATCGAAACAAGAATGCTCAAAAAGCAAGTGCTCTTATATATCAACTATCACACACACTGAAACATCAAATTATACCTGTGTCCGCAAAAAAAAAAAAAAAAGATAATAAGTAGCATATTCATACCAACCCTATGTTACCAATGTCAATGTTGGACATTATCCAAATCACAGTATGCAAAATCAACACCTGTGAGATGAGATGCTTGAGGAGGGCTGCCAAACTAACTATCCGAGACCGAATAAGAAAAGATTTTATCAGACAGACGGTGGGATCAACACTTCGTGCCACATATATTGAAAGACAGAAGGTAAAATGTGTTGGCCATCTCGTTAGAATGCAACACGATAAACTACCAGCACTGGCCCTACGTCATCGAAGATCTGCTACGAGCGTAAGAGGATGCGCCAGAAGAAAATAAATTGACGAAATCAAAGACACCGTACAATCACACGGAATGACACTATCCAGTGCCACCCATCGGGCGCTGGAGTGCCAACTATTCCTCCCGCACGACGCTTGACTGCAAACACTGAAGATGATAATGAGTTTCAATTTAATTGTACTTATCAGCAGATGGCGATCTGCTTGCACATCTGCACCTCCTTAAAAAGTCGCTTGATTGATTGATTGATTTAAGAACCGACATCACAGCATTCGGGGCATTCCCATAAACGCCCCGACCCGATCCCCAACAGCCAGCGAAGAGTTCCAACACCAATAGTACCAGTGCAATCTGATTATATGTCTGTCTCGCCTTTCCTCTGAGCGTCGAGTGTCTGCCAGATCCCCTCGTCACTCCTCGCTGTCGCATTCTTGCCAGAACATGGAGATCAATTTGCTCCTCCGAGGTGTACACCTGCTCTCACAAGGCCGCAACCACGTCTGCCTTGTCATGCATCAATACTCCACCAAGTTTTGCAGAGCCAGCCAATCTGTCTGCCTGTTCATTCCCCAGCAAACCTGCATGCAAAAAAATATAAAAAATCAAACAAGACAAAAAGTCGCTTAAAAGTCGACAGGGTCGATTTCATTGCACCGGGATTTTATCACATATGGCTCAGTCTCTTTCCGCAGCGCGGAAAGCGTCGCATAAAGCACGAACTGCATAGCTCCAGCGACGACCCTCAGGAGTCTCAGAAGCAATGTACTCGTGAACCAAAGGACGCGGCCCGGAATCGAATCCACAACCTTCGGAGCGCGAGTCAGACAGCTTGACTACTTCGCCACGGACCTCCAAAAACGCTTACGTCATATAATAATGACATGCATGTCTTGTTTGATTTCCTCCTTTATGCTCTTATGATACAGACGTTGCTTCATGCAATACATTCTTTTGTGTGGAAGAGTACTTCCGCCCATGACTTACTGCGCAATTCATTGGCACCTTGCCGTCTTGACAGACGATAGTTTGTGCTTTAAAAAGGCATAACTTTTAACTATGGCGGTAGCGAGTGTGACTGATAAGGCCAATTTGCGCTGTAAATGTCCGTTCACAGTGGGTGCATGTGAACACGTGGTCATTTCCACCATCATGCACCATCTTACGTCTCAAACGCTTGGTGTGTGACTTTTCTGCAATAGTTTTCTCCTTTGACTTTATTCCATTTCTGATATTTGCCCTCCATGCAACACGTTCAGCGGCGACTTGCTCCCAATGTGCATTATCAATGCCTGTATCAATCATGTCCCGCTTACACACATCTTTGTATCGTAGTAGAGGCCGACCCTGAGATCTCTTACCCATCTGTAATTCACCAAAAAAGATATCCTTTGGTATTCTACCATCATCCATCCTCCTAAGATGTCCTATCCATCTAAGTCTACGAAGACTGAGCATGGAATAAACTGTCACACAACCTGATCTTTCCAATACTTCAGTATTTGTGATTTTGTCTTGCCATTTAATACCAAGAATTCTTCGCAGACACCGCATATGAAAGCTGTTTAAATTGTTCTCTTGGTGTGAGTAAGTTGTCCAGGTTTCACTGCCATAGAGAAGAGTACTAAGGACACAGGCTTGATAGACAAGGACTTTTGTTTTGGCAGTAAGCTTCCTGTTCTCCCAGACTCTTTTTCTTAACCTGTTCATTGTTGTTGCTGCCTTACCAATCCGGATGTTGATTTCCTGATCTAGGGATAATTTGCTATTTACCACCGATCCTAGATATGTAAAATGGTCTACTATCTCTAGTTCGGCGTCGTCAATAAAGATTGATGGTACCCCATGTGCACCTTGTGACATAATCTGTGTCTTCTTTTTGCTAATTGTTAAACCAAATTCAGAACAAGCATTGGAGAATGCAGATAGTAGACATTGCAATTCTTCCTCAGAGTGGGTCGTAACTGCAGCATCATCTGCAAAAAGCAACTCTCTGATCAGTACCCTCCTAATTTTGGTCTTAGCCTTCAATCTCTGAGCATTGTAGAGGCCGCCATCTGAGCGTGAGTGAATGTATATACCACCATCCTGATCACGAAATGCATATTTCAGTAGAAGTGAAAAGTATATTCCAAAGAGGGTGGGAGCTAGTACACAACCTTGCTTAACTCCACTCTTGATTTCAAATTCTTCAGAAGTTGCACCATCAAACTTGATTATACCCTTCATGCCTGTGTGGAACGATTCCACAATGGACAGAAGAGTTGGTGGGCAGCCAATCTTCTTTAGTGCCTTGAACAGAAGTAGTATATGGCGTGCACTTGCCACATGATTGGAGGGTAAACTGGTAGGGTAATTTGTTTTTATGAAGGAAATACGGGGAAAATGTCGACTCGGTGAAATTTTTTTTTTTGTGTGGGGTGAAACGGCGTGTGGGAACTTTTTTTCGTGGGAACGAAATTTTTGGCGCTGCCTGGTGGGGAAGTAATTAAGGTAAAATGTTCTGCGAGGTTGTGAGATGAGTGGTAGTACTTAAAGAGAGGGCACGGCTGAGGGAGGGGTATATATTTTAGAAAGGAGTATATGAATGCGTAGTGATGAACAAGGGTGTGATGGGTCGTTCTACTCATGGGTATATGGTGGTGGCGTAGATATGTATGGGTAGTGATAGACAAGGGTGTGCTGGGTCGTTCTACTCATGGGTATATGGTGGTGTAGATATAATGTGTGCGTAGTGATGAACAAGGGTGTGATGGGTCGTGGTTTCTACTCATGGGTATATGGTGGTGGTGTAGATATGAATGTGTGCGTGGTGTTGTGATGGGTCGTTCTACTCATGGATATATGGTGGTGGCGTAGACTTAGTGTGTCTGTGTAGTGATACACAAGGGTGTAATGGGTATAGGGTGGTTACGTGTATGACTGTATCTGTGTAGTGATGAACAAGGGTGTGATGGATCGTGGTTATACTCGAAGTAAGAGCTGGTTACTATCATCTGAACAGTGTGATAGTAGTGAAGGGTGGTATATTCACCGATTACAAACGAAAGCATATAAAGTTATAATGGGTATGGTGGTAAGGGGTATTAGTGATCAAGTAGAAGTGATATAGGGGTGGTCATAAATATAATAAGAGGTGTTTGCAATTACACACTGGTCAACCAGTGGTCAAGTGGTCAAGTAAGGGTCAAGTAGTCAAGTAAGGAAATTTTAGGGAAAAGTGATTGTAATGATATGGTGGTGATTAAAGAGTGGTAAATTAGTGGTCAAGTAGTGGTCAAGCAGTGGTCAAGCGGTGGTCAAGTGAGGAAAATTTTAGGGAAATTTTAGGGAAAAGTGATTGTAATGATATGGTGGTGATTAAAGAGTGGTAAATTAGTGGTCAAGCAGTGGTCAAGCGGTGGTCAAGTGAGGAAAATTTTAGGGAAATTTTAGGGAAAAGTGATTGTAATGATATGGTGGTGATTAAAGAGTGGTAAATTAGTGGTCAATCAGTGGTCAAGGAGTGGTCAAGTGGTCAAGTAAGGAAAATTTTAGGGGAAATTGGTCGTAGTGACATGGTGATGCTTAAATTAGTGGTAAATTAATGATCAAGTAGTGGTCAAGTAGTGGTCAAGCAGTGGTCAAGCGGTGTGTAAGTGAGGAAAATTTTAGGGAAATTTTAGGGAAAAGTGATTGTAATGAGATGGTGATGATTAAAGAGTGGTAAATCAGTGGTCAAGCAGTGGTCAAGCAGTGGTCAAGTGAGGAAATTTTAGGGAAAAGTGATTGTAGCGACATGGTGATGCTTAAAGGGTGGTAAATTAGTGGTCAAGTAGTGGTCAAGCAGTGGTCAAGTAGTGGTCAAGGGGTCGAGTGACCACTTAAATTGTAGAGGACGATGTGCCTAAGATTATGGTAGTGATTAAAGTGATCGATGACGTGGTCAAGCAGAGGTCAAGCAGTGGTCAAGTAGTTGAGTGACCACTTAAATTATAGGGGAAAGTATGTATATTGCAATGGTGGTGGGTAAAGTGAGGAAGAATCAATAGTAGTGAAAATACTACTACGAATATTAGCGACAAGCACAAAGACAACCAAGTACATACTTGATACACACAAATACAAAGACAACGAAACACACACACGTACACACATACAGATACAAAGGCAACCATACCATTACTACTATCACAACAACAGCTATACACAAGTACACACCCATAATCAAAGACACAAATACACACACACACACATACAAACACAAAGGCAACCATACACAGACAACCCATACCATTACTACTGTCATCACAACTATACACAAGTACACACACTTGATACACTTGTACATACAGACCTACAAGCACACAAGAACACTCAAAGACAAATACAAAGACACACCCATACCATTACTACTGTCATCACAACCAGTACAGACACACTCACCCATACACAAGAACACTCAAACACAAAGACACAGACACACTTGTACATACACATACACACCCATCGCCTAGGATTACTACTGTCATCACAACTATACACAAGTACACACCCATAATCAATTATACAAATACACATCTACAAACAAAAACACACAAAGACACAGACACACTTGTACATACAGATACAGAAGTACAGACAATCCATACTATTACTACTGTCATCACAACTATACACACTTGATACACTTGTACATACAGACCTACAAGCACAAAGTCAACCACACACAGCCATAAACAAATACACAAAGACGGTCACACTTGTACATACAGACCTACAAGCACAAAGTCAACCACACACAGCCATAAACAAATACACAAAGAAGGTCACACTTGTACATACAGACCTACAACATCACAACTATACACAAGTACATACCCATAATCAATTACACAAGAACACTCAAAGACAAATACAAAGACACAAACACATGTACACACTTGATACACACAAATACAAAGACAACCATACACACACACACACCCATCGCCTAGGATTACTACTGTCATCACAACTATACACACTTGATACACTTGTACATACAGACCTACAACATCACAACTATACACAAGTACATACCCATAATCAATTACACAAGAACACTCAAAGACAAATACAAAGACACAAACACATGTACACACTTGATACACACAAATACAAAGACAGCCAAGTACACACACACACATTACTACTGTCATCACAACCAGTACAGACACACCCATCGCCTAGGATTACTACTGTCATCACAACTATATACAACTACGTACAGACACGAGTACAACAACAAAGACAGACACAAAACACATACAGACACCCATACACATTTGATACACTTGTACATACAGACACATAAGTACACAAAAAACACACCCAAACCAGTACTACTGGTATCACAACCACTACAGATACACTTGTGCATACAGACCTACAAGAATATCACATACCCCCTTTGGTAAAGAAACGCTGATATCCGAGACTACGTCATCAACGCCATGTGTAAAAGTCATTAAGTATGAGTCATCGGTTTGTGGGAAGCAGGCGTGAGAATAGCTTACTGCCACGTCAGCTAGGTCGTGTGCAGAACCAGTGTATAAAATAGAAGGCGTCTCTTGTGAGCTCAGTACCAGTTCACGGGCTGACTTGTCTATCTACAGAGGTGCTTCAGGCTGGTGTGAGCAGTGTAGTAAGCAGATATTGTTCACGTACTGACTTGGCTACATCGGTGAAACAGGTTGGTGTGAGCATTGTGTAGTAACCAGCTATTTTTCACGTAGTGACTTGGGTACAGCAGTGAAACTTGGTGTGAGCCTTATTCGTGTCGTTGGCCTCTGATAAAACAGTGAAACATTGTATACACCAGAACATTTTTTCGTGGTTGTAAGAAAGAAGAAAAAAACAGTTTATCAATATGACCACCAGATCTACTTTCACGTGTTCAGTGTGCGACAAAGCCTATTGTGATAAGTATACCCTTAGTCGTCACATTCGGACCATTCACGAGGGGAAAGACCAAGTATATCCCTGTCAGTTATGTGATAAGGTGTGTAATACGAACGATGGCCTACAAAAACACAAACGAATACGTCATCAGCCACGTATGAATACACCAAACACTCCAATACCAGAGACGACAGCACCACCTGTCTATTTACACCATCATCGTAGTGTAAGTCAAGTACCAGACTGCCACCACTGTATCTTCAATGATAACCTTACCCGCCATAATGGGAACATTCACAATGATTATCCCTGTCAGTTACGTGACAATCTATACAATTCGAACCTACAACGGTACTTACACCACCAGACATCACGAGAAAGGATGACACCCTTAGACACCCTGGCAACACCTCCACTCATAGTAGCAGAGGATATCCAACCAAATGATAGAGACAGTTTGGCAGCCCTTAAGGCGTACTGCAAGGACCTATCGCTTATGCTACCCAATCAAGTGGTAGTATTAGAAAAAAAGTGTCGACCACCGCTATCGGGTGGTTTTGGTATGATAAAAAGAAGTATTCAGATATCTCATGTGTGATGACTTCGACAACAACAGTGTTTTTGATAGTCAATTGTATAATCAAAAATGAAGATCACTAATCCAGAACTTTTTTGGTGTTTCACTAAGCATCTATGTCATTGATTTTTTCTTATATCACTAAACTGTTTTTCACTAATCATCTATGTCATTGATTGTTTCTTATATCACTAAACTGTTTTTCACTACTCATGTATGTCATTGATTTTTTCTTATATCTCTAAACTGTTTTTCACTAATCATGTATGTCATTGATTTTTTCTTATATCACTAAAGTGTTTTGATGAATAATACATTCTTTGATATATTGAAACCAAGTTTTTTTTGTTGATTTTCTTTATTGTTTTTGTTTTCATGACGTTGTCTTGTCGGCTCAGAGCTTACATTACCAGACATGAACAATGTCTTAGAAGAAGTTATGGCAAATACAGAACAGTCAAATGTATAAAATCTAGGAAAAAATAACCAAAGGCGAAAAGACCTAAAGAGAGAAATGTCTCGACCAAGCTTATAAATATTACAACTAAAAGGTTGATCAAAATTCAAACATTATAAAAATAACCAAATATGAAAAGGCCAAAGACAGAAATATTTCAACTAAACTTATAAATAAGTCACCAAAAGGGGAAAAGGTCAAGTACAGAAATAGCTATGGAAAAAGTAAGTCCACAAAACTAAGAAAGAAATGTAACTTCTGTAGTCAATTGTGTCTTATCTGAAAAGACGCTATCAATGTCACCCCTTTCCTTGTTTTACTTTACCAAAGACCTTCACCGTATCTGGTACAGAAACCCTTATACAGCACTCATCTCTCCACAGTCTTGGTTGCTTTCTAATACAAAGTGGTTACATCACCAAGAACTTCAAACCTCCAGTGTACACGTGCTCCATTGAAACACCCATGACAGTTAACAACATGTATGGCCATGTAATCTGTGAGTCCATCGGGGATAGTTCATCCGAGTATTCCAAAAGATCCATTTCCCATGGCTGACATCTTCAACTTGCTATAACACAACTTATTCTAATATACACTTTACAGGAAATTTCCCAAATTTGGGCTCTATTAAAGATTACGTAATGAGATACACAAAGACACCAAGAACATATCATACAAAACAATTCACAAATTAAAACTTAAACCATATCAGATGAACCACCCAACAAGTACTACACAAACATATAATAAGGAAACACATGACACACAGAGCTTACAGACAAATCACTTGGACTCAAACAAATTTTGCTTCTTGTACTGTAGAATTCTACCAACACTTCTTTCCTATCACCAAAACTAAACATCTACCACACAACCACTGGTCATTTGTCCAACATAATACTCATACCCTCGCCAACGACATTAAGGAAATACATACTAGTTTATTTCTGGTTATAACTGTTTTAATAGAGCAGAGAGATATACATGCTAATTAGACTACAGCTGCCTTCTTCACTGCTGTCCTTTGTTCGATGACTTTTCTTCTGTGGTTGTCCCTCAAGACTGGGTTCAAAATTTTTTCCAGCTCTAGTATACGGCTTTCAAAATTCTCACGTTCTCTGATTACATGATGCCAGTTACCATTGCGTTCTTCGGTGCCAACAGTATGGACTGTCAAGAAGTGAGGTTCTGGTGCAAAACTAACCTGTGGAGGTAAATAAAACACATTGAAACTTACAAGACTACCTACTACTTCAGTAAAGAAAAAACAGTAAAAAATTCACAAGGAGAAGTGGTAAAAGGCATAAAAACAGACTGTCGACATTCTATTGGTCACGTCTTGAGAAAAGGTAAAGGTATAGTCACTGATGGTTTGTGGTATAGAGAGATGTACATAGAAAAGATGTATAACACATAGGTTTTCGGTATTGGTCATGTTTACAAAAATACACATGTGAATTATGATCATTACTACCCATACACACCTTATTCGTTGAAGAGGAACACCTTCGGACACCATCAGTAGGATATTTTTCGTTCCACGTCACATTAATTTTCTTGAGAGACTCTGGGGCATGACTACTAGCCAAAAGGTCAATATCTTCATCTGAAGACGAATCATCACCCCAAGCAAAAGTTGTCTCTGATACATCTAAAGCTGGCTGGGTGCCACGAGTAGGTTTCTGGCAGAACAAAATGTCTAATGTTAAAGCTGGTGTGAAGAAGCCAGAATCATCCTCCTTCAAAACACTGTCATCTTCACAACAATCTTCATCTTCTGACCACGATGTCCGTCTATCAATTAAAGCTGTCATTGTACCTGGTGAATGGAAGGTGAAAAAAGTTTTACACAAGTAGGTTAAAACGTTAGGATTACAATGTGATTCTATAGAAGAATCTACACTCACACTGTCGTATCTGTAGTATGGGTCTGTGATCAGAGATTCTTCTATAGAATCACATTGTAATCCTAACGTTTTAACCTACTTGTGTAAAACTTTTTTCACCTTCCATTCACCAGGTACAATGACAGCTTTAATTGATAGACGGACATCGTGGTCAGAAGATGAAGATTGTTGTGAAGATGACAGTGTTTTGAAGGAGGATGATTCTGGCTTCTTCACACCAGCTTTAACATTAGACATTTTGTTCTGCCAGAAACCTACTCGTGGCACCCAGCCAGCTTTAGATGTATCAGAGACAACTTTTGCTTGGGGTGATGATTCGTCTTCAGATGAAGATATTGACCTTTTGGCTAGTAGTCATGCCCCAGAGTCTCTCAAGAAAATTAATGTGACGTGGAACGAAAAATATCCTACTGATGGTGTCCGAAGGTGTTCCTCTTCAACGAATAAGGTGTGTATGGGTAGTAATGATCATAATTCACATGTGTATTTTTGTAAACATGACCAATACCGAAAACCTATGTGTTATACATCTTTTCTATGTACATCTCTCTATACCACAAACCATCAGTGACTATACCTTTACCTTTTCTCAAGACGTGACCAATAGAATGTCGACAGTCTGTTTTTATGCCTTTTACCACTTCTCCTTGTGAATTTTTTACTGTTTTTTCTTTACTGAAGTAGTAGGTAGTCTTGTAAGTTTCAATGTGTTTTATTTACCTCCACAGGTTAGTTTTGCACCAGAACCTCACTTCTTGACAGTCCATACTGTTGGCACCGAAGAACGCAATGGTAACTGGCATCATGTAATCAGAGAACGTGAGAATTTTGAAAGCCGTATACTAGAGCTGGAAAAAATTTTGAACCCAGTCTTGAGGGACAACCACAGAAGAAAAGTCATCGAACAAAGGACAGCAGTGAAGAAGGCAGCTGTAGTCTAATTAGCATGTATATCTCTCTGCTCTATTAAAACAGTTATAACCAGAAATAAACTAGTATGTATTTCCTTAATGTCGTTGGCGAGGGTATGAGTATTATGTTGGACAAATGACCAGTGGTTGTGTGGTAGATGTTTAGTTTTGGTGATAGGAAAGAAGTGTTGGTAGAATTCTACAGTACAAGAAGCAAAATTTGTTTGAGTCCAAGTGATTTGTCTGTAAGCTCTGTGTGTCATGTGTTTCCTTATTATATGTTTGTGTAGTACTTGTTGGGTGGTTCATCTGATATGGTTTAAGTTTTAATTTGTGAATTGTTTTGTATGATATGTTCTTGGTGTCTTTGTGTATCTCATTACGTAATCTTTAATAGAGCCCAAATTTGGGAAATTTCCTGTAAAGTGTATATTAGAATAAGTTGTGTTATAGCAAGTTGAAGATGTCAGCCATGGGAAATGGATCTTTTGGAATACTCGGATGAACTATCCCCGATGGACTCACAGATTACATGGCCATACATGTTGTTAACTGTCATGGGTGTTTCAATGGAGCACGTGTACACTGGAGGTTTGAAGTTCTTGGTGATGTAACCACTTTGTATTAGAAAGCAACCAAGACTGTGGAGAGATGAGTGCTGTATAAGGGTTTCTGTACCAGATACGGTGAAGGTCTTTGGTAAAGTAAAACAAGGAAAGGGGTGACATTGATAGCGTCTTTTCAGATAAGACACAATTGACTACAGAAGTTACATTTCTTTCTTAGTTTTGTGGACTTACTTTTTCCATAGCTATTTCTGTACTTGACCTTTTCCCCTTTTGGTGACTTATTTATAAGTTTAGTTGAAATATTTCTGTCTTTGGCCTTTTCATATTTGGTTATTTTTATAATGTTTGAATTTTGATCAACCTTTTAGTTGTAATATTTATAAGCTTGGTCGAGACATTTCTCTCTTTAGGTCTTTTCGCCTTTGGTTATTTTTTCCTAGATTTTATACATTTGACTGTTCTGTATTTGCCATAACTTCTTCTAAGACATTGTTCATGTCTGGTAATGTAAGCTCTGAGCCGACAAGACAACGTCATGAAAACAAAAACAATAAAGAAAATCAACAAAAAAAACTTGGTTTCAATATATCAAAGAATGTATTATTCATCAAAACACTTTAGTGATATAAGAAAAAATCAATGACATACATGATTAGTGAAAAACAGTTTAGAGATATAAGAAAAAATCAATGACATACATGAGTAGTGAAAAACAGTTTAGTGATATAAGAAACAATCAATGACATAGATGATTAGTGAAAAACAGTTTAGTGATATAAGAAAAAATCAATGACATAGATGCTTAGTGAAACACCAAAAAAGTTCTGGATTAGTGATCTTCATTTTTGATTATACAATTGACTATCAAAAACACTGTTGTTGTCGAAGTCATCACACATGAGATATCTGAATACTTCTTTTTATCATACCAAAACCACCCGATAGCGGTGGTCGACACTTTTTTTCTAATACTACCACTTGATTGGGTAGCATAAGCGATAGGTCCTTGCAGTACGCCTTAAGGGCTGCCAAACTGTCTCTATCATTTGGTTGGATATCCTCTGCTACTATGAGTGGAGGTGTTGCCAGGGTGTCTAAGGGTGTCATCCTTTCTCGTGATGTCTGGTGGTGTAAGTACCGTTGTAGGTTCGAATTGTATAGATTGTCACGTAACTGACAGGGATAATCATTGTGAATGTTCCCATTATGGCGGGTAAGGTTATCATTGAAGATACAGTGGTGGCAGTCTGGTACTTGACTTACACTACGATGATGGTGTAAATAGACAGGTGGTGCTGTCGTCTCTGGTATTGGAGTGTTTGGTGTATTCATACGTGGCTGATGACGTATTCGTTTGTGTTTTTGTAGGCCATCGTTCGTATTACACACCTTATCACATAACTGACAGGGATATACTTGGTCTTTCCCCTCGTGAATGGTCCGAATGTGACGACTAAGGGTATACTTATCACAATAGGCTTTGTCGCACACTGAACACGTGAAAGTAGATCTGGTGGTCATATTGATAAACTGTTTTTTTCTTCTTTCTTACAACCACGAAAAAATGTTCTGGTGTATACAATGTTTCACTGTTTTATCAGAGGCCAACGACACGAATAAGGCTCACACCAAGTTTCACTGCTGTACCCAAGTCACTACGTGAAAAATAGCTGGTTACTACACAATGCTCACACCAACCTGTTTCACCGATGTAGCCAAGTCAGTACGTGAACAATATCTGCTTACTACACTGCTCACACCAGCCTGAAGCACCTCTGTAGATAGACAAGTCAGCCCGTGAACTGGTACTGAGCTCACAAGAGACGCCTTCTATTTTATACACTGGTTCTGCACACGACCTAGCTGACGTGGCAGTAAGCTATTCTCACGCCTGCTTCCCACAAACCGATGACTCATACTTAATGACTTTTACACATGGCGTTGATGACGTAGTCTCGGATATCAGCGTTTCTTTACCAAAGGGGGTATGTGATATTCTTGTAGGTCTGTATGCACAAGTGTATCTGTAGTGGTTGTGATACCAGTAGTACTGGTTTGGGTGTGTTTTTTGTGTACTTATGTGTCTGTATGTACAAGTGTATCAAATGTGTATGGGTGTCTGTATGTGTTTTGTGTCTGTCTTTGTTGTTGTACTCGTGTCTGTACGTAGTTGTATATAGTTGTGATGACAGTAGTAATCCTAGGCGATGGGTGTGTCTGTACTGGTTGTGATGACAGTAGTAATGTGTGTGTGTGTACTTGGCTGTCTTTGTATTTGTGTGTATCAAGTGTGTACATGTGTTTGTGTCTTTGTATTTGTCTTTGAGTGTTCTTGTGTAATTGATTATGGGTATGTACTTGTGTATAGTTGTGATGTTGTAGGTCTGTATGTACAAGTGTATCAAGTGTGTATAGTTGTGATGACAGTAGTAATCCTAGGCGATGGGTGTGTGTGTGTGTGTATGGTTGTCTTTGTATTTGTGTGTATCAAGTGTGTACATGTGTTTGTGTCTTTGTATTTGTCTTTGAGTGTTCTTGTGTAATTGATTATGGGTATGTACTTGTGTATAGTTGTGATGTTGTAGGTCTGTATGTACAAGTGTGACCTTCTTTGTGTATTTGTTTATGGCTGTGTGTGGTTGACTTTGTGCTTGTAGGTCTGTATGTACAAGTGTGACCGTCTTTGTGTATTTGTTTATGGCTGTGTGTGGTTGACTTTGTGCTTGTAGGTCTGTATGTACAAGTGTATCAAGTGTGTATAGTTGTGATGACAGTAGTAATAGTATGGATTGTCTGTACTTCTGTATCTGTATGTACAAGTGTGTCTGTGTCTTTGTGTGTTTTTGTTTGTAGATGTGTATTTGTATAATTGATTATGGGTGTGTACTTGTGTATAGTTGTGATGACAGTAGTAATCCTAGGCGATGGGTGTGTATGTGTATGTACAAGTGTGTCTGTGTCTTTGTGTTTGAGTGTTCTTGTGTATGGGTGAGTGTGTCTGTACTGGTTGTGATGACAGTAGTAATGGTATGGGTGTGTCTTTGTATTTGTCTTTGAGTGTTCTTGTGTGCTTGTAGGTCTGTATGTACAAGTGTATCAAGTGTGTGTACTTGTGTATAGTTGTGATGACAGTAGTAATGGTATGGGTTGTCTGTGTATGGTTGCCTTTGTGTTTGTATGTGTGTGTGTGTGTGTATTTGTGTCTTTGATTATGGGTGTGTACTTGTGTATAGCTGTTGTTGTGATAGTAGTAATGGTATGGTTGCCTTTGTATCTGTATGTGTGTACGTGTGTGTGTTTCGTTGTCTTTGTATTTGTGTGTATCAAGTATGTACTTGGTTGTCTTTGTGCTTGTCGCTAATATTCGTAGTAGTATTTTCACTACTATTGATTCTTCCTCACTTTACCCACCACCATTGCAATATACATACTTTCCCCTATAATTTAAGTGGTCACTCAACTACTTGACCACTGCTTGACCTCTGCTTGACCACGTCATCGATCACTTTAATCACTACCATAATCTTAGGCACATCGTCCTCTACAATTTAAGTGGTCACTCGACCCCTTGACCACTACTTGACCACTGCTTGACCACTACTTGACCACTAATTTACCACCCTTTAAGCATCACCATGTCGCTACAATCACTTTTCCCTAAAATTTCCTCACTTGACCACTGCTTGACCACTGCTTGACCACTGATTTACCACTCTTTAATCATCACCATCTCATTACAATCACTTTTCCCTAAAATTTCCCTAAAATTTTCCTCACTTACACACCGCTTGACCACTGCTTGACCACTACTTGACCACTACTTGATCATTAATTTACCACTAATTTAAGCATCACCATGTCACTACGACCAATTTCCCCTAAAATTTTCCTTACTTGACCACTTGACCACTCCTTGACCACTGATTGACCACTAATTTACCACTCTTTAATCACCACCATATCATTACAATCACTTTTCCCTAAAATTTCCCTAAAATTTTCCTCACTTGACCACCGCTTGACCACTGCTTGACCACTAATTTACCACTCTTTAATCACCACCATATCATTACAATCACTTTTCCCTAAAATTTCCCTAAAATTTTCCTCACTTGACCACTGCTTGACCACTACTTGACCACTAATTTACCACTCTTTAATCACCACCATATCATTACAATCACTTTTCCCTAAAATTTCCTTACTTGACTACTTGACCCTTACTTGACCACTTGACCACTGGTTGACCAGTGTGTAATTGCAAACACCTCTTATTATATTTATGACCACCCCTATATCACTTCTACTTGATCACTAATACCCCTTACCACCATACCCATTATAACTTTATATGCTTTCGTTTGTAATCGGTGAATATACCACCCTTCACTACTATCACACTGTTCAGATGATAGTAACCAGCTCTTACTTCGAGTATAACCACGATCCATCACACCCTTGTTCATCACTACACAGATACAGTCATACACGTAACCACCCTATACCCATTACACCCTTGTGTATCACTACACAGACACACTAAGTCTACGCCACCACCATATATCCATGAGTAGAACGACCCATCACAACACCACGCACACATTCATATCTACACCACCACCATATACCCATGAGTAGAAACCACGACCCATCACACCCTTGTTCATCACTACGCACACATTATATCTACACCACCATATACCCATGAGTAGAACGACCCAGCACACCCTTGTCTATCACTACCCATACATATCTACGCCACCACCATATACCCATGAGTAGAACGACCCATCACACCCTTGTTCATCACTACGCATTCATATACTCCTTTCTAAAATATATACCCCTCCCTCAGCCGTGCCCTCTCTTTAAGTACTACCACTCATCTCACAACCTCGCAGAACATTTTACCTTAATTACTTCCCCACCAGGCAGCGCCAAAAATTTCGTTCCCACGAAAAAAAGTTCCCACACGCCGTTTCACCCCACACAAAAAAAAAAATTTCACCGAGTCGACATTTTCCCCGTATTTCCTTCATAAAAACAAATTACCCTACCAGTTTACCCTCCAATCATGTGGCAAGTGCACGCCATATACTACTAACAGACCCTCACGACTGACCAAATCAAATGCCTTTGTGAGGTCGATGAAGGCAATAAACAGTGGTTGATTCTGTTCACGGCATTTTTCTTGCATTTGTCGCAATGAGAATATCATATCAGTGGTAGACCGGTTCTGTCGAAAGCCACACTGTGATTCGGGGTAGACTTGATCTCCTAGGACTTGAAGTCTGCGCAGAACAATTCTGGCAAATACTTTTCCAACAATACACAGAAGTGAGATACCCCTATAGTTGTTGCAGTCGCTCCGATCGCCCTTGTTCTTGTACAGTGTTATGATGCTTGAATCTTTGAAATCCTGTGGGACTTGTCCTTCACGCCAGCATAGCTCTATTAGCTGGTGGATCTGTATAGTGAGTGTGTCTTGCCCACTCCTGATAACCTCTATTGGAATCCCATCCTTACCTGGAGCCTTGCCAGATGCAAGTTCATTTATAGCACACTTAACTTCTGTTATGGTGGGAAGTGTGTCCAGGTGGTCAAGAGTTGGTAGAGCCTCTATGGCGTTGAGGGCATTATCCGCTAGTTTGGTCTCACTTGAGTAAAGCTCCAAATAGTGCTCTACCCATCTGTCCATCTGCTGTTTCTTATCAGTGATGACTTCTCCAGTCAAGGTTTTCAATGGTGCACTTCTTTTGATCACTGGACCACAGGCTTTCTTTATTCCTTCATACATGCTTCTTATGTCTCCCTTATCACTTGCGATTTGAATGGACTCACATAACTTGATCCAATAATCATTTGCACACTGCCTGGCAGCCTTTTGCACATCGTTCCTAGCTTGCCTTAGCTCACTCAGAGTGTTACGCGTTGGTCTTTCCTTGTTTCTTAAGAGAGCTTTCTTCTTCTTATCAATCAAGGGCTGCAGAGTCTCGCTGTTGGTCGCAAACCAGTCCTGCCTCTTATGATCCACAGTGCCGTAAACCTTTACGGCAGTTTTACAAAGAGTTTCCTTAAGTTTATTCCATTTATCATTTACTGTACAATTTTCTGGTGTATCAGTGAAAGCGTCTTCAAGTTGCTGTTGAAACTGAAAGCACTTTTCAGGATCATGAGTGTTAATAATATTAATCCTGGGGCTAGATTTGTGTTTAGCTGTGTAGATTCTCTTTGGTCTCAGTCTAACCCTTGCAACAACCAAAGCATGATCCGTATCACAGTCAGCACTGTGGTAACTACGAGTCAATGATATATGGTTCAGATGTTGTCTCCGTGTGATGATGAAGTCCAGCTGGTGCCAATGGCCGGATCTTGGATGTTTCCATGTGACCTTATGCATCTCTTTTGTTTTAAAAAAAGAGTTTGTAATACATAGGTCATTACTGGTGCAATGCTCCAGCAGCCTTTGCCCATTTTCATTCATGCGACCGATGTTGTATTTTCCAAGGCACACTGGCCATGAACTCGAGTCCTTGCCCACACGAGCATTGAAATCACCGAGCATATAGATGTAGTCGGATTTTGGAACTGCCTTGATCACAGAGTCTAACTCCTCATAGAACAAATCCTTCACATCATCAGAGGAATCGAGTGTCGGTGCACTTTTTGCACAATTCACAATATTTTGTGAATAATTATCTATTTTTGTTTATTACCTGGAATCCGTGTTTCTCCATGGCCACTTAATGCGTTATCCGATTTTGTCATGGTAACACGTGTTATATGATTTTGTCTTGGTTACACGTGTTATCTGATTCTGTCTTGGTAATTAGGTCGCTTTCTTTGTCTACATTATTATTTATAGTACTTTGAAATTTCACGTGTAACTGATTCATCTTTGCCATTTTTGGTGCACAACACTGGATAACCTGCATGTTTGCTCTCTGGTGTGTGTGTGTGTGTGTGTGTGTGTGTGTGTGTGTGCGTGCGCGCGTGTGTGCGTGTGTGTAAATGTGTGTTTGAATGCGCGTGTGTGTGAGAATGTGTGTGTGTATGTATGTGTGTGTGTAAGTGTGTGTGTGTGTGTGCGTGTGCGTGTGCGTGTAGTTCTAAAATAAAGTTTGTTATTATTTTAAAAATTACTGCTTCCCATCCTGTTAGTGCTTTTCTGCCTCTTTAGATCTCATTAGGGCCACGCCTTCGCGGTGGGAGGCATTTTCCTGTGTACGGCCTGAGAATTGCACTGTGTCACCTCTAAATGCTATTTGTCCGCTCCGTTCCACCTTCATCCGCATAATCCCAAAATGCTACTCCTGTAGTATTTAATGACGACTACCACCTGTGCTGTCTGTCCCAAATCATACACAGTTCTAGTATTCCTGGTGCCAGTTCTGGAGAATTTTCCTAAATGAAACGAAGTAAGTGCAGACTCCTTGCGGACGAGTGCTAGTATTCCTAAGATTGATACCTTATATTACCCCATACACTCGCACAGGAGGCATGGATGAACAGTAGACAGTTCGCCTGCTTGAGGGCACAACTGTTGCAGTTTAATTGCCAGTCGGGAATTTCCAGCCTCATACTTGAGTAATGTCAGCCCAGCTTAACCTCGTATGATAGGTAATTGAGAACTCTCTAGACGATTATAATGACATGGCCTAGTGCAGACGAAGACCTAACACTTGACATGCCTTAGATTAAAACTGTATGTAAGTTTTGTAAAGATCTTGTCAGTCCTGTTCTGTCTGTTTCTCTCTCTTTCTTTCCCCCTCACTTCTTTCTTTCCCCCTCACTTCTCTCTCTCTCTCTCTCTCTCTCTCTCTCTCTCTCTCTCTCTCTCTCTCTCTCTCTCTCTCTCTCACACACACACACACACACACACACACCGCGCACAATGTGCTAAGTATAAAGTGTTTCAATACACTGTTTCATTAGAGCATACGATAACAATCCGGACATGTTTCCCTCCTAACTTCAGATTCTCACTTAGATAATGAGAGCAGCATGCATAGCCTACTCATAAATATTTCAATAGTTTGACAATATCTGGCACCATATAGGTGTCAAGCATGTATAGCTATTGTAAAAGTACGTGTTATGTATGCATTCATACATATACTTAGTTTTCAAAACCGCGGGTTAAAATAACGAAGAGATGCACAGATTAAGCACTGCAGCAGGCTACATTAATCGTGGAAATGTTTCCCGCTAGCCATCCATGGGCACGCAGGGGAAAAGCAACGAGATTACAACGGTTCCAGGAATAATCAATAGCTACGGCAGCATACGAAATGCAAAGTGATCCCATCGATATCTGCATAATAGTTATTAAAGAAGGTCATGCTACCTCATGTGAATATTTTGTTCCAATCGACAAATGTGGAAGACAACAAAATGGAGCACCCCATGGGCTTAATTAAACAACGGGACGAAGGTAGGGTGCACATGTGACACTTAAATGGCGGTTTATAAAATGTTTGTTCAGTGTATCCAAGAAACATTATTGTTCTATAGTCATAGTATTCATTCATTCAATAGCATATCCTTTGCAGAACCTCGCTTCCATAACAACCTTCCAGAAAACCCCTCGATCATAAGCAAAATGTCCTGCATCCGACATACCCATCTGGAGATCATCCGCTACATTCTGGAACCATCTTTTCTTTGGCCTTCCTCTTCCTCATTTGCCATTAATATACCTCTCCATTATTGTTCTCTCCAAACTTTCGTGACGTTTCAAGTGACCAAAATATTTCAATTTTCTTTGTTTTATCGTCTTTAATAGCCAGCCTTCTTCAATTTTCAGCTCTTTAAGTATGGAAGCATTTGTTGTTTTCTTTATCCAAGATATTCTTAGAACTCGTCTATAACATTTATATTCAAAGGCATTTATGCGCTGTTCAGTTTGTTTAGTATAGTTGTTTTTATACTAACAAGCAAACACTCTTGTTTAGTATAGTTGTTTTTATACCAACAAGTAAACACTCTTGTCCACGTCATGAGGTGTATAGGGTATATGGTGCCAGCCTTACACGTGTGTAGTCCAGTCGGTACTCGGTAGGTGATACGGTCAATATCATATCGGCACCTTTTACTTTCCAGGACCTGTCCTTGTAATCATGTTAGATTGAGTCAACCTGGGAGGGGTACTGCGCAAGCGTAGTGGCTAGACGCTCGCCTGTAGGCCAGTTGGTAATTGGGTTCGAATCCACATAGGGACGGATTTTAAATATTGACATAGGCTTCCAGGTCGATCCAGTCTGAAATGGAGTTTGGGGAGCACAGATGGCGGGCATGATACTGACCACATCACCAAACGACGGGTCTGTTCAACTGTAGATCTAGCACCATTTGCCAAGTGCGGCTTAAGGTGTGTGAAAGGGTTCTTTATATTTTCAAGACTTACGAGCCCAGGTCAACTCTAATAGAACACCCACCTCGCAGAGGATTCGAACACACGTCCATTGGACCCGCATGCAAGCGTGCTAACCACTGCACTACCGCGGTTCCTAGTTTTAAAAATATAAAGCATTATTATCATAGTTAAAACACAATCAACATCACATTATAATAGTTAAAACACATCAACACAATTACAACATCTACTATCTGCATTCTCCAATGCTTGTTCTGAATTTGGTTTAACAATTATCAAAAAGAAGATACAGATTATGTCATAAGGTGCACATGTGGTACCATCAATCTTTATTGACGACGCCGAACTGGAGATAGTAGACCATTTTACATATCTAGGATCAGAGGTAAATAGCAAATTATCCCTCGATCAGGAAATCAACATCCGGATTGGTAAGGAAGCAACAACAATGAACAGGTTAGCAAAAAGAGTCTGGGAGAACAGGAAGTTACTGACAAAACAAAAGTTCTTGTCTTCCAAGTCTGTGTCCTTAGTACTCTTCTTTATGGCAGTGAAACCTGGACAACTTACTCACACCAAGAGAAACGCTTAAACAGCTTTCTGCGAAGAATACTTGGTATTAAGTGGCAAGACAAAATCACAAATACTGAAGTATTGGAAAGGTCGAGTTGTGTGACGGTGTGGTCCATGCTCAGTCTTCGTAGATTTAGATGGATAGGACACGTTAGGAGGATGGATAACGGTAGAATTCCAAAGGACATCTTTTTTTGGGTGAATTACAGATGGGTAGGAGATCTCAGGGTCGGCCTCTACTACGATACAAAGATGTGTGTAAGCGGGACATGATTGATACAGGCATTGATATTGCACATTGGGAGCAAGTCGCCGCTGAACGTGTTGCATGGAGGGCAACTATCAGAAATGGAATAAAGACAAAGGAGAAAATAATTGCAGATAAAGCACACATAGAGCGTGAGAGACGTAAGATGGTGCATGATAGTGGAAATGACTATGTTTTCACATGCATCCACTGTGGACAAACATATTCAGCGCGAATTGGCCTTATAAGTCACATTCGCCACGGCCATTGGTTGTAGTTATTAAGCCTTTTTGAAGCACAATGTAGCAAACTGTCGTCTGTCAAGACGGAAAGGTGCCAATATAAAACACAATCAATAATTTTACCCAAAGCTATTTCCTATTATGTGATGTGATAGCGCCATCACATTTTGTATCCCTGGATGCACGGAGAAATAAGTTGCCAGATTTTCTCTCACTTTCGCAGACGACGAGCCCAGGTTCGTCCGACAATACTCATAACATTACCAGCGCAGTTAGCTATCATCTACTCTAGCGGGCCCGCCAGTATAGTTAGTCACAATAACAAAATTATTAGCAACATACCCCAGTCCTAGTTGTGGCATAAGACATTTGTTTTTATTGCAAGGAATGTCTGTGTGTCATACCCAATAGATATCTGGAATGTTCCCGACTGAGCTTTGAATATTGCATGTGCATGTCCTCCTTGCAAGCGTTTATTAAATGTTCCTCTTCGTTCTTCTGTTATCCCCTTTGTCTTTTAAATTGCTGATTTGAAGACTTGTGCTCAAACGTAGCTGTACTTTGCTGCTTGAATTATCGTAGAATTTATTCCATCCTGAAAGTGGCAAGGATAATGGCAAGGCATTAACATTTAATGTATGGAGACATAGTCTGCCAGCATTAAGGTTTCTATTACACTATCTTCACAACATTAAAGAATGAAAGCACAACTCGTTGTAATATGCTATTACTCTTTAAATTGTTATACAAGCAACGTTTCATGTAATGGGTTTTAACGATTTTGATTAAAGCACTGAGCTTTTATTACTAGTCACAAACGTGAAGTACTTGCCTAACAAAATCCTGTGAGAATTGATGTGCAATGAATACAGGATTTTGAATTAGAGAAATCTATTAGCCAAAGGGTTACCAAAAGTATATGATTACAATGCACAAGGAGATTTATTAGCATGCATAGTATACCAAGTAGGCCTCTTATATCTGCTCAGGGGCGCAGCAGCCAAGTAACTAGCGCGTTTGCTTGCCGTCTCGATGGTCATGGGTTAGAATACGAGACGGGGTTTCAAAATGTATCGGGGCTTTCAGGTCCTACAGTTTAATATGGGTACCAGAAAGTGTCTTGGGAAGATAAGGAGGCCGGCATGATATTGGCCTCACAACCACTTAGTGCTAATTGGCTATTAAAGCATTGGACTAGCACCACATCCCAAATAAGCCAGAGGCGTATAAAAAGCATCTCTGTTTATATCTCCGCCTTTTCAGGAATATAATTTACTGGTGAACTTTTGAGGTTATTGAGATAGTATGAGAAATAAATTAGCATTTACAATATTTATATTTACATTGTCTTATGTTCTCAACCATGGACATACAGAAAAACCAATGACCAAGTACTACAGGAGACAAATGAAAATCGTAAATTGATTAGATAAATTAGACGTAGACAGTCAAAATATTTTGGACATGATATTTGAAGAAATGAATTGGAGAACTTGGTGACAACTGGCAAGACCGAAAGGAACAGACCAAGGGGAAGACCGAGAAGTAAATACCTGGATGGCTTGGCCACATGGCATGGTCGAGACAGGAACACTGAGCTGATCCACGACTCTGGTGATCGAGTGAAATGGCGAGTCATGACTGCCCACGCTTTCCGGCATGGCACACGATGATGAGCGAATCAATAGGTGAGGAAAAGATGATTGATTGATTGATTGATTGTGTTCTCAGTTTGATATCATGACACAGGAACGTCAGTATCAGAAATGATTCTCAGCACAAGAAAAAGAAGGATGTGACAGACATGACCACATGGGCTATAGAAAGAAGAAGTGTGTCTTCGAATCTCTACACCAGCCCTTAAGTTCTATGAGTGCCCATGAATGGTGGCAAATGAATTGTATTGTTCGTGCTGCTTCTTTCCATTTATGGGTGCCAGTAAATGCCAACAGATTTATCGTTCCTCGCTACATTATTTGTAAAATGGCGTGACGGGATCATTAATGCGGAACCTAGGGTGAGAACTAAACATATTCTAGCGAATGAAGTCAAAATTTTTTGGCCACGATACGAGAAGAAATAAATTGGAGAACTTGGTGACAACTGGCAAGATTGAGGGGAAGAGAACAAGGGGAGGGCAGAGAAGTAAATACATGGATGGGGTGGCCGTGTGGAATGGTCGAGACAAGAACACTGAGCTGATCCACGACTCTGATGATCGAGTGAGATGGCGAAACATGACCGCCCACGCTTATCGGCCTGGCACACGATGATGAGCGAATCAATAGGTGAGGAAAAGATGCTGTCGCCGAAGAGTACACACAATGAAAAAACCTGATAACAGCACACCTAGACAGCCTCATTTCTGTAATGTACACGGCAATCGAAATAGAGGTACACCTAAAGAAACAATATGTGGTGGACAAGGAGGCAAATACCGGAAATAGCAAAAGCCTGGCACGAGTTACTTGAGACTATGCTCCAATGAAGTCACTTTATTGAAAACGACGAAAGAAAACCCAAACACTTGTATTACTTTACGAAAGATATTTACTGACGCCTCACAGATGATAATGTCTGACACATGTCATAGGCAGGTAAAACATATTACCGAATGCAATGTTCTAGACACAACACCTGAATACAACGACAAGTGTACCGACTTGGCTAGAATAGGATAGGGCTGAGAAATCGTTATCTTGACAGCTGCCTTCTGCTTACCATGGCAGTTCAAACAACCCAGACGCTCGTCAATTCGTACTGTGACGGTTCAGTTAACATAAATTAAAGGTCTAATAAAAGAAGAAACAATCAGAGAATAAAAACAAAAGTGGATAGAAAGCAAGAAATAAACTCTATGGACCGCTGAGTGAACTAAAAAAGACAGTTAAATTCATACAAGAGACAACACTGCAGTTATAGACATATTTCAAGAGAACGAAAGAAGAAGAAGAAGCAAGAAAAACAGAACAACTTTCTGTCTAATAGTAGGGGTTAACGTCTTTCTTCGTAATCCTGTATATTCTCGTCAGTAACGCAGCTGCGCGAGACTCGGTAGCGGATCGCGCCGCGTTGGTTACTTACGGGGTATGTGAGCCGGTCGCTCAGTAAGTAATGGCAAACTACTGAGCGTAATCTTGCCTAGTACATCAACAGCAGCTGAAAGATGCTGGGGTACTGCAATGTCCTGTGAGGGATATGCAACATAAAAAAGATAAATAATGGAAAATATAAAAAATCCCAGCAAACAAAGGAAACTGGAAATTGAAATAGTAGGAACCGGTCTGCACAGAATGCTATGAGCCAAACAACATAAGCCACTTACTATTAAAATGTCAACAATTTAATGAGGAAAGAGAGGATCTAACTTGATACTTCTATTTCAAAATACAGAAATGACAACATAAATACTACACATGTAGCCAGTGAGCAAGAAATACAACGGCTTATCAAACAATATATACACAGAACAAAACTAGTAATTTAGCTAACTAGAAGAGCACAATAATAAGCAGGAGATGGGTCCTCCCGAGGCAAAGTCGTTAATAGGACAATCCAGTGCTGGTTAAGCCTGCATGTCCACATATATTTTGCTGCCCATGCCCATTCGAATCGGATTCAAATAAATAGGTAATTAGATTCCTAACCTAACCCATGGCATGGGAGGTTTTCTTTTCATTGTTCTTTACGTGAATTTTTAATGACTGTGCAGTTTTTGAAAATTATTGCTGTTCCAAGTTTTGTATTTACCTATTATATTGCGTTGTGTTGCATGAACTCCACAGTAGGTAAATACAAAACTTGGAACGGCAATAATTTTTTAACACTGCACAGCCATTAAAAATACTCCCTATAGTTGTCAATGGTAAAGTATAATAATATTCTATACATGGTGCTTATTTAATTATATAATAATATTGCGTCATATACACTGTATATTTAAAAACAAAACTCTATAACACTATCATATACAAGTTCCATAACTTAGCAAAATATATGTATGTATTCATAGAGTTTAAAGTTTACTCTTCTTGCTTTCTTATTTGCCAGTGCGTCAATCCCATCTAATATTTCCAAACTTTCACACAATTCCTTTGCTGTAGCCAAGAGTCCTAGATCAGTAAACCTTTCTTGAGTCATTGAGGTCCCTAAATATGTCTTGATGCGTTTTCGAAAAAAAAAAAAAAACAACAACTTTAACTTGATGCAACATTAATTGATAATGCCATCAGAATGGTCAAAACTATAAATAGATTAGGAAATGATGACATCACGCTATTCTTTGTTCTTGTTGTTGTTTTGTTTTTTGTTTTGTTATATTTGTTACGTTTTTATTTTCTCAATGGGTCTGCCCCATCTGCGATTCCACTGCTTAAAACTATATATGTTATCATCTCGTTTAAGAGTTCATGGTAATCAATATCCTTATAACTCTAACTACCTTGGTTTATTAGAAAAGAAACATCTAAACCAAAGCAAGGTTTAAAAAACAAAATTACTCTTCAGTCATGTCTCAAAGCTCATAAAACAATTTTTAATAGCCTACACTGTGATATTCCCATAATTTTCAAAGCACTCTTAGATTGAATTTAAGGCTGTATCAGCAAACGTTTGATTAAACTGTATTTTGAACAATTTGTTGAATTTATAATGGGTTTAATCGGGTTTTATTTCCAATAGGAAAGACGAGCTTCAGACCTGCTTCTTATAACTGGAAATACTGTTTTTACATTTACCTCTGCAAATTCAAGATTGGCGAATCAGCCATGTGCACATGTGGATTGGCGCCGTAGACAGCAAGATCACATACTCCAAGACTGCCGAAAATACAACATATCTAGGCAAACCTTCTGGTCTAAAGAAACGACAGTGGAAGATAATCTCTATGGACCACTGAGTGAACTAAGAAAGACAGTTAAATTCATACAAGAGACAGCATTACAGTTATAGACACATTTCAAGCGAACTAAAGCAAAACGAGATGATTTACCTCTGCAGCAAAAGCTTCTACTTCTCTAACATAAGCTACATCAGATGCTTTATCCGATTGACTGTGCTTAGAAATGTAATGATTTCACTCAAAACATTAAATGAATGAAGTTTTAAACGAAACGTTAAGAGATGCATTTACTTTGGACTGAGGGAATTGCAACATTTTACTCAAAATATAAAATCTCTCCCCCCCCCCCCCTCCCCATGTAAAAAATTTTTAATGAAAAAAAAAAAACGGCGAAGGACATGTGTTGGGGGGAAGGAAATTGGGGTGGGAGGGGGGGTTGAGGGGGGGGGAAGGGGAGGTTGAGTATAAATAATTAAGGCGGCCTGGCTAGTGCATAAGCCGCGAACTGTACAGGTTAGGGCTCTCTTTTTTCCCTCCCGACAGAAAAAAAATCCACCACCTTACCAACTGAACAGGTAATCTGATATTTAAAAAAAAAAACACGGCTGTTTATTGTCTTATATGTTTGTACATGTGCGATTCTTCTTTTGAAATACAAGAAGACGATCCTTAACTCAACAAAATTGATAATGATGTTTATAATGATGATGATGAGAATAACGTGCAAGTTATAAGTGACGCAATGAAGCATGCGTCTGGGTTAAAACAGACAAACACAAAGCAGAGTTGACGGATTATATCCAGCATTGGATGAAACGCCCCTGAGTGCCGGGTAGTGACGTCAGAACAAATATATCCTAGTTGTAATAAGCACTTGTGTTTGAAAAAACGCTGGCTTGTATCCCTGCAAACACTCGAGCTTTGAATTGCATGGGCAAATTGAAGATGATAGGAGAATGTTTTTTGTTTTTTTACGTTCACATCAGTTGCTTGTTTCACATAAGCTAATAAATACGAGGAGAATGTACTCACTATTGAGGATCTAAAAATTATAATGTATAAATACTGTGCAATAAAACTTGTGGCAGGATTAAAAGCAATCGAGATAGAATTTGAATTCTTTTGGGAGCGCGTGGAAATAATTCAGGCAGATTTTCATAAATCTGTCTAGTGACGACTGCCAGATATGTGTTTACTCGCTGGTGACCTCAATAAAGGAAGATCAACTTGTAGCTAGGTAACCACACCCAATCTGGCGTTACCAGGGTTTCTCGCCAATGTCTAAAGACCGCAGACATTTTAGATTAGAACAAGACGACAACAACAACAACACGGATGAAGTTAATGTTCTATTTATCTATAGTATGAAGTTCTTTCGTATAGTCTCCATGGAGAGCAACTATAAAACGCAACTGATCCTCTTGCTTGTGATAAAAATGAAGAAATAAAGAAAGCAATTGGCTGGGGACGTTTTGATGACAACAGATGCTACAGAAACCATAGTTATTAAAATCATTTCATATGCTATGTCTTCTTCTTCTTCTTCTTCTTCTTCTTCTTCTTCTTCTTCTTCTTCTTCTTCTTCTTCTTCTTCTTCTTCTTCTTCTTCTTCTTCTTCTTCTTCTTCTTCTTCTTCTTCTTCTTCTTCTTCTTCTTCAGCGTTCCGAGCCATTGAGGTTCTTTGCTGCAAATACAATCCGTCTCCATTCGTCTCTCTGGTGGACCTTCTCTTGCCAGTCGTTGATTCCAAGTGCTTGTAGGTCTGTACATGTATTATCTCTCCACCGCCTTCTTGGTCTACCTCGGGGTCTACGGTCATTTATTTCCTGAGTGTAAGCGAGTTTTGTTTCCCTATTATCTTCCAATCTTTCTATATGCCCCAGCCATTGTAGTCTATTAGCCTTCATGATACCAGTGATTAGCGGGGACTTAAACAGATAATAAATGTCTTTGTTACTTCTTCTTTTCCACTCTCCACTTTGTGTATCCCTAATGGGTCCAAAGATGCGTCTTAAAATTTTGTTCTCAAAGGTTTGTAACAAGGCTTCGTCTCCTTTCGTTGTACTCCAGGTTTCAGAGCCATACAGCACAACTGGTCTGATCAGTGTTTTGTATATTGTGATTTTGGTGTTACGAGATAGCGCCTTTGATTTTAGTAGATGTTGTAGTGCATAGTATATCTTATTTCCAGAGTTGATTCTAGTTTGTATTTCTTCCCTTATGATGTTGGAGCAGTTGAAGATCGTACCCAGGTATTTGTATGTTTCCGTTCTTTTAATGGTCATATTATCTATTTGTATGTGGCCAGAGTTTCTAGCCATTCCGTCTCTTGAAATTACCATATATTCTGTCTTATCTTGGTTGATAACCAGCCCCATCTGTTGGGCTTTTTCCTTTAAGTGAGTCAATATTTCCAATGTCTTTTGTTCACTTTGCCCTATAATATCTATATCATCTGCATAACCAAGCAGCTTGGATGTTCCTCCAATATCACATTCCTCCTTTACCTTCCTTACAACTTTCTCTAGAGCCAGATTGAAGAGTAGCGGCGATAGTGCATCACCCTGTTTCAAGCCAGATGTTATTTGGAAGGGGTCTGATTTCCTGCCTTTATATGTTACTATATTATAAGTATCTTCCATGCATAGTCTGGTCATGTTGATTAACTTCCTTGGTATTCCAAATTCCTGCATAGCATTCCATAGACTATTCCTATGGACACTATCATAAGCCTTTTTAAAATCCAAAAAAATGTTATGGAGATCTCTTTTATATTCCCAATGTTTCTCGGCTATTTGTCGTAAGATAAATATCTGATCTATTGTTGATCTGTTTTGTCTAAAACCCGCCTGGTAGTCACCTAATATGTCTTCTGAATATGGTTTTAGTCTATTTAGTAATACTGCGGATAGTATCTTATAGCTTGTGGACAGTAGTGATATTCCTCTATAATTTCCACATTGGAACTTGTCTCCTTTCTTAAAGATAGGTATCAATAATGACTCTTTCCAGTCATGGGGTAATTCTTCTGTCCTCCAGATTTTTATTATTAGTTCGTATAGCTTTAGATGTAATGCATGGCCACCTGCCTTTATAAATTCAGCAGCAATTCCATCAGTCCCAGTTGCCTTATTGTTTTTAAGTCGTGTGATTACATATAGGATTTCTTCAAATGTAGGTTCTTCAATTTGTGGTTCGCATGTTAGAACCTCTTCCTGTGAGAAAATGTTACTTGGTGCTTCACAATTTAGTAATTCAATAAAATATTCTTTCCATGTGTTGCCTCATTTCCTCATTGGTATTTATCATATTCCCATTTTTGTCTTTTAAACCATATGTGTTTTGTTGGTGCCCTCGTTTCATTGACTTCAGTTCTTTAAAAAATTTTCTGGATTCATTTTTCTGGTGATTAGTCTCCATATCTTTGATTATATTACTCATATATTCTCGCTTCTGCTGTCTGACTATTTTTGTAGCCTCTTTACATTCATTTCTATAATGCTCTTCCTTTTGGATGTTATTGATGTAATTTAACCATACATGTCTGGCATTCTTCTTCCTAATGACTGCTTCTTCACATTTTTGATTGAACCATCTGTTCTTTCTATGCGTGGTTAACACACCGAGACATTCTTCTGCGGTAGACTGAATTGTATTCTTGATGTTCAATCAAGTTTGGTCAATGCTTTCCTCCAAAGGGTTTTGCAGAGTTTCAAGTTTACATTTTATTTCATCTGTAAATTTCTCTTTGACTGTAATGTCTTGCAGTTTTTCTCTGTTATATGTTGGGTGTAATCTTTGTAATTTAGTATAGAAAGCTCTCTTAAGTTTTATTTTAAATTTTGCTCCAACGAGGAAGTGGTCACTGTGGCACTCAGCTCCTCTATAACTTCTGACTTGCTGTATGTTTGATGCATTTCTGTTGTTAATTAAAATGTGATCTATTTGATTATAGGTTCTCTTGTCACACGATTTCCAAGTTTTTTTGTGTATATCCTTTCTTTGTAGTCTGGTACTGCTAACCTGCAGTCCTTTGGCTTCTGCCAGGTTGATGACTCTCCATCCATTATCATTTGAAGTTGTATGTAGGCTTTCCATACCGGCCACTTTTTTATTAGTTTGCTCTCTACCCATTTTTGCATTGAAGTCTCCCAGCACAATCAGGATGTCCTGTTTGGGGGTTTCTTCTATGACATCTTCCAGATCATTATAAAAGTCTTCTTTAATATCATCTTCTTTCTCTTCAGTAGGTGCATGTACATTAATCATCGTTATATTTTTCCATTTACCTTTTATTCGTAATTTACTAATCCTGTCATTAAAAGCTTTAAAGTTTAAAACGTTCCCCCATAACTCTTTTTTGATGACAAATCCTGTTCCTAATTCATGTTTATTTTGGGTGTTTCCTCCATATATTATAATCATTCCATTTTGCTCTAAAGTACCCTCTCCTGGCCACCTTATTTCTTGAATTGCTGTTATATCCATTTGATATTCAATCAGCTCCCGGGTTAGTTCTTAAGCCGCTCCAGCTCGATATAGTGTCCGTACATTCCATGTTCCAAATCTCAAAAGTCCTTTAACGTTCCAAGGTCGTTGTCCAGATAAGTCAGTCCGATATCGAGGCTCATGTATTTGTTTCGTAACAAAGAAAGGTTTTTACAAAGGTGGGGATGTTAACCCCACGCTTCAACCCCCAACCTGGAGGACCAGGGTGTTTCTCTTTGTCTGTTCTCTACCCTTTGACCTGTCCGGCTTGGGAGGCCCTGCTGGTAGCTACGCTACCGCCGGCATAGCTCTCAGGGTCATTGAGAAACTCAAGCCCCCCCACCACGACAAGGTGGAAACACCATCGGGGGAGATATGCTATGTCACAAGAGATAAATAATACACACGGGATTAATTTTTCCAAATAAATTTAAACTTAATTAAAATAAATTTTAATTAAGTTTCCACAAGCATATAGTTTTTACTCGTAGGAGTTCTGATGTGAAAATAGTGAGCATTAAATCAGAAATCGCCACTGCCATGGGTTGTAGTTATTATGCCTTTTTGAAGCACAGTGTAACAAACTATCGTCTGTCAAGACTACAAGGTACGATATACTGACTTCTTACACACACACACACACACACACACACACACACACACACACACACACAAACACACACACGCACGCACACACACACACGCACGCACGCACACACACACGTACGCACGCACGCACGCACGCACACGGGAGCGCATGCACACACACGCACGCACACACACACACACACACACACACACATATATATATATATATATATATATATATATATATATATATATATATATATATATATATAATATAAAGGGGGTTGGGTAACATTTTGGAAAGGGGGTGGGGATGGCATTCTGAACATATGGTGAAAGGGTGCATGAACCAAAAAGGATGAGAACCACTTGTCTAGACAGAGTATTTTAATGATTTCTACTTCACGCAATGGAAGGCCCATTTGCCTCTTGATTTCCCAAAGTTTCTGATGTTGTACACAGTCAAATTCCTTTGAACGATCTATAAAACATGAGAATAGGTGTACATTAAATTCTCTACACTTCTCAATTATTAAACGCTTGATCTCCATCTAATTTGTATTAACATATAATATATCTGGTTTTTGGTAGTACTGTCAGAGGACTTCCATGAGACGAGTCTTCTTGGGTTTTGTTTACAAAGTGCGTTGGCTATCATTGACTCATTTTCTGTGCAACATTCAATTAATTTGTCACCTGCATCATTTCTGTTTTCTCAATCCAAATTTTCCTAAAACATGTCTCTCAATTTCAGCTCTTCCTGTGCCTGCTTTTATATTAACATCTCCCATTATTATTATGTCATTGTAACGTGCGTTTGTTTATGCAAATCTGAGGGTAACGGACTAGTTAAGAATTTGCTAATACTAGCAAGGGTGACTGCGTCAGAAAAGAAATAGGCGGATGTTAGGTAAAAAACGTTGGAGATAAGAATTCCAAAACAAAAGGTGGGCTCGAAACACAATAGAGAGTATACCACGGAGACGTCAGTCGAAGGCACGAAGGCACAGAGGAAACGTAAGAGTAGAGTGGATGTGAGGTCAGAGAAGTCGATTAAGAAACTCTATAACAATGGGTAAGATCCAACACAAGGATTGTCAGAACACGTACGGGCTAAGAGGAGGTCACTAATGAGATGCTAAAACATGATAGCAAACTAAGAGACAAAAGGAAACTCAGCTAGGCCAGGTTGGACGAATTTAGATTGGGGTTAAAGAGGTTAAAGGATGTTTCTTGGGAGTTCCAAAAAGAAGGGATAAAGAGGGAAGTCTAGGCTTTTTGATGGTTAATGAGTCTTGGTCTGAGGTGTGGGAGACACCAGCCAAGCTAGTAAGGATTCGGAGTTTAGTTGTGGCGGAGTGAGGGAGAAAGAACTCTGCCTGGGGTTTTTGAGTCAGGGAGGTTGAGACTAAGTGAGAGCAGTCAGTGGGAGTCCTAGGCAGACAGTGGACTGAGGTCTGGCCCAGAGGAGTGGAGTAGAGTTGAGAACAGTGTAGTGCATGAGGCCAGTAAACGGCTATCGTGTGGTCGCAGGATCTTATTGTGTTAAAGTATTCTCTGAGTGTACTGGAACTGTTCATATGCAATACTGATATAGTTTACTGTTGAAATTTTACCTGATGAGTAGTGTTGTATCATCACGTGTGTTCTAATTAAAATCATGTGTGCGCAGCCTGATGTTTGATGTTGATTTATACTTGGTGATCAGTCTTTCAACACAACAGACATCATCTAGACACAACCACAGCCACGTCTTTACGTCATAACTTTGTGACAGTCATGACTAATCTTATCTAATATGTCTTGCAGTGTGCTGTAAAAATCTTCAATTTCGTCCTCCTATGCTGTTGATGTAGATGCATATATCTGTATGAGAGTTGTGGATTTTGGATGGCCTCTAAGTCTGATAATGAGAATTCTATCATTAAAAGGGTTATATCCAATGAAAGCTTTTGCTTTTGTTTTATCTAAACAAAATGGCACCCCATTCTGGCCACCGACGTCTCTACCAGAATATGTGAGCAGACTTCCATTTTAATTTTTTTAAATGTTCTTTGCCTCTCCAGCGATGTTCACTAATTCCTAAAATTTGAATATGTAACCTCTCAATCTCATCACATACTACTTTGAACTTTCTTTCATACAGACTTCTTCTATTTCCTTGGTAACACCGTCAGGATAATCTCTGTCGTCACGATTACTAGTACTAGCCCATGCGTCACACTCTTCCCCAGTGTTATCTGATCTGCCGAGCCTGGGGTGTCTCACCACCAGATCTCTTGCTTATTATGTTTTCTTTAATGGTTGTTAGATTTCTTGGCAAGCCTCGCAGAAGGTAGTTTGCCGTTGCTTTACTTCTGGGCAGTGACTGTACTAGTCTGTGGCCATATCCATTGTCTCTACTGATGAGTACATCTGCCTTTCGCCGCAGAGTGTGCAGACCCTAACCAATAATAATCTGTCGGCTGCTCTCACACTCCATCCACCACCTGCTTATATGGCTTTACATAACCCTGATGAGGGTTAAGATTTAGTGGGAGGAGGGAGGGGGGGGGGGGCTAAACGGGTACTCCACCTTGCCCAAGGGTGTCCCGTATACTAATGAAGGATAGGAGGCGTCTTACATCTCCAGCAAACAAATAAACACACAAAACACAACATATAAATACGAGGAAGACACTACAATGACTACATTAAAGCATAAGAACAGGGAGAGCAGAATGGAAATGTGACAATATGAGAACAATGTAAAGAAAATGACATAACTATGGTCCCTATCCCAGCATCGCAGGCTGTGATACTAACCTTTGTAATACTAATAAAACTTCTTATGTTTTTCCTTGTGTTCTGCAAAGCTGCAAGTAGTTATATAGGAGCGCTATCCAGCGAATTTTGTGGAGCCGCACCTCATTTACTATGAATAAAGAAAGATATGCGGGTAGTGCCGGGAGGTGCGGTAGATTTGTTAGTAAGCGCAAAGAAGGAGATGCGGGATACAACTCAGGAGTAAATAATCGCCTGTTTTTTTGTGTGATATTACCTCCCTTTTTAAGAATTTTATTTTTTGATTTAAATTAAAATTTAATGATTATTGTTATTATGGGTTGTAGTGGGCGGGGCTTAGTGGTATTCATTGTTAAGGGATGGGTGAGTAGTGGTGCAGCTAGATAAGTGCTTCCGAACACTATCATAAGGTTCAGCTCTTCAAATGAAATCCTTAAACAGTAAAGATGGCTGGTAGTAATAATTTTAGTGGGTATGGCTTAGCGAAAGTCGGTATTAAGGAGTGGGTAGCGGTTATTAGTGTTCTGTAAAGGGTCGTAGTGGTTTAAGCACTATCATCATACGAGTTACAAATGAAAACCTTAAAAAGTAAAGATGGTGGTTAGTACTGATTGTAGTGGGAATGGCTTAGTGATATTCGTTGTTAAGTTGTGGAGTGTGTGGATGCGTAGCCAGATAAACGCTTCCGAACACTATCATCGGATTCGAATCCCAGTGGGGAGGTCTGAAGAAATATTGATAATGGTTTTGTTACTTAGTTGTGATGGAGAGCTCTGGTGTTATTAACCCGGCTATGTTTAGAAAAGAAGCAGTGGTGTGCTAGTTGAGGAGTATATTTAGGTGCAACCCCAGACGCCGAGGCAGTGACAGGTTTGAATCTCGGTACTTTGTCGTTGGTAAGATTGCCAATCATCAACATGTGGGTGTGTAGTTGATAATACTGGTTAGGGCCACTTTGTCAGGCCATGTCTCCGCGTCCGGTAAGTTCCACCGCCGATGAAAAATACAGACATCAGATTTCACAATTGTACCTACGCGTCACAAAATATTATCTAACTTAACATTCAGAATATGATATACCCATAACCACAACAGGTGTTGCAAAATATAAATACTCATCTTCATAAAGGCTAATCCAGGGGATTATCATCATCGTAATGACCAAATCAGGTTATTGATATTTGTAGCAGAATGAGTACCATCTCTGTTATTAGCTTCGATGTGAAAACTTAGGGCACGGTTGAGCATCCTATACGAACGATGCTCAAGCCGTGACGTGGGTTGTTTTGGTTAGGTTAGATACAGCTAAAGTCGAGACAAGGCAACATCATATCTCGTGGTCTCTGTATTATTATTATCGGCCTATTATGAACTAATAAACCTTCTGAAAGAAATAACAAGACTTGTTTTACATCGTTCCTGCATCTGTACTGTTACAGGAGGGATTTTTGGTGCCGCACACCAGGATGTCGATTTTTAATTGGATGTCGCGGACTTATAACGTGGAGTACTAAAACCATCAGGCCACAGCAGAGAAAATTTGTATCCGCTTGCTGAGAAACGAAGGTACGAATCAGTAAATTTTTTTTATTAAAATCTTTAAAACAAAAGCTCAAAACCGGACCACTTTTAATGGAGTCAAAATGAAGCATTTTGCGGCCTAGTTGAATCGAAGTCATACGTATCAAGATATCATGGTTACCAGTAGAGTGAGCTGTTTTTCATCAGTAACGTGATTTTCGGCAAAATGCTGTGAAATTTGTTATTACAGCCGTTCATTAACATTGTGTTTAGAGGTCAATCAAGTTTAGCCGTTGCCTCAAGTGACTCAAACTTTTTTAGAGGTCAATCAAGTTTAGCCGTTGCCTCAAGTGACTCAAATTTTTTTAGAGGTCAATCAAGTTTAGCCGTTGCCTCAAGTGAGTCAAATCGTTGGAGGTCAATCAAGTCCAGCTATTACCATTGGTTCAGTCAAAAGTTTAAGACTAAATGATCTCGAATCAGTAAATTTTTTCAGAATGGCGATGAATTTGGACAGCCCGTTTTATCAAATCTTATTTAAGATCTGTGAAGAAACTGTTGATTGAGTGACGTCAACAAGTTTTTTGAGTCCTGTTACAACTAAATTGTTTTAGAGAAAAGGATGTTTTTTTTTATCAAGGGCCAACCAGGGCGGCAGTTAAATAGTTCATTCATCTATCGATTGGGCCATGTCTTTTAGACGCTGTCAGGTCATCTCTGGGCTCTGTTGCATATGAGAGCCGCTGTCGAATCATTTCTGGGCTCTGTTGTTCACGAGATCCGTTTTCAAGCCGTCGCCTTGAAGGGCCCTGTTTAGGGTGAAAAGAAAGTTCAAGTCTGGTGTGCCCAACCATGGGTGAAAGCATTCCTACCGCTGGAGAAGAGTTGTCCTCTTGCTGAATCGTCGCCACACAGTCTGCTCGTTGCCTGAATAACGCCGCTGCTCTACACTAGCGTTCATTGATGATTTCAGAGGGCTGGACAGTGCTGTCCTCTGATCACAGTCGTTGATTGTTGACATCGAGCCTTATCGAGCCTTATCGATCCTTACGGGGTACTGAAGCCGCCGTGCCTCTCAGTCTCAGCATACGAAAGCGAAACCTGAGAACCATTAATGTGCAGCTTTCGACGAGTCTCTAACTACAGGCAGGGAACTATCTTGGACAGCCAACACTTGTAAAGTATAAATTTAATATTATAGTATTAGAAGATTATAGGACCTGATAAGTTTTATTAACATATTATTATATTTTAACATATTATTTATTATAGTGAAATATTTCAGCAGAGCTGAAGATGAGGTTTTCTTGCAGGTACCAAGAAATATATAGATAAATTACAGAGAAATTAGTATGAACTACCTACATATAGAATTAAAACGAATTGGTGCATGGTTGGGAGAGTTAAAAGTGGCGGTTAGTGAAGTAGAAAATTTGGTGGAAACGTTGCAGAGCAGAACGACTAGACAAGAGCCTTATAGATTTAAGATAGACTGCAATAGAGTAGGAAAGAATAACAGGAGACAGCCACTACCTAATAAAGACAGAAGACAATATGGTTCTGATTATGCGGTTAGTTATGACGAACCAAGGCCTGACGTTTATAGGGTAAAAGACGGTGAGAACAGACGTAATAGTGAAAGGTCGGACTGGTATAGGTGTTATAGGTACAAGAATGGTCCTGAGAGAGACCTTTCCAATAAACTATGGAAGTGGCCATCCCATAGCAAGATTGCTAGGAAAAAACGCGATGACTGGTTTGAACAAAGACGAAGACAATATCTGAGGTCAGAGTCAAGGAAAAGAGTAGAAAACGTAAGTAGGAATTCAACTACTCCTAAGGTGGTTACGAATTTGACTGTTAAACAGGAAAAGAAGATGACGGTGGTAATTAAGAAAATAGACCAAGAGACTCAGACGCAGGTGATTGAAGTGGTAGAACAGAACACACAAACACAGGTTAATACTGTAGAGAAAAAGGTCCAGGTACAACCAACCAGCAAGATAACAAAGGGAAGTCAAACCGAGTTAGTAGAGACTCAGTCAAAACCAACTCACTTGACTAAGGGAGACACGGTTGAAATTAAGAAAGATAAACAGCCGAGAACCAAAAATGAAAAGAGACCAAAGAGGAACAGTATTGGGGAAAGAAATATAAACAGTCTGACAGTCAATAAAGGTACAACTGAGATGTCAGTTTCCTCAGCTAAAGACATTGGAGTTGTCCCGAACCGGAGCATGGGGAATAGAGGTAAGAGGAAAGTCAGACGTTCTAAAGCCGACTATGCGAATATGATCGACGTGTCTGCAGTAAACTATTATGAGTCTGATGAGGGAACTATCATCAGTATATCATCTGAAGATGAGATGGGGAAATGTAAGCGTTATGTAAGGTATACAGAAAACAGTGAGCAGACTGACGCAAATAAAGGGAACAGAAGGAAAGTATTTAAGAAGAAGAATAGTAATAGACAGATAGCGGAAATTTACTCGACGACAGAAAATAACATAAGAAAACTCAGAGAATTAAGACCTGAGTACTTTAACAACGGATTAACAAGTACGGATATTGAAGATGACATAATTGAAGAGAGACGCACATTAGTACTAGGAGACAATGAAATATTTGGCTTAGATGCACTCTATAACTGTTGGAATTCCGAGGGTGAGGAATGACAGATGGTATTGTTTTAGCTTATGAGAGGAATTGCGGTTTGAGCATATACATATGGGCTGTCTAAAATAGGCAGATGAATTTTTTTGGGTGTAGCATCACATGGTACAGGGTAGACAATAGTGTTGTTGAGGATAGAGCGTCACGGCAACTGATAGAATATTCTACGTGGATACGTTATAAAGAATATCTTGTGTTTAGTTGTGGTGTGGGGAGAGTAAACAATGTAGAAATTGAAATGTACCTTGTCCGGAATGGCTAGATAGAGAGAGTTGATCACATTGAGTGATGTATAACTGGTGTGATTAAACTAGGGTAGATTCAGCACATAATTAGTAGAGAGAGAGAGATAAACTAAGTATGAATGCTCGTAATAGAATTGGTTCGACGCAGGGCTATGACGGGATGTCTGAGATAGTTTCGCTTGGTAGTTTAAGAAGTAGGTATAGTAGCATTGGCAGATGAACCGAGCGTGTCTGATGAGGAGATATAGATTAAGGAGGAATTGAGTATCCTGTGTAAAATAGCCAGTGGAGCGCAAGAGTATTAAGAGTAAAAGACTATGGAAGCTGATGCTTGAAGAATACGAGTTCTTGGTGAGGGGGTTGACGTAATTACATGATGCTTGCGGAGAAAGAAGAGGTGATTAAATCTAAGAAAGTTGTTGTGTGGAGAAGTATAGAATGATGGTTACGAGGTTAGTAGCTCGTCGGAATGAGGTTTGTTCTGAGAGATCATTGATAGTACTAGTTAATGTGTAGAAGAAATATAGTTTGCGAGAGATAATGTATAGCTTCTGACCTTTGAAAAGGAGTAAATGATTGAGAAAAGTAGAAATAAGAAAACAGTTGAATTGTGAAAGTCCTGTTGAGAAATTCGTCTGGTAATCCTTTGTTCTTGCATGTGTAAAAATGTAGACAAACATATGTGCGTCGAGTATGGATAGAATGATGTCAGGTGATTAGTAACGCATGCATGTACGAGGCGTTTAGTATATCTTGTGTCAATGTGTGTGGAAGTGATCGACACGCTTAGACTGTGGTGAGTAATTGCTAGAATGTTGAATTGGTGTCTAATTTGTTTATTTTGTAGAAGTAATAGGCACGTCCGGTTGTCGTGATATGAGAACAAGGTTGTGTATCACTGTCTGAGCAAACATAAAATACGAATGCCGTGCGCATATGCGAAGACTGGCTGATGAGTGAAAGGGGTGATGTCTTTTGTTTGGAATGTGTGGTGTTGGACGACAGAATTAATGAAAATTTTATGACAGGCTGACAGAAAGAGACTTAACATTCTGAGTGACGTTTCATAAAACAGATTTAGTATTGTTGGCAGGGACATGTCGAAGCATGAATGCCTGATACTGAAAAATTAGAGAAGATGGTTTGCTCAATCGGAGTGAGATTTGTCGTTAGTCATGTGCGGTGTTGTTTATTGTTTCTGATAGAGTCCCGATAAATAGGAGGAGGAGTGAAAGATAGTGAGGTAAACAAGATTAGCTAAATGAATGTCAGAGTATTATAAATAGAGTACTAGAGAACGTGTTCCGATAAGTGTGACTGGCTTGACTACCATCGCGGTATGAGAACGCTAGGAGAGAGTGGAAGATAGCTTAGAGTTGGTGTGGTGAGATGTTAGAAAGTACTGATGCAGGAGAATGAAATGTTAGTTGCGTCGGGTAGATGAGAGACTTAATAAATAGAATTAGTTGTTGACAAATCTAGTAGCTGAATGTGTTGGTGAGGTCTGTAGTAAATAGAAATTTTTTTTTGCTAGTAGTAGCATGGTGGGGATACCGTAGTTAACGGTAATAATTAAGAAGTTGTGGTAATTCTTGGTACAAATCCAGGGGAAACAACTAGTGTGCCGAGCCACAGGTTCTATTAGTAGATAGATGACTGGTAGATGACATTGGGATAGCCGTCTCACTAGTAATAGATAAAATGATTTGACCTGTAGTTTACAGCGGTTGTTTGGGTTTATATTTCAAATATTGTAATGTGTTAGGAACTGAAATGTTGAGAGGGGAGATAATTAATGCTTGACTTCCAGAAAAAGTAGTCATTTGTTGATTAATGACTTTTGGTGAGAGAATAGATATTATTCTACGTTAGGATGAGAATATAGTCTGTAGGTAACAGATATATATATGTCAGTCAGGTCTTAGTCAGATATGACTGAGCTACCGTATAACAGTAGACGGTACTACCTGGTTTCTGTTAGCGCCGAGCGTTGGGCGGCGCTTACCAAACCCGACACCCCACATTGTGCCAACGGCTTCGGGCGGAAGAGCGCAATTGGGAGGGTACAAGCTTACCCTGGTGCGAGGAAATGCAAGCTAAAGACAAAATTGTCATGGCAGGGCAGACCAGGCCCTAAGCCTTGGTTGGTGACTGGTCTAGGATCGAAGCTCCGACAGGCGGACAGTTAGAGCATTGCTTTGCTGATCCGGCAGCTTCTGCAGCTTGTCTTGTTCCAGATGTAGGGGTGTTACCTTTCCTCTGGAGTGAACTAGGCAGGCCGAGAGAGGGATCATGCTGCATGGGCAACACATGATCTCTATATTTTAACCCAGGCTTTGTGCTATGGAGAGGCAATAACTCCATCCCTGGTCTTAACTGGTCTCGGAATCAAAGCGAGAGGCAACTGTTACGGGTTATAAGTCCTTGTCAGTTGGCGTAGACATGGGGCGCCACGCGTTGCCTCTGACGGTGGGAGACACCTATAGGTGTCACTGATCAGCTACCGCCCGCCTCAAGCTGGGCAGCCCCCAGCCAATTGGGTGCTGATCCGCCACAGCCTGCCTGCTTCAATGGGTGCTTGGGGCTAGGACAAAATCTGAATCGCAGGCTGTAAAACCAATGCACCAGGTACAAACAAAAATATAAATAGAAACCTCAAGCTACGGCTTGCAACCTGGAACGTGAGAACCATGTGTCCAGGATTTTCCACTGACTTGACCAATATTGACGATGTGAGAAAAACAGCTGTGATTGATGCCGAACTCAATCGTCTTAACATTGATATTGCTGGCCTGCAGGAGACTCGCCTCGCTGAGGAAGGGTCACTCAGGGAAAACAACTACACCTTTTTCTGGAAGGGTAAAGGGTAGGCAGAAAAAAGGCAACACGGTGTGGGCTTTGCAGTGAAGAATTCGCTACTGGGAATGATTGAAATTCCAGCAGGAGGAAATGAAAGACTATTATCCCTGCGCTTGGCAACCTCTTGTGGGTTTGCCACCATTATTACTGCATATGCACCGACACTCGATTCCTCTGATGATGTGAAGGATTTGTTCTATGAGGAGTTAGACACTGTGATCAAGGCAGTTCCAAAATCCGACTACATTTATATGCTCGGTGATTTCAATGCTCGTGTGGGCAAGGACTCGAGTTCATGGCCAGTGTGCCTTGGAAAATACAACATCGGTCACATGAATGAAAATGGGCAAAGGCTGCTGGAGCATTGCACCAGTAATGACCTATGTATTACAAACTCTTTTTTTAAAACAAAAGAGATGCATAAGGTCACATGGAAACATCCAAGATCCGGCCATTGGCACCAGCTGGACTTCATCATCACACGGAGACAACATCTGAACCATATATCATTGACTCGTAGTTACCACAGTGCTGACTGTGATACGGATCATTCTTTGGTTGTTGCAAGGGTTAGACTGAGACCAAAGAGAATCTACACAGCTAAACACAAATCTAGCCCCAGGATTAATATTATTAACACTCATGATCCTGAAAAGTGCTTTCAGTTTCAACAGCAACTTGAAGACGCTTTCACTGATACACCAGAAAATTGTACAGTAAATGAAAAGTGGGGTCAAATTAAGGAAACTCTTTGTAAAACTGCCGTAAGGGTTTACGGCACTGTGGATCATAAGAGGCAGGACTGGTTTGCGGCCAACAGCGAGACTCTGCAGCCCTTGATTGATAAGAAGAAGAAAGCTCTCTTAAGAAACAAGGAAAGACCAACGCGTAACACTCTGAGTGAGCTAAGGCAAGCTAGGAACGATGTGCAAAAGGCTGCCAGGCAGTGTGCAAATGATTATTGGATCAAGTTATGTGAGTCCATTCAAATCGCAAGTGATAAGGGAGACATAAGAATCATGTATGAAGGAATAAAGAAAGCCTGTGGTCCAGTGATCAAAAGAAGTGCACCATTGAAAACCTTGACTGGAGAAGTCATCACTGATAAGAAACAGCAGATGGACAGATGGGTCGAGCACTATTTGCAGCTTTACTCAAGTGAGACCAAACTAGCGGATAATGCCCTCAACGCCATAGAGGCTCTACCAACTCTTGACCACCTGGACACACTTCCCACCATAACAGAAGTTAAGTGTGCTATAAATGAACTTGCATCTGGCAAGGCTCCAGGTAAGGATGGGATTCCAATAGAGGTTATCATTTGTGGGCAAGACACACTCACTATACAGATCCACCAGCTAATAGAGCTATGCTGGCGTGAAGGACAAGTCCCACAGGATTTCAAAGATTCAAGCATCATAACACTGTACAAGAACAAGGGCGATCGGAGCGACTGCAACAACTATAGGGGTATCTCACTTCTGTGTATTGTTGGAAAAGTATTTGCCAGAATTGTTCTGCGCAGACTTCAAGTCCTAGGAGATCAAGTCTACCCCGAATCACAGTGTGGCTTTCGACAGAACCGGTCTACCACTGATATGATATTCTCATTGCGACAAATGCAAGAAAAATGCCGTGAACAGAATCAACCACTGTTTATTGCCTTCATCGACCTCACAAAGGCATTTGATTTGGTCAGTCGTGAGGGTCTGTTCAAGGCACTAAAGAAGATTGGCTGCCCACCAACTCTTCTGTCCATTGTGGAATCGTTCCACACAGGCATGAAGGGTATAATCAAGTTTGATAGTGCAACTTCTGAAGAATTTGAAATCAAGAGTGGAGTTAAGCAAGGTTGTGTACTAGCTCCCACCCTCTTTGGAATATACTTTTCACTTCTACTGAAATATTCATTTCGTGATCAGGATGGTGGTATATACATTCACTCACGCTCAGATGGCAGCCTCTACAATGCTCAGAGATTGAAGGCTAAGACCAAAATTAGGAGGGTACTGATCAGAGAGTTGCTTTTTGCAGATGATGCTGCAGTTACGACTCACTCTGAGGAAGAATTGCAATGTCTACTATCTGCATTCTCCAATGCTTGTTCTGAATTTGGTTTAACAATTAGCAAAAAGAAGACACAGATTATGTCACAAGGTGCACATGGGGTACCATCAATCTTTATTGACGACGCTGAACTAGAGATAGTAGACCATTTTACATATCTAGGATCAGAGGTAAATAGCAAATTATCCCTAGATCAGGAAATCAACATCCGGATTGGTAAGGCAGCAACAACAATGAACAGGTTAAGAAAAAGAGTCTGGGAGAACAGGAAGCTTACTGCCAAAACAAAAGTCCTTGTCTATCAAGCCTGTGTCCTTAGTACTCTTCTCTATGGCAGTGAAACCTGGACAACTTACTCACACCAAGAGAACAATTTAAACAGCTTTCATATGCGGTGTCTGCGAAGAATTCTTGGTATTAAGTGGCAAGACAAAATCACAAATACTGAAGTATTGGAAAGATCAGGTTGTGTGACAGTTTATTCCATGCTCAGTCTTCGTAGACTTAGATGGATAGGACATCTTAGGAGGATGGATGATGGTAGAATACCAAAGGATATCTTTTTTGGTGAATTACAGATGGGTAAGAGATCTCAGGGTCGGCCTCTACTACGATACAAAGATGTGTGTAAGCGGGACATGATTGATACAGGCATTGATAATGCACATTGGGAGCAAGTCGCCGCTGAACGTGTTGCATGGAGGGCAAATATCAGAAATGGAATAAAGACAAAGGAGAAAATTATTGCAGAAAAGTCACACACCAAGCGTTTGAGACGTAAGATGGTGCATGATGGTGGAAATGACCACGTGTTCACATGCACCCACTGTGAACGGACATTTACAGTGCAAATTGGCCTTATCAGTCACACTCGCTACCGCCATAGTTAAAAGTTATGCCTTTTTAAAGCACAAACTATCGTCTGTCAAGACGGCAAGGTGCCAATGAATATATATATATATATATTTTTGGGATTAATGCAGGTTAATTGGCCTAGCATTGAGCGTTTTTATTACGGTTGAAAGAGTAGCGCTTGTAGTGAATAGATATGTGTTACATTGGTTCGTATAGGAGGCCAATGTTGCTTGGTTACTTTAAGTTTTTATGTGAATTATTTTTTTTGAAAAACCTTCTCTTTAGCGAGAAGACAGTTGTTTTTATTGAATTTGAGCTTTCAATGCATCATATATGATATGTTATAGTATTTTTTAATTGACATGGTTTTGTAAAATGATTGACATTTGATTTTAAGATTGGACTTGTTGAGTTTTCTTAATAGATAAATAAATCATTGTTAGTCCGTAAAAGTGACTAACAATTGATAGGATGTATGTTATATTAGTTTTGAATTGCTTAATTACTTTTATTTGATATGAGGGGAAAGAAAAATGATTTAAAAACCTGGGGGGGGGGGGGGGTATGATGTCCTGTTGTGATTTTATTTTGCATAACTCATAATTTAGGTGAATTGTCTTGTGCGTTGAATAAGAATTACCTTGTTTATATATATGTTGGAATTTGGTTAAGTTAAGTTTAGTTTACAAACAGTTAGGGTTTTGTCCAGTATAAAGCCCTTCGTTCAGAAAATAGTTAATAAACTACTGAGGACTGGTAGAGAGACACATTCTTCTTGTGAATAATAAGTTCATGAGTATATTCTATTAGTAAGATGGCTGTGATAATCAGCGTTGATAATTTAGAATAGGGAGGTTAATTACATAGTGGCTACGAAGTTGTGGAAACATATGCCATACTTAAATGGGGTTACTACACAAGTAAAAGGGTTCTGGGGGAGTTAAAAAATAGGAGCTGCATTAAGTCAGCATTGATTGAATATATATGGATTGGATGCCATATTGGGGAAGAAAAGATTAACGTGACTAACGTCTATAGCAGTGGGGTAAATGTGGGGAAAGTTTAAAACATGGTTTCCATGGGGTCGGAAGTAAACATGGATTTAGAGCCATGATGTACTTTCATAAGAGACACGAGATTGCTGGCTTATAGAAGAAGAAGTGGGTGTCACAGCCTCACCTAAAGGGCGGTACCAACCTAAAAGAACGAGACACTGGCGAAGGGATATAAATCCAGCTAAAGGGAAAGAACCGAGTCACTCGAAGGCTCGAATAATCTAGAGCCTTCTCGAAGGAACGGTCAGTGTGTCCACAGCCACGTGGACACTGATGGGGCCCGCCGAGTGCGGGGTCCACGAGAAACTCAGAGAGAGTTGCCACCCGTGTCGGATTGCGACACGTGTGGAAGGACAGACACGGACTGGACAACAGGGCTTACCTTAAGGGGACTTGATAGTTTCAGACCCGAGTGTTTAGGGGTCTTATACATATGTTAGATAGCTGCTAGAGTTGTTGTGATAATCATGTTCATTGTAAACTCCTGTGATACGCAACTTGCTAATTGCTGGCTTGTGAAAACTCGCTTCGCCAGCGTACTGTAATATAAATGTAAATAAATGATGCACGATTGTATCTGAACGGAGTTTGTTACCTGTATGAGCCCGAGTTTCAATCCCCTAGAGATCTAGGACTGTGACATGGGTAACGTGCTACGCCAGACAGTGTAAAAACATGAATTGAATCCCATGTTTTTTAGATATTGTGGATACAATAGTAAAGGGAAGTAAGTATGTTAGTGAGAAATGGATATTGTCAGTGCTCACAGCGAACAGAGATAAAATGCCATGAGGTTTTAGGGGTCCGTGATATATGGACTGAGAGAGAATAACATTAATTGCAAGCAGTCACAGACATGAGTTCAGTGGCGGTATATTGTTGCTGTGGATAACGGCATAAATTGACGTTCAGGAGGACATTAGTGGGTTGCTGAAGTTTTCGGCGAGATTAAGGGGGAATTCTGAATGAGGTATAGGAGAAGAGTAGTTATATGAGGTGAGGTGTATAATGTTGGAGGAGGTCTTGAGAAATAATGGACCTTTTTAATTTGTGTAATATATAGACATTTAGGAGTGAATAATATTTTTAATGGTTACTTGATGCTGTAGATAGCAGCGCAAACTGTAAAATTGCCATAATAAGTGGTATAAGCGAACTGAGAAGATATATAATTGTTTTAGACTTTATTACATAAAGTCTCACGTAACATAGGGGGGTAAGTATGAGTGTGGTTTTTGTGAGAAAGAGTTTTGCTTCTTTTAAATTCCGGTGGCCACCGATTCTTTGTCTTCCTATCGTGTGAGAGTGATTTCAGGTTGGTTGAAAGGGGAGAAGTAGTAATGTGGAAGTAATACGGATAGTGATGATGATAGAGAGTTTGAGATAGTATCAGAAGGGTACGGTATTTTTATAGTTGAGACCAGATATTGGTCGTGATGAAAAGGTTTTAAGCGGATCGCTTATGAAGAGAAGAAGAAGTACACATATATGGTTAGGATGGGTGGTATAAACTGAGATTTAAATATGATAGGGTATAATAGATACCTATACAAGAGATAAGATAGGTAAATTATAATCCTGAGTTGAAATATATTTATGAATGTTTTTTTTTTGTATTGAAACTTTGAACAGCCAGAAACGAAGAAGAAGTATAACTTCATAGCGGGTTGCTATGTGGGATGGTGATAAGAGACAAGTAGAAGAAAGTAGTTACTTAAGATAGAGTTAGTTTGGGACGGCTGGTTAGGTTTAGGATAAGGGGGTTAGGAGTTAAGACTTTTGAAGAAGAAAAGTCTTTTTAAAGAAAGGGAGGTGTAGCAGAATGAGTACCATCTCTGTTATTAGCTTCGATGTGCAAACTTAGGGCACGGTTGAGCATCCTATACGAACGATGCTCAAGCCGTGACGTGGTTTTTTTTGGTTACGTTAGATACAGCTAAAGTCGAGACAAGGCAACATCATATCTCGTGGTCTCTGTATTATTATCGGCCTATTATGAACTAATAAACCTTCTGAAAGAAATACCAAGACTTGTTTTACATCGTTCCTGCATCTCTTCTGTTACATATTACTGATATCTTCATGGCTGCAAATAGTTCGCGATATTAATAAAGGTCCATAGAAATGTCGATAGGGGATAAAGAGCTTAACAACTATTGCCGGGACATCCACAAAAAATCAATAGCACTACTCTCGATTTTTCTTATATTTGCCGGTTGGGGATTATGGGTTAGGTGTGTGTGTCCTTATTCAGTTAAAACATGTGATATGAGTAGGAGATAGCACAAACAGTATCAGCACGTGCCACTCTGATCTTAAATATCAGTAGTTCGCTATTCCTGTGACATTAAAAACGCTTGGGGCTCGAAAAAGGATGGTGTACTATGTTATTGGGCGGTTTATGTACATTGACCAATATGTGATACATGTCACCCCTGTCATCGCATCGTAGCTGTGTTGTGAGTTGTCGCCTTTTACATCCGGATGTGAAAATAATCAAACATATTTCAATCAACTCAATAGTCATGCCTCTATATAGCTGCACTGCGAACTTGGCTAGAGTCTACTTTAGGAAAGTATTGTATGTTTGTGTATGCGCATTTACCACGGCTTATAGATGCGTGTATTATTAGTGGAGAGAGGCCGTTATGTATACATTATCAGAGTATGTTGCGTTACAGGGCTGGTATAGTGTCTATGTGTCTGTGGTTGTCTAGTTAATTTTTTTCCCTACTCAGAATCCACATCCTCAGTGTCATTAGATGATGTTTAACTTGTCTGCCCATTGTCCTCGCTTCACATTCATACAAAAGTATAGGTTCTATGTAGTGCTTAAACACTCTTTTTCTCCTTGTAATTGACATCTTTATATAAGTCATTATGTTTTCCACCTTACCAAAGACTATTTTCACCATATCGAATCTTGGTCTATCCTCTTAAAGACAACTACTTCTTGTAGTCTCTTGGCTACATTTTCCGTGTCAAGATTTATGGCTCTACTCGTCTATATTAGTGTGTTAGAAGTAAACCAACATTACACAAGACAGTAATATATTACCACAATGTATACAAAAAGAAGCAATACACATGGACACGGTATATAAATATAGTACTAAATAGACAGTAGTTTATAGAAGTCAAGTACATCATTACAAGGTAAATTACATAAATGTAATACAGTTATATGTATAAAATGTCACACACCAGGGGTACATTAGTAAATAAGTACAAAGCACAAGGGTATGAATATGTTGGTGTATTAGTTACATACAAATGGACCATACAACATACCGGCAAGTCCGCTAAGAGACCTAACTCTTCTGAAGTTATGTCTGTAACAAACAGAAATATGTGTGTGTGGTAATAACTACGATGTCTTTCTTTCACATGTGGCCTACATCCAATCAGGGTAATTGTCTTAGAATTGACCGACATTTTATGTTAGGCAAGCACTGATTGGCTGGCGAATATAAGGTGGGCGGGGCTTACTTATGTAATAAATATCCAACTCACCACCTCTCACTCACTTCAGTTTTGTGGTTATTCAATGACTACTTACCTTCAAGTTTAGGAAGTTTGCCAGTCACCGTTTTGTCTCAGTATCCACATACTATAAGCCATATACGGACCTACAGCTTTAGCAGATCTTTCTTCCTGTTCTTGCACATTCACAGCTTCCTTGTAAGAATTATCATCCAGATTCTTACCCAGACGCATCCCTAGTGTAGGCAACCTAATTTTTCTGCCATAGTTTATAAAGTCATCAGCAAAGATATATGCACCGATTGAAACAGAGATGGGGGAAAAGTTTTCGGGATTGATACGGTTTACTAGACTAGTGAACAATACATGTTGTGGTTTGAGTATTTGACTTACCTATCTAGCCAGCATTGTGTTATCTATCTTTGGTGAAAGATAGAATCTAAATATATTCAAAGCTATATTCAACGTGAACGCAGTGAACGCATGTCATGTCTACTATTGCTTGTCTCAGTATCAAGTCGCTAGTGAACATGCCTAAAAATACAAAGATGTCAACTAGACAACCATCTGAGAACCACTTATGTGCAACTTGTGGGAAAGGTTTTACTGCAAAGTGCAGTCTGCTTCGCAATATTCGAACCAGTCACAGTACCAAGGAGCAAGTGTATTCGTGTCACACCTATGGTCATAATTTTAACAGGAAAGACAATCTACAACGCCACATTACAAAGGAACATACTACATCAGGAGTATCACCCAGCGTAATACCAGCAGGCTCTTCAACACCCGCTTCAGCAACACTACGTAAGAAACAGACGGCTACTAATAGTGATGTTGCAGTCAGCAAGAAGAAGACTAATCAAGACGAAATCGCCTATCCAGGCAGTGACACACAACCCAAAGATGAAGCGACTTCTTTACACACTCTTCCAAATGATATTAGACAAGTATACACCGACAACTGGAGTAGTATCAAAACACATCACAAGATAAACAAATATATGTCTGTCTATACATTGTATATTAGCCCACCCTAAAGACTGGACATCTACCTTGAACAAGTTCTTTACCATTTAAAAGATCATTTTCAAAATCAACTTTAGGTGTCATATATAGTCCTTAGGCACAGCGCAACACACGCTCTTCGTTTTTGTGACGCATCTTCCAATAATGCTTCTGTCTTAGAACTTCCACAACTAATCAAAACTAGACAAAACATTGACGATTTCATCAAAACAGTACACGAACACGACATTCTTACCTACGCTATGCAACAACGTCCAGATACCAAATACATTACAGAGACGATTCCAGCTATTTGTGTGTATCTATATCATATCCCAGAATGCCGGCTTGTTTAATAAATAACCACCCTTTTATGACCCATGTTGGACACCACCGTACATGCTCATGCTATGTATAACATCACTATTTAACCATCCATTTTGTATACTGATATTATGCTACTTATTATTTTTGTAAAATTTACTGGAAATACTCTAAAATAAACAGTTATATGTATTATAAGTGCGTTCACTTGTTGGCTTTTAGTGTTGACGGTACATATGGGTGTCATGTGATGAGTGGGTGTTACATGTTAATGTCCATGTAAAGAAATATTTCAACCAAACTTATAAATAACTCATCAAAACTTATAAAAAGTAGGAAAATTTGTTAGCCAAAGAGAAAAGTATTGGCCAAGTTACGAAATATCTCGACCAAATTTACAAAAAGTAGAAAAATATGACGACCTAAGTAGGCAAGTCTGTTAGCCAAATGGGAGAAATGTGGACCAAATACAGAAATATCTCGACCAAATTTATAAAAACTAGGAAAAATATTAGCCAACGCAACTAAAATGTTGACAAAATTCACAAATAGCTCGTCCAAAGTTATGAAAAGTAGGAAACTTTGTTTACCAAATGCGAAAAAAATATTGACAAAGTAAAAACATATTTCAATCAAGCTTATAAATATGTCGTCAAAAGTGATAAAAGCAAGGAAAATCTGTCAGCCAAACTAAGAAATAGGTATGGAAAAGTAAGAGCTATATATTTTATTGCTCTAATTGTACGCTCAATATACGTCCAATACCTAACCTATATCTATACTTAGCCTATATGTGTATATTAAGTGAAGAGAGCAATAAAATTGTGATTTATCATTTTTAAAGTTTAATTAAAATTTAATCACACCTTTTCTCCTTTCTAACACTGGTTTGTATCTATGTCTCTCAGGAAAGAGTTTGTTGTGTTTGATGTATAGTTAGGGTTAGGGTTAGGGGTTAGGGTTAGTGTTAGGGGTTAGGGTTAGTAAGAAAGAGTTTGTTGTGTTTGATGTATATAATGCTCTATTTTCCTTAGGCTCTTTTGGGTGATCATCGTTAGTTACTCTGGTAGTCCAAGGAATAAACGCATTCGTCTCAGGAACCCAATCTCTGTTGTTTTTCTCAAGTTCGATGACCATACTCGTTGTCTAGAATAGCGCCTAGTAGGTTAGGAGGACAGATGATTTATCTCCATTAGGTTGGAAAATCTGCACAATCAGCAGAAAATCGGTTGTTCTGTAATCAAAGAGAATGGTAATGTTATTTGGTATGAAACGTTGAAAGTCGGTTAGAAGATGTGGTAGAGGGTATTCAAAGCCTCATTAAGGCAGACGTGGTTTTAAGAAAAGTCGACTTCATAACAGACATTGTTGGTTGGTTGCAGACTTGCCGCTATTGCAGCTGTGAAAGGACAAAGTGTGATAGAGGTGAACAAAGTAAGAAATGTTATGTTGGCTAGACTTCGAGAACACCTTTTGTATTGTTGAAAGATGGAACAATGGAAGGTTAGTGTAGCAGACATTGTAGTATAGAAAGTTGAAGATGTCAGCCATGGGAAATGGATCTATGCTCACGAATACTCAGATGATATCGAAACTATCCAGGTGGAGCCACAGATTCAATCAATCATGTGCCATGCCGGAAAGCGTGAGCGGTCATGACTCGCCATTTCACTCGATCACCAGTGTCGTGGATCAGCTCAGTGTTCCTGTCTCGTCCATGCCAAGTGGCCAAGCCATCCAGGTATTTTCCTCTCGGTCTTCCTCTTGGTCTGTTCCCCTCGATCTTGCCAGTTGTCACTAAGTTCTCCAATCCATTTCTTCTCATAACATGTCCAAAAAATTTTGACTGTCTACGTCTAATTTCTCTAATCAGTTTACGATGTTCATTTGTCTCCTGTAGTACTTGGTCATTGGTTTTTCTGTCTGTCCATGGTATTCTTTGCATTTTCCTCAGAAACCACATTTCTGCAGCCATCAGATGCTTTTCAGCTTGACAGCTCATTGTCCAAGTTTCACATCCATACAAAAGAACAGGCTCTATGTATCCCCTCAACACTCTTTTTCTCGTTTCAATTGACATCTTCTTTTTGGTCAGAATGTTTTTCATCTTGCTAAAGGCTACTTTCGCCATGGCGATTCTTGTTTTAATCTCTTCAAGGCATCAGCCACAGATTGCATTGCCATAAATGTTGTTATGACTGTTTCATTGGAGTTCGTGTACAACGAAGGTTTGGAGTTCTTGGTGGTGTGACATGGAAAAGTTGTGAAGCTATGTATGAAAGACAGAGACACTTTGTGTTAGAAAGAAACAAACCAAGAGTGTGGAGAGATGAGTGATTAGTCTGTATAAGTGCTTCTTTAGCGGATACGCTGGAATGGTAAGTTGAAACCTTTGGTAATGTAAAAGCGGGAAAGTGCTGGTCTTGATGATTATGTATTGTGAAATGTCTTTTCAGATAAAAGTTCAAGACACGGTTGACATAACTACAGAAGCTACATTTTTCCTAATTTTGGTAACACATTTTTCCTAGTTTGGTCGACATAGTTCTTACTTTTCCATACCTATTTCTTAGTCTGGCTGACAGCTTTCCCTAGCTTTTATCACTTTGGACGACATATGTATAAACTTGATTGAAATATGTCTTTACTTGGTCAATATTTTTTCACATTTCGTTAACAAAGTTTCCTACTTTTCATAACTTTGGACGAGCTATTTTTAAATTTAGTCAATATTTTAGTTGCGTTAGCTAATATTTTTTCCTAGTTTTTATAAATTTGGTCGAGATATTTCTGTATTTGGTCCACATTTCTCCCATTTGGCTAACAGATATTCCTACTTAGGTCGTCATATTTTTCTACTTTTTGTAAGTTTGGTCGAGATATTTCGTAACTTGGTCAATACTTTTCTCTTTGGCTAACATATTTTCCTACTTTTTATAAGTTAGAATGAGTTATTTATAAGTTTTGTTGAAATATTTCTTTACATGGCCATCAACATGTAACACCAGCTCACAACATGACACCCATATTTAACGTAACACTAAAAGCAATAAGCGAACGCACTTATAATACACATAGCTGTTTATTTTACAGTTTTTCCAGTAAATTTCACAAAACTAATAAATAGGATAATATCAGTATACAAAATGGATGGTTAAATAGTGATGTTACACATATCATGAGCATGTACGGTGGTGTCCAACATGGGTCATAAAAGGGTGGTTACTTATTAAACAAACCGGCATTCTGGGATATGGTAGAGATAAATCATATAGCTGGAATCGTCTCTGTAATGTATTTGGTATTTGGACGTTGTTGCAAAGCGTAGGTAAGAATGTCGTGTTCGTGTACTGTTTTGATGAAATCGTCAACGTTTTGTCTAGTTTTGATTAGTTGTTGAAGTTAAGACAGAAGCATTATTGGAAGATGCGTAATAAAAATCGAAGAACGTGTGTTGCGCTGTGCCTAAGGACAATATGATAACTAAAGTTGATTTTGAATATGCTCTTTTGAATGGTAAAGAACTTGTTCAAGGTAGATGTCCAGTCTTTAGGTTGGGCTAATACACAATGTATAGACAGACATATATTTGTTTATCTTGTGATGTGTTTTAATACTACTCCAGTTGTAGGTGTATACTTGTCTGATATCATTTGGAAGAGTGTGTAAAGAAGCCGCTTCATCTTTTGGGTTGTCTGTCACTGCCTGGATAGGCGATTTCGTTTTGTTTAGTCTTCTTCTCGCTGACTGCAACGTCACTATTAGTAGCCGCCTGTCTCTTACGTAGTATTGCTGAAGAGGGTGTTGAAGAGCCTGCTGGTATTATGCTGGGTGATACTCCTGATGTAGTATATTCCTTTGTAATGTGGCGTTGTAGATTGTCTTTCCTGTTAAAATTATGACCACAAGTGTGACACGATTACACTTTCTCCTTGGTACTGTGACTGGTTCGAATATTTCGAAGCGGACTGCACTTTGCAGTGACACCTTTCCCACAAGGTGCACATAAGTGGTTCTCATATGATTGTCTAGTTGACATCTTTGTATTTTTAGGCATGTTCACTAGCGACTTGATACTGAGACAAGTAATAGTAGACTTGACACGCGTTCACAGCGAGACGTTGAATGTAGTGTTGAATATATTTAGTTTCTATCTTTCACCAAAGATAGATAACACGATGTTGGCTAGATAGGTAAGTCAAATACTTAAACCACAAGATGTATTGTTCACTAGTCTAGTAAACCGTATCAACCCCGAACACTTTTCCCCCGTCTCTGTTTTAATCGGTGCATATATCTTTGGTGATGACTTTATAAACTATGGCAGAAAAATGAGTTTGCTTACACTAGGGATGCGTCTGGGTAAGAATCTGGTTGATAATTCTTACAAGGAAGCTGTGGATGTGCAAGAACAGGAAGAAAGATCCGATAAAGCTGTAGGTCCGTATATGGCTTATAGTATGTGGATACTGAAACAAAACGGTGACTGGCAAACTTTCTAAACTTGAAGGCAAGTAGTCATTGAATAACCACAAAACTGAAGACCCAATCTTTCGTCCTTTTTGTGTACATCACAAAGTGAGTGAGAGTTGGTGAGTTGGATATATATTACATAAAGTAAGCCCCGCCCACCGTATATTTGCCAGTCAATCAGTGCTTGCCTAACATAAAATGTCGGTCAATTCTAAGACAATTACCCTGATTGGATGTAGGCCACAAGTGAAAGAAAGACATCGTAGTTATTACCACACACATATATTTCTGTTTGTTACAGACATAACTTCAGAAGAGTTAGGTCTCTTAGCGGACTTGCCGGTATGTTGTATGGTCCATTTGTATGTAACTAATACACCAACGTATTCATACCCTTGTGCTTTGTACTTATTTGCTAATGTAACACTGGTGTGTGATATTTTATATATATATCACTGTATTAAATTTATGTAATTTACCTTGTAATGATGTACTTGACTTCTTTAAACTACTGTCTATTTAGTACTATATTTGTATACTGTGTCTATGTGTATTGCTTCTTTTTGTTTACATTGTGGTAATATATTACTGTCTTGTGTAATGTTGGTTTACTTCTAACACACTAATACAGACGAGTAGAGCCATGAAGCGTTACACGGGAAAAATGTAGCCAAGAGACTACAAGAAGTAGTTGTCTTTAAGAGGATAGACCAAGATTCGATATGGTGAAGATAGTCTTTGGTAAGGTGGAAAACATAATGTCTAATATAAAGATGTCAATTACAAGGAGAAAAAGAGTGTTTAAGCACTACATAGAACCTATACTATTGTATGAATGTGAAGCGAGAACAATGGGCAGACAAGTTAAAAACTATCAAATGACACTTGGGATGTGGATTCTGGGAAGGGAAAAAATTAAGTAGACAACGACAAGAAACTCCCTCCAAATACTACAAGGCAACAGAAGAAAACAAACAGCGTAGCAGACATATAGACACTATACCAGCCTGTAAGGCAACATACTCTGATAGTGTGTACCTAACGGCCGCTCTACACTAATACTACCCGCATCTATAAGCCTTGGTAAATGCACATACACAAACATACAATACTTCCTAAAGTAGACCCTAGCCAAGTTCGCAGTGCAGCTATATAGAGGCATGAATATTGAGTTGATATGAAATATGTTTGATTATTTTCACACCCGGATGTAATAGGTGACAACTCACAACACAGCTACGGTGCGCTGACAGGGGTGACATGTATCACATTTTGGTCAATGTACATAAACCACCCAATAACATATTACACCGTCCTTTTTCAAGCCCCAAGCGTTTTCAATGTCACAAGAATAACGAACTACTGATATTTAAGATCAGAGTGGCACGTGCTGATACTGTTTGTGCTATCTCCTACTCATATCACATGTTTTAACTGAATTAGGACACATACACCTAACCCATAATCCCCAACCGGCAAATATAAGAAAAATCGAGAGTAGTGCTATTGATTTTTTGTGGATGTCCTGACAATAGGTGTTAAGCTCTTAATCTCCTATCGACATTTTTATGGACCTTTATTAATATCGCGAAATATTTGCAGCCATGAAGATATCAATAATATAAATAACCTGACTTGGTCATTGCAATGATGATAATCCCCTGGATTAGCCGTTATGAGTATTGATATTTTGTAAAACCTGTTGTGGTTATGGGTATATCATATTCTGAATGTTAAGTTAGGTTATATATTGTGACTCGTAGGTACAGTTGTGAAATATGATACCTATGTTTGTCATCGGTGGTGGGACTTGCCGGCCCTAGCGACAGGGTCGAACAATGCGACCCTAACCCATATTATCAACTAGACACCCACAAGTTGATGACTGACAATCTTACCAACGACAAAGTACCGAGATTCGAACCTGTCACCTCCTCGCCGTCTGGGGTACCATCTAAAACACTCCTCAACCAGCACACAGCAGCTCCTTTTCTAAACATAACCGGGTTAATAACACCAGAGCTCTCCATCACAACTAAGTGACAAAACCATTATCAATATTTCTTCTACCACTACAGATCTACAGATCTACTCTACAGATCACTAATAACCGCTACCCACTCCTTAACACCGACTTTCACTTAGCCATACCCATTACAATGAATACTACCGGTCGCCTTGACTTTTTAGAGGTTTTCATTTGAAGAGCTGAAATCGTATGATGATAGTGTTCGGAAGTACTTACCTAGATACGCCTCCACTCACCCACCCCTTAACAATGAACATCACTAAGTCATACCCACTAAATGCAATAATACCGGTCATCTTTACTTTTTAAGGTTTTCATTTGTAATCTGTATCATGATATTGTTTAAATACTATGACCCTCTACAGCTCACTAGTAATCGCTACCCACCCCTTAACACCGAATTTCACTAAGCCATATAACTAAAATCACTAATACCGGCCTTCATTACTTTAAGGTTTTCATTTATAACTCGTATGATGATAGTGATTAAACCACTGCGACCCTTTACAAAGCACTAATAACCGCTACCCACTCCCTAACACCGACTTTCGCTAAGCCATACCTACTAAAATCAATACTACCAGCCATCTTTACTGTTTAAGGATTTCATTTGAAGAGCTGAACATTACAATGATAGTGTTCGGAAGCACTTATCCAGCTGCTCCACCGCTCACCCATCCCTTAAAAATGGATGCCACTAAATCCCGCCCATTACAACCCATAATAACAATAATAATTAAATTTTAATTTAAAAAAATAAAATTCTAAAAAAGGGAGGTAATATCACAAAAACCGGCGATTATTTACTCCTGAGTTGTATCCCGCATCTCCTTCTTTGCGCTTACTAAAAAACTACCACACCTCCCTGCACCACCCGCACCTCCTTTATTTTTAGCAAATGAGGTGCGGCTCCATAACAGCCGCTGAATAGAGCTCCTACATAACTACTGCTGCATTATTTTGTGTTATTTTATATTGTTTAATATTTCTGAAAATAATTATTTCCAATACTCTAACAATCTTTCAATAATGTAAATCTTCTTCTTTTTCTAACACTTTGATAATATATTTAAAGAAATTTTGTTGATATCTCCATAAAATTTGCCCTCACATGGTTCGGGTGTAGATTAAAGTCATTGTTCCTGTTCTGCATATGCTGAACACTCTTGCAGCAAATGTGTCGACCATATTTTAAAAATTCCACAGTTATATTCATCAGCATATCCTATCTCTAGTTTTTTGAACACGTTGTATTTCAGATTGCTATTTCCTGCTCGGACTCTTAAGATAGCTGTTTGTTTACTTCAGTGGAGTTGGCAATAAGCATCATCTTTCTGCTGGCTTGGAAGATCTGATTCCCACTTGGTTCTGCGTCTTATTAACGTTTTGTCCCCATCATAAGTTATATCTATATCTGACTAAGGTAGTCTTCCACATATTTTTCCCAAACTGTAAGCTTCTTCATTTCCATGTCTGTTGCAATGTGGGAGATCAGTTGTATTACAATCCTTTTGGATTCCAGACAGTCCCTGCCTGGATTTCTTAGTTCTGCACTTTGTTTGCTCTTTGGTACTGAGACAATTGGTATCACACCTCTGAAGGTAAATACGTGATGACTGTCCCTGTCAACAACATTTCCAATGCAGTCTATCTCATCATCTCATTTCATCATGTTCCTCTTGTACCTTGCGGTATCGAGGTGAAGTATAAACATTGTGATGGGGCTTCATGTATTGATATTCCCATGGACTCTGCTATTCCCTCCGTCCAACGTATACGTGGTCGGTCTCTTCCTCTGTTTCCATCTGGTCTGTACATCATTGCTTGTTGTGGGTATGCTGTTGATTGGTATTCTGCTTGCATGGCCAAACCATTTGACTTGCTGCCTTCTAATAAAATTTTATGCTGCTATAACCCCCACTTTAGTCCTGATTTCTTCATTTCTGATCTATCTCTTCTTGATACGTTGAGTATTCTTCTCAGGAATCTCATTTCTGTTGTTGTGATTTTTCTTTTCTCTGTTTCTGTCATTGTGCAGGTTTGGCACTGATAGCATACAGTTGGAATGACGACTGTGTTGTAAAGTGCTTTCTTAGTTGTTATTGATACATATTTGTTCTTTAGTATTGGTGCCATTTGTCCAATGAGTTGGTTTGCCTTATTGCATAGTTTCACCTTCACTCACTACAGTGTGTAGATGGGGTGTCCTAGGACACCATGGCAGCGACCACCACCCGTGCAGCATATTGGTGGAGAAAGGCAGAACCAGGCAGCACAAGCTAACGGTAAAGACGTTCCAGTATGACAGTACAGGGCAAGATGTGGTGAGTAAAATAAGACGTGACAAGCGCAGAACGTTTCAGGGCAGGAAAAAAAGCTGGGAGCAGCCACCGTGGTGGAGTTTCGAGGTGGAGAAGGCTTGGGTGGATAAGCGTAGTGCTGTAAGGAGATGGCAAAATGCCAAGAAGAACAGAGCTGGTCATCCTAGTCCCTCCTTGCACTTAGAAAGAGAGATGCACACAAAAGTAAGCTATTTCAAAAAACTGGTCACGGTGGTTAAAAGCGAAAAATGGGCATAGGTGTGTCAAAGAGTAAGCACAGACAAGTCACTGAAATTGTTCTGGCGACTACATAAAAGCATGAGTGGTGTAGTCAAGAATAAGAGCATTTCAGACTTCCAAGGTGCTGACCTCACCTGGCAGAGGACTGACGAGGACAAGGGCAAAGCCCTCTTTGAACGCTACCTTGAGCAGGGCAACCAGACAGACATGGGAGGCCGAAATCTGGCCAAGGAGGTCACCTCAGACAGATGCAAGGCCCAGAACACTTCGGAGGAAGACACAGTGACAGTGAAAGAAATCAAGGCTGTGCTTCGACGATCAAAAAACAGTGCTCCAGGTCCTGATGGCATAAGATACGACGACATAAATAGGTGTACCGACAATGAGCTAGAGAAACTAGCAGACATGTACAACAACAGTATAGGGAGTGCTAGCATCAAGGAGGAATGGTTACACAGCTATCTGATTCCCTTGCCGAAGTCTGACAAAGACCACAAAAAAATTCAGGGATATCGAATTATAACCATGCAGAATACAATAGGCAAGCTGCTGGAGAAGGTAATTGCCAGGAAAATATCAAGCCAACTAGAGAGGCAAGGTGTTTTCCCACCTACCCTGGGTGGGTACCGTCCAAAAAGAGAAACCTGGACCAATGCAGCAGTCTTTGCCCATGATGTCTATGAAGGTTTCCACTCAGGCACTGAAACCGTTGCTGCAGCGATTGATCTTGAGGACGCATACAACAGAGTACCACTGGATTTTTTAATGTTTCAGCTTCTTGAACTAAACGTAAGTCCATTCCTCCTTAGTTGGATCGCTGCAGCCCTCTACCAACGGAAAGTAGTTTTTAGATGTGGCAGTTGGACTTCGGAACCAACAACAATATATCCTGGCCTACCACAGGGATCACCATTATCTCCGGTACTGTTCAACGCCTTCACAGTGAGAATCACCAGTAAGCAGATCACTGGATCTGGCAGGACATTGTCGTATGCCGATGATGTTTTAGTGTATCGTCAGGGTAAGGATAGAGAGGAGGTTGCTGTGGAACTACAAACCGAACTCAATCGCATAAGTACTTGGTGTGATGAAGCTGAGGCAATGGTCAACCCAACAAAGGCAACAGTGACTTGGTTCTCGTTGAATAATCATATTGTCAACAATCCAACACCAACTGTAATGCTGTGTTCAGAGACGGTGGAAAGAACGCAGGCAATGAATTACCTGGGGATACGGTTTGATCGAAGCCTTGCTTATAATGTGCACATAGACCAGGTGATAACAAAGGCCAAGCGGGGTTTGGCAGCGATGCGGGTGATGGCGGCAGCAAACTGTGAGCAGCGCCATCTATGTCTTCTGTACGAGGGGCTGGTCATGTCTGTTTTGGAGTATGCAATGGCAATCCTGACTCTCAGCCATAAGCAGATAGAAAGAATGGAAAGGATACAAAATGAAGCTATGCGCATTATTCTTGGATGTACAAGAAATACAGCATGCAGGGCGATGCGCTAACTTCTTGATTTTCCAACCACTGAAGAGAGAATACAAATTTGCAGGGCACGCGCCTACCTCAGAATTAACGCAAACACACAACATCCACTGCATAGTGAAATTAGGAAGGTGAAGGGCAGCAGGTTAAAAAGAGGACGGTCGTGGATGGGTCAAGCCGAAGACATTCTTCAACAGGTGTGTTCACTTGAGGACTTAGAACCTGGCGAGGAGTGGGTGCAAGTGCCAACAGACTTCTGCACATCCTTTTCAGTTTGCATCCAACTAGATAGAAAATGCAGACAAGAAAATCCGGCTGCTGTTGAGGCTGAAGTACAAGCATTGATTTTCGAGAATTCGCTAGACGGTGACGCGGTCATCTACACAGATGGGTCGGTCGTCCGACATGTGAGAAGCTCATGGGCCTTTACAGCTCGGGCCGGAGGGAGAATTGTGAAGGAGGACTCTGGTGCTTTCACTGAAACCACAAGTAGCCTGACCATGGAAGTCATGGCAGTAAGTAAAGCAATAACATGGCTCGAGACACAGACATTCACTAGGGCTTGTTTCCTTAGCGACTCAATGAACATGATCAAGAGGATAGAGGAGGGGTCGATCCGAAAAGAATGGTTGCTGCCTCTGAAACGGTCTCGGCTGGCAAAGATTAGTTTCATCTTCGTGCCAGGTCATGCGGGAGTACAAGCAAATGAGCGGGCTGATAAGCTCGCAGGTGAGGCTACTGTGGAGGGCGGACGCGCCATGGACCGGGCTGACATTCTGAATGCTCTACGAGAAGTGAGACTTTTGCGAGAACCAAGTGATGACTGAATCTACAACAATGGCCAGACTGCGGGAGCAGCAAATTAAAAGAGGGGTGGCCAAACAAGAACACTACGCAGGAAGCCAAAGAAGATTGATAAACCAACACAGAACTGGCGTCGTTAGCCGCTACACGCTGCGGGATTTGCTGAGGAGGGGATCCGAGCACTTATGGACTGAATGGTTCGATGTGCAACGAGGATGATCTGTCGACTAACTAACTAACTATTGCATCTATTTTCGATCTCGTCTTCTGATCCGCCATGTGATGATATTATACTTCATAGGTACTTGAAATTCTTTACTTGTTTCAAGGGATGTTCGTTTAGGTGAACTGTTGTTGTTGTTTCTTCTTTAGTTGTAGTCATTACCTTTTTTTTTGCTTGTGCTAATTTTCATGTTATGTTCCCTACACATTTCGTTTAGACTATTCATGTGGTCTTGTAATTCAGCTTCTGATTTTTCTATTACTGCCTGGTCGTCCGCAAACGGAGTTCTTTAATGGTTATATTTGCAGATGGCTCTTCTTCTGTGTTCTCGTCATGCGGTATTTTTGCGGTCTCTGTGTGGCTGGTTTCTTTACATATGTTGTCTATATATGTTATGAACAAGAGAGGGGACAGGACACAACCTTGTCGTACTCCAGATCTTATGGTGAAGGGTTCTGTGTGTCCTCCAGTTGCTCTCACTATGCATTAACTGTTGTTGTATAAGCTTCTACATAGGTTTGTTAGATGTGTACTCACTCCATATTGTTTAAGGATTTCCCACAGCTTGTTTCTATTTACTCTATCAAATGTCTTTTCTTTGTCGACAAAGGCTAAGTAGAGTGTTTCATTGAATTCGATTGATTTTTCTATAAGTTGTCTAAGAGCAAAAATGGCATCTGTGCATCTTTTGTTTTTCCTAAATCCAAGTTGTGTCTCACTTAGCTGGAGTTCTATAGTTGTTCGTAATCTTTTCTCAAGAACTTTACAAAATATTTTCCCAGTATGACTCAACAGTGAAATGCCACTGTATTGTGTGCTATCTCTTTTGCTGCCTTTGTTTTTCCAAATTGGGATAATTATGGCGTTTCCCCAGTCTCGTGGTGTCTGTTGTGCTACCCAAACATGGTTGAATAGTCTATGCAGCCATGGTGTTCCTACTTCTCTTGCTGCTTTAATTAGTTCATTTGGTATTTCATCTTCTCCCGGTGATTTGCTCAATGGGGCTAATCTGATGGCTTCTATAATTTCTTCTTTTAGTGTGTCTGGTTCTAGTTCTTTGGTGGCATCTGTGTAGGTTTCTTGAATACCTGTGGCATCTGATGGGATGTTGAGAAGTTGTTCGAAATACTGCTTCCATCTTAATAGGATTTGTTTTTGTTCACTCATTGGTTCTCCATTTTCGCTGTCAATTATTTTAGTTGGGTCAAAGGGTTCTCTTCTGGTTCGCATTGCACTTATCTTTTTATAGAAGTTTCTAGTTGCCTCCTTGTAGTTTTTATTTAGGATGTCTCTATACTCTTCCCCGTCTTTTTGTTTTTCCCTCTGTACTATTCTGCTCACACGTCTTCTCGCTATTCTATATTCTGTGTAATCACATTCCTGTTTACTCTTCAACCACTTTTAATATTTTTCCTTTTTGTCTTTTACCGCTTTCTTTACCTTTGCGTTCCATCAACTTGTTATTTTCTTTATCCGTGTTTTGTGTTTTTTCGTGGTTCCGCATGTCATTTTTGCAGTATTTAAAATGATTGATTTGAACATCTCTCATTCTTCTTCCACTGTCTTTCTTTCTATAGATAATTTTACAAAGATTTCAGTTAGTTCTTTCTCATAATTTTCCCTTATAATATGCAGTCTATATCCGAAGTTATTTGAGCATTTTCGAATTGCTTCTAGCTGTGTTTTCTCAATTCAGTAAAATTCCAGAGAAAAGTACCTTTAACCGGACAATGGGGAATACTATACATGTAATAAGTACTATTCTATCCCAGTTACAAACACGTAACAATGAAAAAATCAAACAACTTGCGTACAGGGAAAAATTTGCAAGCTCACAATCAAAGACGAACAGACATGTCATAATAACATAGCGAAAACAACATATACATGCCTGCAAGGAAGCTAGACTAATTCTAGTTCAAGACAAAGGAAAAGATCTGGCAGCACTATGGATGGCCATTGTTATTTTTTTTTTTGTGGGTTCGCATATCCTTACAGGACATCGCTGTCAACATCAGCATCTTTCAGCTGATTGTTGATTTCTTGGCAAGATTACGCTCAGTAGTTTGCCATTGCTTTCTGAGCGACCGGCTCATATACCCCGTAAGTTACCGACGCGGAGAGAACCGCTGCCGATTCTCGCGCACGTCACGTTACTCACGAGAGTATACGGGATTACGGAGAAAGTCGTGTAACACCTAGACCAGGGAGACGGCATGGATGGCCATCCAGTACAGTATTTATTTCACTGGCTATGCCTGGCAAGCACCAGCTAAACATTTCGTCTAGGTCTATTTGAATTTACTGCTCGCTAATATATCATTCTGTAACATGTCAATAGCCACAGTGATTGCTGGTTACTCCTTGGATGGTTTACTTTGTTTAGCCAGTTGTGTTCTATCACAATGTTCTATTTACCAACGATATCCCAAATTATAGGCGGAGTGGCTTAGGGTCGTGCACACCTGCTAGATCTTCCGGTTTCAAGATGGAGACGGACGGTCGTGTTGTTTTGTGTTCGTTAACTTTTTCGCGTAGGGGATGGATTTATTCATCTCTTGCGTGTAATTGGTGTGCCAGGATGTAAAACCAGGAGTTTATACTCAAGATCTGCGCGGGTGCTACGGAGTTCGTGCATCGAGCGAAGCCTTCCTTGAGTGAATTTTCAGCAGCGTGTGTGGTTCTCAGCAGTCTGTGTTTACGTTTTTTCAACATGGCGGAACAACGTGTGTTTTCCGAGGGTTCAGCAGTCAACATAACGAAGCGGCGTGGTAGCCGCGCAGGGAGGAAGAAACAAGGTAAGCGCGGTGGTTTGAGGCGTTTTAGACTCAAGTGTCACCGTCTAGGACTCAGGAACATCCGTATTCTATATTGGAACTGTGCCAGTGTAAAACAACGGGGCTCTATTTTAGAAACCCTAGTTTACAGGAACGACATTGTAGCACTCCAGGAGACGAGACTGGGCGATCAGCCACTCCGAATTGCCGGCTTCAAATGTTTCTACAACAGACGACATCTGGGAACGGCGATTCTCGTTCGCGACAGCATGGTGGCGTCAGGGCTAGACATGTCCAGTTGGGACAGTGACGATATACAAATACAGGCGTTGAGAGTTCATTCCAGTATACCATTCGTGTTGGTTAATGTTTATGCCCGCAATGCGAGTGTGGACGCACAGAAGTGGCAGTGCTTAAGTGGCATATTAGGCCACGAGAGAAATGTTATTTTCTGTGGTGACTTCAACGCTAAAGGCAGATCATGGGGAAACACTTCCTCCAATACACAAGGGGAGGAGCTCGAGACTGCACTGGAAACCATCGACCTGGTTTGTATCAACAGAGGCTGTGTCACCAGGACAGCAAGCCGTCCAGGCGATGAGGACAGTGCTATTGATTTGGCGCTAGTTTCACCTTTACTCACTACAGTGTGTAGATGGGGTGTCCTAGGACACCATGGCAGCGACCACCACCCTTGCAGCATATTGGTGGAGAAAGGCAGAACCAGGCAGCACAAGCTAAAGGTAAAGACGTTCCAGTATGACAGTACAGGGCAAGATGTGGTGAGTAAAATAAGACGTGACAAGCACAGAACGTTTCAGGGCAGGAAAAAAAGCTGGGAGCAGCCACCGTGGTGGAGTTTCGAGGTGGATAAGGCTTGGGTGGATAAGCGTAGTGCTGTAAGGAGATGGCAAAATGCCAAGAAGAGCAGAGCTGGTCATCCTAGTCCCTGCTTGCACTTAGAAAGAGAGATGCACACAAAAGTAAGCTATTTCAAAAAACTGGTCACGGTGGTTAAAAGGGAAAAATGGGCAGAGGTGTGTCAAAGGGTAAGCACAGACAAGTCACTGAAATTGTTCTGGCGACTACATAAAAGCATGAGTGGTGTAGTCAAGAATAAGAGCATTTCTGACTTCCAAGGTGCTGACCTCATCTGGCAGAGGACTGACGAGGACATGGGCAAAGCCCTCTTTGAACGCTACCTTGAGCAGAGCAACCAGACAGACATGGGAGGTCGAAATCTGGCCAAGGAGGTCACCTCAGACAGATGCAAGGCCCAGAACACTTCGGATGAAGACACAGTGACAGTGAAAGAAATCAAGGCTGTGCTTCGACGATCAAAAAACAGTGCTCCAGGTCCTGATGGCATAAGATACGACGACATAAATAGGTGTACCGACAATGAGCTAGAGAAACTAGCAGACATGTACAACAACAGTATAGGGAGTGCTAGCATCAAGGAGGAATGGTTACACAGCTATCTGATTCCCTTGCCGAAGCCTGACAAAGACCACAAAAAAATTCAGGGATATCGAATTATAACCATGCAGAATACAATAGGCAAGCTGCTGGAGAAGGTAATTGCCAGGAAAATATCAAGCCAACTAGAGAGGCAAGGTGTTTTCCCACCTACCCTGGGTGGGTACCGTCCAAAAAGAGAAACCTGGACCAATGCAGCAATCTTTGCCCAGGATGTCTATGAAGGTTTCCACTCAGGCACTGAAACCGTTGCTGCAGCGATTGATCTTGAGGACGCATACAACAGAGTACCACTGGATTTTTTAACGTTTCAGCTTCTTGAACTAAACGTAAGTCCATTCCTCCTTAGTTGGATCGCTGCAGCCCTCTTCCAACGGAAAGTAGTTTTTAGATGTGGCAGTTGGACTTCGGAACCAACAACAATATATCCTGGCCTACCACAGGGATCACCATTATCTCCGGTACTGTTCAACGCCTACACAGTGAGAATCACCAGTGAGCAGATCACTGGACCTGGCAGGACATTGTCATATGCCGATGATGTTTTAGTGTATCGTCAGGGTAAGGATAGAGAGGAGGTTGCTGGGGAACTACAAACCGAACTCAATCGCATAAGTACTTGGTGTGATGAAGCTGGGGCAATGGTCAACCCAACAAAGGCAACAGTGACTTGGTTCTCGTTGAATAATCATATTGTCAACAATCCAACACCAACTGTAATGCTGTGTTCAGAGACGGTGGAAAGAACGCAGGCAATGAATTACCTGGGGATACGGTTTGATCGAAGCCTTGCTTATAATGTGCACATAGACCAGGTGATAACAAAGGCCAAGCGGGGTTTGGCAGCGATGCGGGTGATGGCGGCAGCAAACTGTGAGCAGCGCCATCTATGTCTTCTGTACGAGGGGCTGGTCATGTCTGTTTTGGAGTATGCAATGGCAATCTTGACTCTCAGCCATAAGCAGATAGAAAGGATGGAAAGGATACAGAATGAAGCTATGCGCATTATTCTTGGATGTACAAGAGATACAGCATGCAGGGCGATGCGCTACCTTCTTGATTTTCCAACCATTGAAGAGAGAATACAAGTTTGCAGGGTACGCGCCTACCTCAGAATTAAC
>OY992877.1:57050862-57078362 GCA_963921405.1 Cepaea hortensis | reverse complement strand
GTGCCTTGGAAACACCTCTGCGTCCCAAAGCTTTAAGTGAAATAAATCTTCAGTGTCTTTGAAGGTTTCCTCTGGCCGCCTGGAGAGCATTTACCACAGCCCAGCTCAAAGGGAGCGAACGCAGACCAAACAAACTCCTATTGTCACGTTGTTATTTTGTTTCAGTCCTTGCCTTTCACTTCAAGCTAAGATTTTCATTTCACCACATATCATCATCATGTGCCTTGCCGGTAAGCATGGGCGGTCATGTTTTGCCATCTCACTCGATCACCCGAATCGTGGATCAGCTCAGTGTTCTTGTCTCCACCATACAACGTGGTCAAGCCACCCATGTATTTACTTCTCTGCCCTCCCCTTGTTCCTTTCCCCTCGATCTTGTCAGTTGTCACCAAGTTCTCCAATGTATTTCTTCTCATAAACGTGACCAAACAATTGTGACTGTCTACATCTAATGTCTCTAATCAGTTTACGGTTTTCATTTATTTCTTTTGTTTCTTGTAGGACTTGGTCATTGGTTTTTCTGTCTGATCATGATATTCTTTGCATTCTCCTTAGAAACCACATTTCAATAGCCATCAGAAGTTTTTCAGCGTGTCTGCTCATTGTCCGTAACAGTTGCCTCTCGCTTTGATTCCGAGGTGATTCCGAGGTGATTCCGAGACCGGTTAAGACCAGGGATGGAGTTACTGCCTCTCCATAGCACAAAGCCTGGGCTAAAATATAGAGATCATGTGTTGATCTCATGTGCAGATAATTCACACACCGAGCGTGTGAGACGTAAGATGGTGCATGATAGTGGAAATGACCACGTGTTCACATGCACCCACTGTGAACGAACATTTACAGCGCGAATTGTCCTTATCAGTCACATTCGCAACCGCCATGGGTAAAAGTTATTATGCCTTTTTGAAGCACAAACTATCGTCTGTCAAGACGGCAAGGTGCCAATGATGGCCCATTGTCCACGCTTCACATCCATACAAAAGCACAGGTTATTTGTAGCACCTCAACACACTTTTTCTCGTTGCAAAATTAATCTTTTTAATGGTCAGTATGTTTTTCATCTTGCAAAAGGCTGCCTTCGCCGTGGCGATTCTTGTTCTAATCTCTTCAAGGCATCTCCTATCACATGTTATGACTGTTCCGAGATAAATGTACCGATTCACTTGTTTAAGAATATTCCCATTTACTTGTATATTACATTGTGGTATTTCCTTCTTCTTAGTGACGACCATAATCTGTGCCTTCTTACAATTTAATTCTAACCCAAGTTGTTCACTGTGTGCAACAATCGCACCTACTAAATGTTGCAGATTCTGCTCATTGTCTGCAGTCAATACTGTATCATCCGCATATCTAATGTTATTGACGTTATGTCCCCCAATGATGATTCCTTTCATATCGTCAACATTTCTGAAAATACTTTCACTGTATAGGGAAAAAAAATTGGAGACATTACACATCCCTGTCTCACACCTCTCTTAATAGGCTGATATTGACCTACTTCATTATCAATCGTTATGGCAGCTTGTTGTTTCCAATATATGTTTTGTAAGTCTAATGTCCTTCCCATCAATCTGTAGATCTGCAAGCATCTCCATCATGTTGACATGTCTATCAGTGTGTAGTCAATAAAGCAAAGATATAAATACTGGGGATTAAGACTCGGGTCTGGTGTAGACGTGGCAAAGAGGTTACGATGTCCGCCTCTAGCTAAGAATGTACCAGGTTCGTTCTCAGCACGGGCCTGGGAGATTTTACAAGTCATGGAGGAACATGATCATTTGCGCCAACCGACATGACACATAATGATGATGATAAACCAGACCACTGTGTTGCCACTATCAGTGGCGAACTCGATTTTAAAATGCTGGTTGCCAGGAGAAAAAGCCACTAAAATGACATTAACATTTAAAATATATTGTCTGTTTAAGGGGGCTCATTTTATCAGAATTCCACAGGGCTCTCTTGTTATCTGTCAAACTGACACTCTGGCAAGTCCGTCACTGGCCACTACCCTGGACCACACGAACTTTCAGATCTCTCCTCGGGAACACCAGGCAATTACACAAATCCCGCGCGATATTTATTTTTTGTGCTTTTAATTTCATGTTTTTATTTGTATGGCCACAAAGATTTGCCAAGTGTTTAAACTTCCTAATGCCACTGTATCAATATCGTGTAATGGCGGAGAAACCGTGGCGTCAGTTGTTTACGTTTGAAGTTTAACTAGCCTAGAATGCCTCGTTCATGTGCTTCGTTTGGTCAATCCCTAGTTTAATTCTTAATATTATTCCGCAGTGCGTTACCGGCCCCCTCTCCTCTCCATTTCCCACCCAGATGAGGTCATTGATGAGGTACGGGTGATAAGAGACTGGGGTGAGCGCGGACGGCAGTGGTTCTGATTGGCCAATCAAGTCGAAGTTTATCCAATGACTGGGCCAGGTTTCTCTAACTGGAGAACGTGGCTGATCCGTATTCCTAGCTTGTTATGAAACGGGATTTTTCCCCCACTCTTGGACTAGTTGGCGTTGGCCCTGGGCGAGCAGGAAATCACGCGAGGGAAAGAATGAGAAATATGTTCGAAGGCCACAGTCTATATGTTTTATTATTTCTGTTTCTGGAGTGGAATTAATGTGGCGGAAAATGTCTGACCTGACATAAGATGTAAGTAGGACACACTAAGTTCTCTTATTTATTAGACTGAACTCAGTATCTGTAATTCATATAAAAATAGTTATTCGTTTAACAGCAGCGTGTAGATGAGTTATAATGCCTAAATAAAGGATTCTATATCTATACTGTCTATGATGTAAGTTCATCCACTTTTAAGGGTAACTGAATTGATGCTATTACTCTTACCACTCTTATCACTCAATTCATTCTCAACCAGTTTTTACGTTAATCTCTTGTGCCATAAACAGATAATACTTGACTCCACGTGTCACAGACAGATATTACTTTATGTGCAGCTTTCTCAGCATAGACTGGTTTACATCCGTCTGTACAGAACAGTTTTTACTTTATTTCCAGATGTTCCAGGTAGAGAGAGAGAGAGAGAGAGAGAGAGAGAGAGAGAGAGAGAGAGAGAGAGAGATGGAGGGAGGGAGGAAGAGGGAGAGATTACTTTCAATTCTTACATTCAAGACGGTTATTAGATGTAATTCTAGGTGTCGCAGAGAGAGAGAGAGAGAGAGAGAGAGAGAGAGAGAGAGAGAGAGAGAGGAGAGAGAGATTATTTTAAACCCTTATGTCTCCAAGATAGTTATTACTTTAATTCCAGGTGTCCCAGACAGACAGAGAGAGAGAGAGAGAGAGAGAGAGAGAGAGAGAGAGAGAGAGAGAGAGAGAGAGGAAAGAGAGATTGAGATTATTTTAAACCCTTATGTCTCCAAGATAGTTATTACTTTAATTCCAGGTGTCCCAGACAGAGACAGAGAGAGAGAGAGAGGGAGAGAGAGAGAGGAAAGAGAGATTGAGATTATTTTAAACCCTTATGTCTCCAAGATAGTTATTACTTTAATTCCAGGTGTCCCAGACAGAGAGAGAGAGAGAGAGAGAGAGAGAGAGAGAGAGAGAGAGAGAGAGAGAGAGAGGAGAGAGAGAGAGAGAAAGAGAGAGAGAGAGAGATTATTTTAAACCCTTATGTCTCCAAGATAGTTATTACTTTAATTCCAAGTGTCCCAGGCAGATTTTACTTTAAATACTGTCTAAGTTGGTTATTACTTTAACCCCTGGTGCCATATTACTTTAAATCCTTATGTCTAAGACAGTTATTACTTTAAATATTGAGCACAACCCACTACTGGCAACGCCGATCGCATTCTGGTATGAACCTAAGGCCTATCCACGTCAATATGGAAGCACTATACTCGAGTTTCGCCCTTGTTTGAGCTCGTCAGTAGTGCATATCCCTGACCGGATTTGACGTGGATAGGCCTTAGGTTCATACCAGAATGCGATCGGCGTTGCCAGTAGTGGGTTGTGCTCAATATTTAAATTTCAAATCCCGAAACAACCACATAATCAAGTTATTACTTTAACTCAACTCTCAATAAACCGTGCAGCTGTTACTATAAGCAGTGTCCGTTCGTTGGTCACAAGAGAGACACGTGAAAACATGGTGATCACTGGACAGATCAGCAATAGAAGAGGCAGGAGCACACCGAGAGAAATGCAGCTGGTTGGTCGAAGACAGTGGTACGGAGGATTACCATCAATATGATTGATCGAGAGCACCAAGGCCTGCGATCGCTGGAGATGAAAGAACGAGAGGACAGGTTGGCTGATCACATGATGGTGAAGATACAGGTGTGCGCAGCGTTGTAACTGTTTTGGCAAGTGACTTTTACCCCTCGGGCAGGACAATCTCTAGGCAGACATCGGCCATCGTACAAATGACGCAACGATAATCTGACTGTTTAGTAATAGTGTTGTTGAAGGTAATGGTTGGTTGGTTGATTATGTATGTGATACATAGGTTATGGTTGGTTAGTTGGTTATGTATGTGATAGTCTTGTTGAAGGTAATGGTTGGTTTGTTGGTTATGTACGTGACAGTTTTGTTGAAGGTAATGGTTGGCTAATTGGTTATGTATGTGATAGTGTTGTTGAAGGTAATGGTTGGCTAATTGGTTATGTATGTGATAGTCTTGTTGAAGGTATTGGTTGGCTAATTGGTTATGTATGTGATAGTCTTGTTGAAGGTAATGGTTGGTTTGTTGGTTATGTATGTGATAGTGTTGTTGAAGGTAATGGTTGGCTAATTGGTTATGTATGTGATAGTGTTGTTGAAGGTATTGGTTGGCTAATTGGTTATGTATGTGATAGTCTTGTTGAAGGTAATGGTTGGTTTGTTGGTTATGTATGTGATAGTGTTGTTGAAGGTAATGGTTGGCTAATTGGTTATGTATGTGATAGTGTTGTTGAAGGTAATGGTTGGCTAATTGGTTATGTATGTGATAGTCTTGTTGAAGGTAATGGTTGGTTTGTTGGTTATGTATGTGATAGTGTTGTTGAAGGTAATGGTTGGCTAATTGGTTATGTATGTGATACATAGGTTATGGTTGGTTATGTATGTGATAGTGTTGTTGAAGGTAATGGTTGGCTAATTGGTTATGTATGTGATAGTGTTGTTGAAGGTAATGGTTGGTTTGTTGGTTATGTATGTGATAGTGTTGTTGAAGGTAATGGTTGGCTAATTGGTTATGTATGTGATACATAGGTTATGGTTGGTTATGTATGTGATAGTGTTGTTGAAGGTAATGGTTGGCTAATTGGTTATGTATGTGATAGTCTTGTTGAAGGTAATGGTTGGTTTGTTGGTTATGTATGTGATAGTGTTGTTGAAGGTAATGGTTGGTTTGTTGGTTATGTATGTGATAGTGTTGTTGAAGGTAATGGTTGGTTTGTTGGTTATGCATGAATCCTTCGGAAGACTGTCGTTTACATCCGAGTCATTGGCGTTCTGTTGATCTGGTCCCCCCACATGAGCTTGCATCTATTGGAGTCAGGTTGAAGCAGAACCTTTCCCCTCGATTCGGTACTGTAGTACTGTCTCCACGGGGACTGTGTTATAGAGATCTGCATCCCCTCTCCAAGCTCAGAAACCAGGGGTGTGTGCACGGCGGGTATTGAATCAACCAGCTGTGGAGATGCACATGAGGGTGTACTCAGGTCACGATTCAGCACATCGCGCTTGTTGGCTGCGGTCAGACCTGGGTTGGTCATAGTTCTTCCACAGGTTTCAGATATTTCCGTCTTCATAGTTCCTCAACAGTTTTCAGGTATTTCCGTCTTCACAGTTTCTCCATAGATTTCAGGTATTTCCGCTGTTTGAGATTCCAGTGCAAGTTTACGTTCAGTAGTTTGCCATTGCTTTCTGAACGCCCGGCACTCATACTATTGTATTAAAACCAACACAAGACGGCCTGCTTCCAGATCGCCCACAGCTGTGTTTTGAACGTGGTATACATTCATAACCCCTTCGGCACAGAGCCCTGTATTTATGTAAAAAGAGGGAGACATAAGAACACGGAGAACAGGACAAAGACAGAGATGAACACATGGGATAGACATGGAGGGAGCTGCAACACATGGGAACAGATATCAAGTCTTGGCATGGGTTGGTTGAAGCCTTTGCTTCTTCGGGAGATGAAGATAGTTACAGAAGAAAAATGTAAATACTCTACAGCAGGGGTGCCAAACTCAATCGTTCAGCGGGCCAAAACTCAAATCACACGTAAGGTTGCGGGCCGGACAGGTTAAACATTTAATAAGCCGAAAATTAAACCTTTTTTGAACTCTAATATGATATCTGATAAAGTTGACGGTTTGTGTTACAATGCTCATTACATCTTCCATGTTGAGGACTGTACCACACAGCGATCCTTGGTGTATAATGCAGTGATATGCTATCAATTCACCAGTACAGTTCTCCTGCATCTTTAACTAGTCCACTTATTTCGCTACACATCGCGGGTGCTCCGTCTGTTGTCAGCCCAACGAGTTTGTCTCAAGGCAGGTTCATGTTGGTTAAACTTAGACATTCGTTGTCAAAAATGTCTTTTCCTGTCGTTGTCCCATGCATGAATTTCATGTCCAATATTTCTTCTGTAACATTCAAACTGGAGTCCACTCAACGGATGAAAATGACGAGCCATGCAGTGTCAGTCGTGTCATTATTTTCACCGACAGCAAGGAAGAATGCAACGAGGTCTTTGCCTTTTTCGATCAGCTGCGTTTTCACATCAGTGGCCATCTCACAAACCCGATCAACAACCGTATTTCTGCTAAGGCTTGCCTTTGCAACCATCTGCTTTTTGTCTGAACAATTGACGTCACACTTTCATCATGCAGTGCTTCAGAAACTCTCCTTCTGTAAATGGTCGGCCTGATTTTGCGATCTCCTCCGACACAATAAAACTTGCTTTGACTACAGCATCAGTTTGTGATTTTGCTTTAGCGAAAAACATCTGCTGTGATATTAGATGCCTCTTCAATTCTTCTACATTCTGTAGCTTCTGCTCTGCATTTAGGCTGTTTAACTCCTCTTGATGTTTAGTCTCGTAATATCGTCTCAGATTATATTCTTTGATCATAGCCACATTATCTCCACAAATTAGACACACAGGTTTACCGCCAATACCAGTAAACATATACTCAACCTCTCAGCGGCTTTGAAAGGCTCTGTTTTCAGAATCAACTTTTCTCTTGGCCATTTTAAAGGCTAGCTTTGATTTTAAAAGATTGTGCATCTACCGACAGCCGCTTCATTGATATCATGTTAGCCGTAGCGGGAAAAGGTGATGTAATATCCGGGCATTACACTACTTTCATTTAGTATGCGCCAATCCAAAACGAGCATCTGAACGTTGCTAGGTAACTATGACATTAACTCACTACACAACTTTTATTTTCGCTTATTCTGATTGAAGCGAGAACGCCCTCAGGTAGCCTATATTTCAGAAGGCTGCTAATTATGGAATTTTATTTGCATTTTACATCGTTACCGTAAAAAAATATTTTATTTTTTGCATAAAATTCTCTCTTGGGCCGAATATATTTGTATGTCGGTTGAGACCTCTCGGGCTTGGATATTATTGTACGGCGGGCTGGATGTGGCCCGCGGGCCTTGAGTTTGACACATGTTCTCTACAGGGACGTGTACATTTCTACATGCCAGTGTTTTTTGTTGCCACATGTGTATTATTATGTGTGACTATTCCTGAATGTTTCTATACGTTTTCAGCCTGTCTGTGTTTCAGTAGTGTCTGTGGACCCTCGTGGATCATTCTAAAACAATCATCATCAAATGTCTTGCCGACTGGCGTGGACGATCTGCACATCTTGCGATCTCTAACGGCATTACAGTTCGTGTGCTGACACACTTCCGTGCCAGCACACAAGAATTTCAAGGATTTTCTCTCGTTGTCATCCTCGGTCTTTCTGTTATTTTTCCAGTTGTCACATTGTGTTCCAGTTTTCGTCTTCTAAGATGGCCAAAGGACGAGAATCAATTCGTGAGAAATCAATTCACAGATATCCCTTTCACAGATAAAAAGCTTACGGTGTCTAGCTGGTAATACATTTTTGTTTTCGAGTGTGTTGTAGCCGTTTGGAGGTGACAGGTTCGAATCCAGGAGTGCTCATAGTTTTCAATTTTCCCAACGTCTAGTATTTCCTTTGATTTTCCTTCCTTCGTATATCTTATTTATATGGCAATCGATAGACGTGAATTGATATGTCTATTCTGTCTCCAGCGTATGCGCTTTCTCTAGCGTCTCTGGTGATTTATTTCACGATAATGATTAATTAGGAGTTGAGCAACACTCTGAGGTCGCCGCGTGGTCACGAATCCACTGCCCCGCCGCACTTATCCATGGGTTGTGAATAGTACACTGAAATCCATCCATCCATCCACTCTGTCTGTCTGTCTGATCTGTGTCTTACCGACCTACCTACCCGCCTGCCCGCCTACCGACCCTCCTACCTACCTACCTGGCTGCCTGCCTACCTGTCTGTCTTTTTGTTCTTTCTTCCGTTCGTCCGCCGGTGCGTCATCCATTCATCCATCTATCGACTAAAACCTACGTACCTACTTATCTAGGACTGCAACACCCAGAAGCCTACCTAAATCTACCTATAAACCTACCTCCCCGCCTACCTACACACCCAACTGTCCGTCCGGCTGTATGCTTTTATGACATAGTAATACTATCCCAGCCGGCTTCCTGGCCTAGAGGTTAGCGACTTTTCTCCGTAATCTCGTATACTCTCGTAAGTAACGTGACGACGGTGAGAATCAGCAGTGGTTCGAATCGCGTCGGTAACTTACGGGATATGTGAGCCGGCCGCTCAGAAAGCAATGACAAACTACTGAGCGTAATCTAGCCAAGAAATCAACAATCAGCTGAAAGATGCTGATGTTGACAGCGATGTCATGTAAAGGATATGCAAACAATACTATCCCAGGCCTCTGCGAGTCTCGACCGCGATCAATCTGCTTCACAGCTTAATCTTTGCTGCGCGTGTATGCCATTTTAACCGACGTGGTTACAGCAGCGTGGTTGCAATCTGCCAGTCTCAGGACTGAGCTTGCCTACAAAGGTCACAACCGCTCCAACCAACAGTCTCCATGTTGGGGGATCTAACTCTGTGTTTCCGAAGGTCAAAGGCAAAAACGAAGGGATGCTATGGACATGTGTATGCAATTCTGGCATATAAGCGCAAACCGTATTTACTTGTCGTATGTACATGAGTGTCACGCCCTGAGAAATTATATGTATATAGAAGCATGCCAGTATGTTCAGTTCGACAACTGGTTTGGATGTTTACAATGTTTTAGCTATAAGTAAACGGTATATCTGGTTTTATGGCTGCCTTTACATTCTTTTATCATGGTTTTGTTGTTTACAAGTATCTATATCTTGACATGTGTCTGTATTTGCAAGAGACGACATTCAGATATGGACCGATTTCAAGCAAACGAAAGAAGAACATTACTTACAAGTATTTGACAATATTAAAGAAAGTACTATTTTCAACTCTCTCTCTCTCTCTCTCACTCTCTCTCTCTCTCTCTCTCTCTCTCTCTCTCTCTCTCTCTCTCTCTCTCTCTCTCTCTCTCTCAGCTTCCGAGGTACCGTACCCTTTATCAACTTATATGAACACAGACTGCCCAAGTTATTAATTTATATCCCTTTGTTCTAGACCTTTGTTACATAATCTCATTATGTCCCTTACATTTCTCCTGTACCTTCTTGTGCACCAGATGTTTTACTAAACTTCATTCTGTCCCAGACAGATGTTACAGTGCTTTCTTTCGTCATAGACAGTTGATTCTTAGACATTATTCTCTCCCAGACAGTTGTTGCCTAAGAAATGTGTTACTGAATTTCTGTCTGCCATATACAGGTGGATCGCAGGGGTGTTTCCAAGGCACCAGGGCCAGGTTCTATACTGGCCAAGACCTACTAACACGTCCCAGTCGTGCGTCCTGGGCAACAGGTCCCTTCGGGGTCCTGGCTAACATAGTAGGATCGCCGATTCTTCCAAAGTCGGAGAGTATCTGCTTGCACGGCGAGGAACCACCATTCTGCACACCAATAAGCCAGACATGGGACAACGGATACTCACGCAAACTTTAGTCCGGTATGACATCACACTGATGTTGGACAACAGGATGTCTTCATCCGACATACAGGACTTCACGCTGGAGTTCACAGCCAGCGAACGCAAGAAAGCAAGCAAGCACTGAACTATCTTCTGTCCCAGACAGTTGTTCCTGAACTTTCGTCTATCCCAGAAAGTTGTTCCTGAACTTTCGTCTGCCCCAGACAGTTGTTACTGAATTTTCGTCTGTCCCAGACAGTTGTTCCTGAACTTCGACTGTCACAGACAGTTGTTACTGAGCTTTCGCCTGTCACATAAAACAGTGGTTATCTATTCTCTGTCCCAGACAGTTGCTACTGAACATTTTTCTGTTCCTGATCGTTGCTACTGAACTTTCGTCTGTCCCTGATAGTTGCTACTGAACTTTAGTCTGTCCCAGATAATTGCTACTGAACTTTCTTCTGTCCCAGACAGTTGCTACTGAACTTTCTTCCTTCCCAGACGATTTCTACTGAACAGTCTTCTGTCCCATTCAGTTGCTACTGAAATTTATTCTGTCCCAGACAGTTGCTACCGAACTTTCTTCTGTCCCAGGCGATTTGTACTGAACTTTCTTCTGTCCCAGGCGATTTCTACTTAACTTTCTTCTGTTCCATTCAGTTGCTACAGAACTTTCTTCTGTTCCATTCAGTTGCTACTGAAATGTCTTCTGTCCCAGGCGGTTTCTACTTAACTTTCTTCTGTTCCATTCAGTTGCTACTGAAATGTCTTCTGTTCCATTCAGTTGCTACTGAAATGTCTTCTGTTCCATTCAGTTGCTACTGAAATGTCTTCTGTTCCATTCAGTTGCTACTGAACTTTCTTCTGTTCCATTCAGTTGCTACTGAAATGTCTTCTGTTCCATTCAGTTGCTACTTAACTTTCTTCTGTTCCATTCAGTTGCTACTGAAATGTCTTCTGTTCCATTCAGTTGCTACTGAACTTTCTTCTGTTCCATTCAGTTGCTACTGAAATGTCTTCTGTTCCATTCAGTTGCTACTGAACTTTCTTCTGTTCCATTCAGCTGCTACTGAAATGTCTTCTGTTCCATTCAGTTGCTACTGAACTTTCTTCTGTTCCATTCAGTTGCTACTGAAATGTCTTCTGTTCCATTCAGTTGCTACTGAACTTTCTTCTGTTCCATTCAGTTGCTACTGAAATGTCTTCTGTTCCATTCAGTTGCTACTGAACTTTCTTCTGTTCCATTCAGTTGCTACTGAAATGTCTTCTGTTCCATTCAGTTGCTACTGAACTTTCTTCTGTTCCATTCAGTTGCTACTGAAATGTCTTCTGTTCCATTCAGTTGCTACTGAACTTTCTTCTGTTCCATTCAGTTGCTACTGAAATGTCTTCTGTTCCATTCAGTTGCTACTGAACTTTCTTCTGTTCCATTCAGTTGCTACTGAACTTTCTTCTGTTCCATTCAGTTGCTACTGAAATGTCTTCTGTTCCATTCAGTTGCTACTGAACTTTCTTCTGTTCCATTCAGTTGCTACTGAAATGTCTTCTGTTCCATTCAGTTGCTACAGAACTTTCTTCTGTTCCATTCAGTTGCTACTGAAATGTCTTCTGTTCCATTCAGTTGCTACTGAACTTTCTTCTGTTCCATTCAGTTGCTACTGAACTTTCTTCTGTTCCATTCAGTTGCTACTGAAATGTCTTCTGTTCCATTCAGTTGCTACTGAACTTTCTTCTGTTCCATTCAGTTGCTACTGAAATGTCTTCTGTTCCATTCAGTTGCTACTGAAATGTCTTCTGTTGCACACCTGCTTTCGCAGTCAGCTAAGTGGGCGAAAGACAGGCCACCTGTACGTCCGTGCATTCAGGCCTATAACAGTTGGTGGCTCTTTCATACCACAGACTCATTGCATATTCTTGCTTCTTCCTGTATCGAGACTTCTTTTTTTCCTGTTCCAGACATTGCTACATAGGCACCAGACAGGTATTATTAAACTTCTTTAAACCCCAGTTAGTTAGTTAGTTAGTTAGCTAGTTAGGTAGATAGTTAGGTAGATAGGTAAGTAGTTAGTTAGTTAGTTAGTTAGATAGGTAGGTAGGTAGTTAGTTAGTTAGTTAGTTAGTTAGTTAGTTAGTTAGTTAGTTAGTTAGTTAGTTAGTTCAGTCAGTCAGTCAGTCGACGAATCATCCTCGTTGCACACCGAACCATTCAGTCTATACTCAACCATCTCCTGCCTCGACCGTTTTGTGTGTATTAATTTCCTTCTCTGCCCGACAGTTCTTACTGAACTTATTCTGTTTCAGACATCTGTCAGTCAGCCCTATTCTGCCTGTTCTGTCTGTGAATTCCCTTCTATGCCAGACAGTTGCTAGTTAACGTTTTTGTGCCCCAGACAATTGTTACTGAATATCCTTTTGCCCTGAACAGTTATTCCTCAATCTCTTCTTTTCCAGACAGTTGCTACTGAGTTCTTTCTGCACAAGACAGTTAGTAATGAACCTCTTTCTGCAATAGACAGTTATTGATGAACCGCAATTTGCACCAATCACTTAATGCGTACAATTCAACTGCCTGGGCTGGAATTTTAAAAAAAAATGTGTGCGATGAATGAAACATCAAATGAGCGTATGGTGCGTCGGCTAGAATCAAATGTAATAAAATACTTCCAATGGGCGATCATCTTACTATCTATCTGTCTGTTTGTCTGAAGGTCGGTCGGTCGGTCAGTCGGCCTGCCTGTCTGTCTTTACGTCAGTCCAATCAACCCGTCCTCCACGGCTGACCCGCCAGTCTGTCTACCTAGACCCGCCAGTCTGTCTACCTATCTGATCTGTCTATTCCCATACGGATTATGACTAATGTTATAATAAACTTGCTACGCCGTTCATGTTGATGTGCTCCAACATCTCATTAACAACGTACCGCAAGGTGAGTAAACAGGTTGTCTGCAAGATCTGCCTCCCATCACCGGTACCCTGGTTCGAACGAGTTAAAACAAGTTTCTAGCTATTGATCAATGTTGAACGTTGCTATCAATCTATGCCATTGTTTGTAATGCTTTAGCAGGTCAAGGTACTCATGAAAATGTTTTGTTTTTCACTGGGATTGATTCTTTTGTCAGGTAAATTGTTTTTTCAGTAACTTAGCTTTGTATAGAATAACAGTTGTCAGATCTTATGTATGTATTATCACGTTGAGTTGAGTTGAGCTGAACAAGCCTCGACATCACAGCAATCGGGAAATGTCCATACGCGAAACAACAAGCCAAGAGTTGCAATGCTAACGGTACCAGTTGCAATATGTTATGTGTCCATCTGGTCTTTTCTCGGAGCACTGAGTGTCGACGAGATCCTCTGGTGACTCTCTGCCACACCATTCTCTCTAAGCAACGATTGTGTATCTGTTCTTCCACACCATACTCACGATCCTCAAAGGCCCCGACCATATCTGTCCTGTCATTCACCAACACCCCCATTGGCGGTGCAGATCAAGCCAATTTGTCCGCCTGCTCATTTCCCAACACACCAGTATGCTCTGGGGAAAAGATCACGTTTAAACATGATCACTGTTATACTGCACAGACCATCTAAAGTAGAAGGGGATGTGAGAAACTCCACCACCTTAAGTCTAGCTCAATGAAGGGAAACTGACAACTGAATTCCCAAACGCAGCAAGACTGCAGCAAACGTGGTCTCGGGGTAAAGAATAAGTGAACATTTGTCCACTTTGGCAGAGTAGGGCACTCACTTGTCCCGATGTAGCTAGTTCTGACCCTAAAAGAATAGGGCACGCATCTCTCCCAGAGTAAACCATTTTGCATCTGAGCAGAGCACTCACTTTCCCCCGTCAAGAAACTGGGCAGAGCAGGGCACTAATTTATGCCGACAAGAATCTGGGCAAATAGCAGAGCACGTATTTATACCGGCTATAAGAAACAGCAGAACAGGACACTCACCTTTCCAGATAGCAGGAAATTGCTGTCAAAGCTATAGGTGACAAACGGCCCACATGGACGTGGAAGAACCTCGCCTAGCTTGAAGGTGAGCAGGTTGCACTTCTGGAATATTGTGACAGGTTGGCCCACCTCTCAGATCGTTTTGTTACTAGATGGAGATAGCCCTCAGTAAACCCCTCTATGTAGTCTGTATTCTTTTTTATTTTTATCTATATTTTCAAATATTAGATAAAATCGTCTTTGGTTAGTGTATTTATATACATAAAACTATAGAGAGAGTTAAATACTATTTCTTCTTATAGTTAGAAGTAGATGTAGGGTAGAGTTCGTTTACAAGCCAAGAAATCAAGTCAGGCTGAATTTTATATTCAGATTTGGCTGTGAAAAATAATTTGGCCACAGGAAGGGAACTCTCCTGGATGAGAAGTTAACTTCCGGTAGCACCCTAACTTCTGCCATTTCTGATAGCAACCTGGAGGGAGCAAGGAGCTACTATCACGTCAATTGGCTAAAATTAAACACTTGTCTGTGTTTAAACATATTTTATTGCTGGCCCTGGTTAAGCCGAAAAACCCTCTCAAACATAGAAAAGCCAATGATAGTCTCCACTCCCGATAGGCCAGTCAAAATCTAGTTGCAGGAGCCTGCACCCTGATCATCTGTAGCCGTAGTCACGACCGGTGATTGAGCTACGAACCACTCACTTGATGCAGCAGAGAGTGGAGTCCATACCACGATCCAGTCAGCACTGCCCGCTTACCATCCAGGAGGCTAAGGATTATCAGATGAGTGGCTACCCACCCGTTTGCCACTGCACAGCAATTCTATTTTGTCCGCTATTGGCTCGGAGTCTATGATTATATCCTCTAGCTGAACATTATCTTATAGAAATTTCAGTGATCTGCGTATCTCTTATGTGTCAGTGAGTTCCCAGTGGGGCTCACGTAGTGTTCTTTAGGATTAAACGTTATGTTATATTTGTACTTTTAACAACTGCGTCTGTCATTATAGAATTAGAATTAGCATCATCAGATTGTGTGACGAGTGAAAGGACTACATCTATACGTATCATTCTGTCTTATCTCCTGTTGTGTGAGAATACATTAGGCAGTGGGGGCTCATTATTCATCCAGGCACTTTAGCAGGAATAACTTGAAATACTGTCTTCGTGTGTTAGTACAGTTAGTCGTCATAACTTTCCGCCTGGCACTGTTTAGAAGTAGTGATCCATTCTGGGACTTTGTTAATCATTCTTCTAGAACTGCGAGCCATTTGATCGCTTCTTCAGCAGTGGTTAGATTCTCTATTCGTAGAAGTCTATTTAGTATCTACTTTGATCCAATTCCATCCTAGTAGAATACATTACGCGACACTGGTGGCTCGGTCCGGGCATGACAATCCTATAGATTGTTGGGTTCAGTCGAGTATCCAACTTCATAGATAGTTCTAACTTTCAGTCACTAAATAGAGATAGCTACTAATCATACTAGTTAATATATATATATATATATACTTATAATATAGGATAATATACTAACTAGGATTATAATATAACACATACGTAGGATTAGTATAAGATAACATAAGTTAGGGCAAAGGTGAATTGCTGGCAAACGGGTAAGTGATGTGTCAATGTGTAACATTTTTTATGCTTGTTATTGAAGATATTTGTGAATCTTTGCGACAAACACATTCTTGATTAAGTGAGTGAGTTATCCAGGTGTATCAACAGATATATTATTACATAACTAACATGTCTTCTGAAAAGCCACCTACTAAGGAGGAACTGCGAGAACAAGGAACATTGTTAGGTTATGAGGGTGCAGAGTTGGAAAAATATGTAATAGAAGAAGGAAAAACATGGCGCCGAGAACAAAGGGACATCATCAAAGAGAAGGACGAACGAGAGGAAAGAATTAAATTAAAAATCCAGATGGCGGAAATTGAATCCAGACAGAAGATGCGACAAGCTGAATTGGACAACCAGTTGAAACAGGCTGAATTGGACAACCAGTTGAAACAGGCTGAATTGGACAACCAGTTGAAACAGGCTGAATTGGACAACCAGTTGAAGCAAGCAGAACTGGACAAGGAGTTGAAATTAGCTGAGCAGTTAAGACAGCACGAGTTAGAACTGAGGAGATTAGAACTACAAAATCCTGATGCCTCCAGATTTAGCAGTGCCAGCTCTCCAACTGACAGCCAAGACATTTCCTCAGGACCACATATTACTCCAGGATCAATGAGTTTTCCACTGGCCCACTTCGACCCGAAGGAGGATCAGATGGATGAATATCTTGACAAATTTGTGTTAATGTGTGAAGCCTACAATCTGCCTAAGGATAAATTTAATATTAAACTCTCCCAAGCACTTCGCGGTCCAGCGTATGACGTGTTTGCAATACTCCCTCCAGGTCTTGAGAAGGACTTTGTTACACTCAAAAATGCTCTCTTGAAACGATATCAGTTAACTTCCAGTGCCTACAGGTTGAAGTTCCGTACCGCCAAACGGTCACAAGGAGAATCATTTCCTCAGTTCGCCTCACGGTTACACACTTATTTTAACAAGTGGGTAGAACTGAGTGATTTGGATGCTACTTATGACGGGCTGGCGGAACTAATACTTGTTGAGCAATTTAAAGATGTTCTTCCAAAACAGCTACAAACCTTTATTGCAGAGAATGGTGGTGCTCGACTAGAGGAGGTTATCTCACTAGCCGAACGATATTTAACTGCCCATGGCGAAGTAGCTACCACTAAATCTTGTAATTCTTCTACTGCTCAAAATACTCCTGCAACACAGAATAAGGGTTTTCAGCAGAACAACTCTTACGGTAAAGACACCAGAGGGCACACTGGGGGTCCGCACCAAAATCCTGGTTTTCAAAAACAAAAACCACCAGCGAACAATAGTGGATGGGGTAAACCTTACTGCAAGAACTGCAAAAGTAATGATCACCACACGAGCGTGTGCAGAAATAATCCCCCTACCCAGTATGCTGCGTGTATGATTACGGGGGCAAGTACCCAACAGAGCATATGTTCTAGTAATGGAACTAGGCCACCCACAGTTGAAACTATTCTGGTTAACGGTAGTCCAGTACTATGTCTCTATGACAGTGGACTCCAGTGTGATGCAATAATAGCTAAGCAGTTAGTGAAACCATCACAGTTAACAAAACAAACAGTTGTAGTCAAAGGGGCTACCAGGAGCTCTCCAACTTTAATAGCTAAGATAGCCAAAGTACATGTGACATCTAAGTATGTCACTGGACTCATTTCAGCTGCAGTGATCGATGATCCGGTATATCCTTTCATGCTTGGTCGTAAGTATGTATATTTAGGAGAACCCTCATCACCAATGATAATGGCAGCAGTGGAGACCCGGAGTCAGGTTGCACAGTCACATGAACCTATACTCTCAATCAACCCTCTACCTCGGGAGATTAGGGCTGCACAAAATGAATGTCCGACTTTAGCATCTTGTTTTGGCAAACTGCCAAACGGTAGAAATCCTCCAGCAGCTGGAAATTTCTATTTAAAGGACAAGTTGTTGTACCATAGGGCAGGAACTATGGGTACCGAACACGGGCAACTTGTCGTGCCGAAACAATATCGTAATCAGATATTGCATATGGGACATACCATATCCTTCAGTGGACATATGACTGTAGGAGTTACTACCCAGCGTATTTCTTGTCATTATTTTTGGCCGGGAATGACTGCTGACATACGAAGATACGTCCAGTCTTGTCCGGAGTGTCAACATGGCTCCTCCAAGCAGTGGTCTACTCCTGTTTCCATAGGGGAAGGGTTAGTTTTGAACATTCCTTTTGAGAGAGTAGCTATAGACATTATTGGTCCACTGCCCACATCTAAGAAGAAAAATACTTATATTTTAACTGTAGTAGATACAGGTACAATGTGGGCTGAAGCTACTGTACTGCCCTCCATCAATGCAACTAGGGTAGCAGAGGCTCTCCTAGAAATATTTACCAGAGTAGGATTCTCTATTCTTATTGTAAGTGATAGTGGGTCATTATTGAATGAGAAGTTAAGGGGAGAAATCTCCGACATCTTCAGGAGGCACCATATCACCACAGGTTTTAGTCTCACAGAGAATAAGCGACTTGTGGTCAAACATACAGGGACCCTCAAATCGATTGTGAACAAGTTAGTCCAGGAGAAACCAGATAGTTGGGACACGTACTTATCAGCAGCAATGTTTGCCTATCGAGAAGTACCACATGTCGCCACCGGTCTTCCACCTGCTACACTATTGTTCGGACGACCAATTAAAGGACCGCTTGAGGCTCTTTTGAGAACCTGGACTGATGAAGGAACAGATGAGAGTGTCGTCAAGTCTTCACAGTATGTAGAGGAACTGAAACAGAAACTGCACACGGGATGGAAATTAGCTAACTCCACTCTCCGTCGTGCCAGAAAGAAACAGGCTTCCTTCTATAATAAACCTATTAGAAACCAGTCTCTAGAGGTAGGAGATAAAGTGCTAGTCTTATTAACCAAAGGGGATAATAAGTTAGAAATTGCTTGGCAAGGACCATTCATCATTAAAGAGAAGGTGTCCAGCAACAAGTACTCTGTTTCTATTCGCGGGAAAACTACAGTCTTCCACGTGAATTTACTCAAAAGACATTTTGAGAACAACATGAACCCACCAGTTCATATTATGACTCTGGCAGTGGTTGATAATGGATCCAAAGGGGATCAATCCAGATGGGAAGACAACCCCGACAGATGTGAGGAAGATGACGCGGCTGAACACGATACCAACTTAGAGACGTCTAATGGGAAAGTAAGGACGACGCGCATGAAGTATAGGGATCAAGACCAATTGGGTCGAAGGAGAGATGTTGGAATTGTAGGACCTTTATCAGTGACAGACGAAGGACACCCCGACCAACGATAGCAAAGTTTCCAGAGAAGATTTCCATGGAAGCGACATCAAGCGAGGAGGTTTCTTAGAAGGTGTCTTAGAAACGAAGAGTCTGAGAATTGTGAATAGACATTGTGCTATTGATGAAGAGGGGGACCTGTCCAAATGACCCATAAACGTCAGAGTAAGGGCTGACAAAACTATATGAGAGTTCGGGCTGGAGAAAAAGTTGCTTCTCCAACTTTTTTTGAACGATGGGCATTTGTGACAGGTTGGCCCACCTCTCAGATCGTTTTGTTACTAGATGGAGATAGCCCTCAGTAAACCCCTCTATGTAGTCTGTATTCTTTTTTATTTTTATCTATATTTTCAAATATTAGATAAAATCGTCTTTGGTTAGTGTATTTATATACATAAAACTATAGAGAGAGTTAAATACTATTTCTTCTTATAGTTAGAAGTAGATGTAGGGTAGAGTTCGTTTACAAGCCAAGAAATCAAGTCAGGCTGAATTTTATATTCAGATTTGGCTGTGAAAAATAATTTGGCCACAGGAAGGGAACTCTCCTGGATGAGAAGTTAACTTCCGGTAGCACCCTAACTTCTGCCATTTCTGATAGCAACCTGGAGGGAGCAAGGAGCTACTATCACGTCAATTGGCTAAAATTAAACACCTGTCTGTGTTTAAACATATTTTATTGCTGGCTCTGGTTAAGCCGAAAAACCCTCTAAAACATACAAAAGCCAATGATAGTCTCCACTCCCGATAGGCCAGTCAAAATCTAGTTGCAGGAGCCTGCACCCTGATCATCTGTAGCCGTAGTCACGACCGGTGATTGAGCTACGAACCACTCACTTGATGCAGCAGAGAGTGGAGTCCATACCACGATCCAGTCAGCACTGCCCGCTTACCATCCAGGAGGCTAAGGATTATCAGATGAGTGGCTACCCACCCGTTTGCCACTGCACAGCAATTCTATTTTGTCCGCTATTGGCTCGGAGTCTATGATTATATCCTCTAGCTGAACATTATCTTATAGAAATTTCAGGGATCTGCGTATCTCTTATGTGTCAGTGAGTTCCCAGTGTGGCTCACGTAGTGTTCTTTAGGATTAAACGTTATGTTATATTTGTACTTTTAACAACTGCGTCTGTCATTATAGAATTAGAATTAGCATCATCAGATTGTGTGACGAGTGAAAGGACTACATCTATACGTATCATTCTGTCTTACTCACTTGTCCCGATGTAGCTAGTTCTGACCCTAACAGAATAGGGCACGCATCTCTCCCAGAGTAAACCATTTTGCATCTGAGCAGAGCACTCACTTTCCCCCGTCAAGAAACTGGGCAGAGCAGGGCACTAATTTATGCCGACAAGAATCTGGGCAAATAGCAGAGCACGTATTTATACCGGCTATAAGAAACAGCAGAACAGGACACTCACCTTTCCAGATAGCAGGAAATTGCTGTCAAAGCTATAGGTGACAAACGGCCCACATGGACGTGGAAGAACCGCGCCTAGCTTGAAGGTGAGCAGGTTGCACTTCTGGAATATCGAAGTGACTTGTTCAGAAACTTCACACACGTTTTTAGACCCAGTAACAAGATATTTCGAGCCTCAGTGCTGCAGTGGCTAGCATACATGCCAGCTAGATCGATGGTCATGTGTTGAAGTCCCCATATAGGCGGTTATTTTCTTTTATTTACCTGAGATTCCAGATCGACCCAAACCTTAAATGGGTACCTGGAAGTATACTGGAAAGTGAAGGCGGTCGTCCTGATATTAAGCACGTGACACATCGAATGACCATTATACATAAACATGTTGTGTATCATTTGCAGGACGCTGCTATCAACCCTAGATTGACTGTGTAGACAATTTTACGTTCAGAAGTGTGCCATGGCTTTCTGAACTAGAAGTCAACGTTTCTTCTTCTTCTTCTTCTTCTTCTTCTTCTTCTTCTTCTTCTTCTTCTTCTTCTTCTTCTTCTTCTTCTTCTTCTTCTTCTTCTTCTTCTTCTTCTTCTTCTTTTTCTTCTTCTTCTTCTTCTTCTGCGTTCATCCGGAGTTTTTTTTCGGACGTGATTGCGTTGTGCCTGTTTACAGCAGAGCTGCGTTCTTGCGCCGTTAGGCCGACACATCCGACTTCTGCGGGCATTTGTTGACCGGGTTAACCTTCCCGGGGGAAGTCAACGTTTAAGTCCAAGCGGACACGTTGTGGAATGAACCCACTATCCTGCCGTTAACGCACAGGGAGTTTAAGCTGGAGTGCGATAAACCTCTCGGCCACGTTCGAGTTAGTCTATAAGAGTATGGGGACAGCACCATATATCCATGTAGGGGTTCTTTACTTACTTGATTTTACAAAATGTCAGCACACACAGTAATGTGAATGATAATAATATTAGAGATATAATTAAGTGCGAAGATGGATAGCAAAATCTATCTCAGAAGGACAGATAGTCAGACAGCTACATCTTTAGAATATGGGAGTCTCCGTGGCGAAGTGGTCAAGGCGTTTGACTCGGGCTCCGAAGGTTGTGGGTTCGATTCCGGGCCGCGTCCTTCGGTTCACGAGTGAAATTTTTCGGAGACTCCAGTGGGTCGTCGCTAGAGCTACGGAGTTCGTGCTTTGTACGACGCTTTTCGCGCTGTGGAAAGAGACCAAGCCATATGGGATAAAACCCAGTGGAATGAAGTCCACCCTGTCTACTTTTAAGCGACTTTATCCTTAGAATATTAATAGGTAAAAACATGAGTAGATGTTTGTGTTATGAAAGTAGATTGACTAATAAGTAATAAGTTTGTCTGCATAGTGCCTTTTGAAAAACAATGTCCATTGACAAAACTACATGTCACACAACAATCACAGTTAACAATGAAGAAATTAAAAATGTCACAAACTGTGAAATCTTGGCTCCAGAATGAACAACATAAGTCAGCATAGCCGAATGGATGAGAACGCGTGTTTTTAAACATCCGGTATGCTGATGCCGAAGTAAGGGGTTCAACCCTACACCGGACTAGAATGTTGACCTATAGTCCTTGACTTGTGGACGTTAGTTACAAGTATCTCTGAAGTCGGAGTGGACACTGTTAATAGGTAAAACTAATCCACTCGCAAACTTCAATCCAGCACTACTAGAAGTAGTGTGTATGAACTACGCTTGAGTTCAAAGCCAGCGAGCGCAATAAACAAAACAAAAAACCAAAAACAAATGAAGAACATTGAGGACTCTTCATAAGAAGTCAAACGTAGACTAGTCATTTCAATGCAAAGGTTAAACAGCATAAAAAACATAGGGCACAAAAGCAGGTCGCAAGGTCAAGTAAAATTGATGAGAACACGCATCCTTTCTATAGCAACATACAGACGTGGGACTTGTAGCATTTCATCATCACTCAAGGAGAACATTTGGGCTTTTGAACTTTACCATTACAGATAAGTTCTTAGAACAGATCAAGAAGAAGAAATATAAGGAAATTCTATCAGATGTGATCTCCGAAGACATCTGGCTAGTAAAGAGTAGCGTGTCTCGCAAACGGAAATGTTTTGGCCGATTAAACGCCCAGCGCCAGGGACAGAACAGTGCTGGAAGGCGAGGGGTGCATGACGGAGGAGAACTGGCCGGGATTAGATCATCCTGATGATTGTACTTTTTGTGTGAGTCCATGAATGAAAGAAACAAAGTATAAAAAGAAAAAGAAAAAGATAGATATGACATGAAGGTGTGTGTGTGTGTGTGTGTGTGTATGTAAGAGAGAGAGAGAGAGAGAGAGAGAGAGAGAGAGAGAGAGAGAGAGAGAGAGAGGAGAAGAGTAAAGGAAGGGTAGAGAAGAGAAAAAGATCCATAGAGACAGAGAGAAAGGCAGTCAGATAGGCAGACAGGCAGATAGATATATATATATAGATAGAGCTATAGAGACAGAGGGAGAGAATGACTGAGAGAGAGAGAGAGAGAGAGAGAGAGAGAGAGAGAGAGAGAGAGAGAGGTGGGGGTGGGGGAGGACCTTTCTGATTAAGTAGAAAGAAAATATCAATAGTATCGATGACAAAATAACCAGGAATCGATCCACAGGCATAAAGGCTACATGGTTTGATGGCCAGCTGCTTGGGAGATTAACGCAAAGTAGTTCAATAGTGCCGTCCTCCCTGGCCTAGAAGTTAGCGTCTTTCTCCGTAATGCCGTATATCCACGTGAGGAACGTAACCTGCGCGAGAATTGGTAGCGGTTCTCGCCACGTTGGTAACTTAGGGGTATGTGAGCCGGTCGCTTAGAAAGCAACGGCAAACAACTGAGCGTAATCTTGCCAAGAAATCAACAATTAGCTGAAAGATGCTGATGTTGACACCGATGTCCTGTAAAGGATATGCGAAAATAAAAGTTCAATAGTGGAGTGATATTATGCCGGGGATTGTATCCGAGCACATATAGACTAGAACAGTGGTTCTCAACCGGTGGGGAATCCCCCCTCCCTTTCCTGGGGGAATTTTAGGGTTTCCATGGGGGGGGGGGGGGGGGATTAGGATTATTTCAAGACCTCGTTAATACAAGGACCAATTACTGCATATTGATTTCCCCTCTATACTTTACAGATCTGTACTTCTGGCTCTTCTGAACTTCGCTTTACAACGTCGGTAGACCTATAAATCACGTTTTATTTAGACGTCTAGTCTTGTTCTAGTATGTGTTATTAAAATTAGCTTCCATTTTTACGTATACAGTGTAAAAAAAGGGGGCGGGGGGGGGGAGATTTATAGGGAGCAAATACGAAAAGGGGTGGGTGTGGGGATGGCTTTCTGAACATATGGCGAAGGGGTACAGGGGAAAAAAAAAAGGTTGAACCACTGGGCTAGAACCTATAGGGAAATTACTTTTGACACATGCGAAATAAGATCAGAGTTTAAACGTATTCAAAGAATCTCGACCATCACCTTCCAATGGTTACATTTCCAGTGAGGAATAAATGGCACTAAGTTAGCGGGTACCGTACATATTAACAGTGAATGGGCTCATTACCATCAAGCGCACTGCCAGCTGGCGTAGGCGTTCATGGCTCTCCACAGATCTCGGTCTTTGATGTCCTGGATCAACTCTGCTGCTGATATTCCTCCACACGACAGTCTTAATCCATTCAGTGTTATTTATCTTCGTCTGCGCCTGCCTCTCTTGCCCTTGATCTTTCCAGATGTCAGGATGTTCTACAATGCTTCTCTTCTCATCGCATGACCAAAGAAAGCTGCTTGACTCTTTCTTATTGTTTTGTATGTTCAAGTTTCATTATCCTCTTTCAGACAATCTTTGTGAGTTACCCTGGCAGTCCAGCGAATTCGCAACATTAATCTCAGGAACCACATCTCTGTAGCTTGCAAGTTTTTCCTAATGTGTTCATTTACATTCCAAGATTCACTCAGCAGTCTCTTTTTTTTAACATTCAATAATAGGTATTTATTGCATAAGATATTATTTCTGAAATGCAGCTTCTGCTTGCCATATTCGGCTCTTAATCTCTGTTGTACCTCTTCCATCTGATGTTATAAATGCCCCTAGATATTTAAAACCATCCAATTTGTTAAAAATTTTCCCATCTATGTCCATTTCATATTTTGGTCACCCTTTTAATTGACTGCGACGTCCTGTGAAGGTTATGCAACTAACTTTTTTTAAAAACCACATGCCCACCAATACGCCTTAAAGCGTGTAAAGGGGTCCTATTAACCCCTCCCCCTTCCTCCCCCACAAACACCCACTCACCCACCCCCCTCCCCACACACACACACGTGTGTGGTTATAAAGTGAGTATAACCAAGAGAACAGGAAACTAAACTATTGTGATACAAGTTAACGAACCAGTAACACTTACTTCCAGTTGCGAACGTGTGGACACACAGGTCTTAAATACTGGCCATCTGTTCTTTAAGAACTAATCTGTTCAGACTGTGTGTAATCTATGTGATCTTTTATCACATATAACGCCAATGAATATCTTGACTGTCTTTATATGGGAGCTGCGCTAATGGCCCGGTGATCATGTGTTTGAATCCTCACCCAGGTGGATTTCTTTTAACATGACCTGGACTCCTTGGTGGACCTAACATTAAAAAAAAAAGAATAATAAATAAATTAGTTGCATGTCCTTCACAGGACGTAGCAGTCAACCCCAGCGTTTTAGTTGTTCGTGATTCCCGAGCAAGTGTTACGTTCAGTAGTTTGCCATTGCCTTTTAAACGACCGTCACCTATACCTGTTTCGAAAAAAAAAAACACCACTGTGTTTCGAACCTGGGTGTACGGGATTACGAATTGTGTCCGTAATTTCTTCGCCACGGAGACCGGTCAGCCTAAAATGAGTACCAGAAAATGTTTTAGAAAGTAAAGACGCCCGGCGTGAGATCGTCTACATCAACCATCAAGTGCTGATTGGCCTATACGAGTATGGGGCTATTTGTTGCTGCTGTTGTTGTTGCTTTTGTTGTTGTTCTTCCACTTCTAGTTCTGTCTCTTCCTCTTCTCCAACTCCTTGTTCTTCTACTTTTTGTTCTTCTACTTTTTGTCCTCCCCCTTCTTCTAATTCTTCTTCTGCGTCTTCCTCTGCCTCTTCTTCTTCTTCAACTTTTCTCTAGCTCCCTCTGCTTCCTCCTCCTTTATTGTAACTCCCTATTCATGATTCATCGCGTATTCTTGCTCTTGGTGTTCAGTGTGACATTTCCCACAACTCTTTTTTTCATCCGCCAAGTTCCTTCACCTCACTCTGTTCCTTGTATACATCTGCCTTGTTAGTTTATCTATCCACAAATATCCCAAGCCCCACAGCTGTTTGTATTCTTAACCTTCCATTACTCTTTCCCCTTGTTCCACTCTCCAGCGCTTTATACCGGTTTTATCGTCTGTGGACACTAATCTCTGGTCTCGTGTCAGAAACGGGTTTTCTGTGCAAACACGATATCACTGACCTATTTCCAGACTCCGTGAATTATGTTTCTGTGTGATGTGCTGTGAGTCACATGGAATTTCATGATCGTATCGGCCCTACCTCTCTCTGCACTCTGCAGATAATGCCATCAGTAAACGTGTCTTGTGGCGGGAAACAGGGGATCTGTTGTCTAGGCAGCAGTCTGTATCGCCTGTGTTGTCTAACGATCCATAAATCTGGTATCTTGTGACTCCCAAATGCTATAGGGTGGAGATCAAATTCTGCTTTCCATAAATCTTTAATATAGTGACTCGCATATGCCATATTGTGGAGATCAAATTCTGCTTGTTGTGCCTAGCGATAGCTTCTAGACTCGAATGTAATTCCCAGCTGATCTCAGGGAAAGAAACGGTAGTCGTATGCCGATATAACAGCATGACTGAGAGTGATAGAACTTTACATGCTTCAGGTCATCATATATGAGTTGGAAGATTCGAAGATGAAATCAACACCAAGTCAGAAACGCGTAGGAATCAGGAAGCGAAACACACAGTTCTATTTCCACAAGCAGAAAAGAAACACCATAAGGACCCCAATTATAACTAACCGACAAATCGACAGTTTGCGGGGCCTGAACACTTCTTCTACACACCGGAAGGAAGGTTGGAGTTATTTCCCGCCACGTCTATTTTTTCCAGTTCATAAATAAACATAGTATATTGTTTGGCACACATAGAAATAGAAGAAGTAAGTAGAGACTAGAGGACGTTTACTTATGAGCTCTCTTAGTGGTCTCAGAGGGTTCCCCGATTGATATTTCTATCTTTTCCAGAGACATATCTTGTGCTCTAAAGGCTGAGTAGGGGGAAGTTTAATGGTTATGGAGTGGTAATATCTATTGCCTCCTGGTATCCATGGGGAATGGATTATACAATTCTTATGTGTACTAATTTTATGGAGCTGTGGTGGTATAGAGATTAGTGCACTTGCTTGCCGAGGCAGTGGTTCAATTTGAATCCTCAACAATGGTGCGATTATTTTTGAGACCAATTTGGCTATAGGAGCTAATTTTCTTAAAATGGATACTGGAAAGTGTTCTGGAAATTTTCTGGAAAGGACAGGCGGCGAAGAAGGGGACTTCTGACTCATCAGATGATGCCATGGATAAAATATGTTAAGGCCTGTGACATTCCATAGCCATATGAGATTATCTGCCACAGGATTACTTTTACAGTGTCACTGATTTTATAATCTATAACACAGATCATAGCACCCACATAACACATGTGTAATCAGCAAATGCGGTTATTGGTATATACATGTAATTTTTCTGTAAATGATAGGTTTTTTTATACAATTGCAAGTGTGTAGCTGTAGTTGTGTACAGTGTATCTGTGTACAGTGTAGCTGTGTACAGTGTAGCTATGTACAATGTAGCCGTGTACAGTGTAGTCGTGTACAGTGTAGTTGTGTACAGTGTATCTGTGTAAAATGTAGCCGTGTACAGTGTAGCTGTGTACAGTGTAGCTGTGTATAGTTTAGCTGTGTACAGTGTAGCCATGTGCAGTATAGCTGTGTAGCCGTGTACAGTGTAGCTGTGTACAGTGTAGCTGTGTAGCCGT
>OY992877.1:56700504-57050662 GCA_963921405.1 Cepaea hortensis | reverse complement strand
TGAACGCTTACGCCAGCCGGCACGGCACTTGATGATGATGATGATTGCCGTGTGACGATTCTGTGTAGTCACGTCATTTTTTTCGTTTTCCCTAGCGTTTTGGTTCGGGGATTCTTTCATCATCATCATCATATATTTACGTACGTATTTTGGGAGGGGGAGGAGGGAGGAGGAGGAAGAAAAAAAAAATACGACAGTTGGCAGCGCTGGAATAAAAGGAAGACGTGTAGAAAATTTCATCTCAATCGGATGGACCGTTCGCGAACGTATAAAGGACATACATATTTACATACATACATCCTAATTTATATATAAGATAACACAGATCATAGCACCCACATAACACATGTGTAATCAGCAAATGCGGTTATTTGGATATAAATGTAATTTCTCTGTAAATGATAGGTTTTTATACAATTGCAAGTGTGTAGCTGTAGTTGTGTACAGTGTAGCTATGTACAATGTAGCCGTGTACAGTGTAGCCGTGTACAGTGTAGATATGTAGCTGTGTACAGTGTAGTTGTGTACAGTGTATCTGTGTAAAATGTAGCCGTGTACAGTGTAGCAGTGTACAGTGTAGCTGTGTACAGTGTAGCAGTGTACAGTGTAGCTGTGTACAGTATAGCCGTGTACAGTGTAGCTGTGTACAGTGTAGCAGTGTACAGTGTAGCAGTGTACAGTGTAGCTGTGTACAGTATAGCCGTGTACAGTGTAGCTGTGTACAGTGTAGCTGTGTACAGTGTAGCTGTGTACATTGTAGCTGTGTACAGTATAGCAGTGTACAGTGTAGCAGTGTACAGTGTAGCAGTGTACAGTGTAGCAGTGTACAGTGTAGCAGTGTACAGTGTACAGTGTAGCAGTGTACAGTGTAGCCGTGTACATTGTAGCCGTGTACAGTATAGCTGTGTACAGTGTAGCTGTGTACAGTATAGCCGTGTACAGTGTAGCAGTGTACAGTGTAGCTGTGTACAGTGTAGCTGTGTACAGTCTAGTACAATGTAGCAGTGTACAGTGTAGCTGTGTACAGTGTAGCAGTGTACAGTGTAGCTGTGTACATTGTAGCTGTGTACAGTCTAGTACAGTGTAGCTGTGTACAGTGTAGCTGTGTACAGTGTAGCTGTGTACAGTGTAGCTGTGTACAGTGTAGCAGTGTACAGTGTAGCTGTGTACAGTGTATCTGTGTACAGTGTACAGTGTAGCTGTGTACAGTGTAGCAGTGTACAGTGTAGCTGTGTACAGTCTAGTACAATGTAGCAGTGTACAGTGTAGCTGTGTACAGTGTAGCTGTGTACAGTGTAGCCGTGTACAGTGTAGCCGTGTACATTGTAGCCGTGTACATTGTAGCCGTGTACATTGTAGCCGTGTACAGTATAGCCGTGTACAGTATAGCCGTGTACAGTATAGCCGTGTACAGTGTAGCCGTGTACAGTGTAGCTGTGTACAGTGTGGCTGTGTACAGTGTGGCTGTGTACATTGTAGCCGTGTACAGTATAGCCGTGTACATTGTAGCCGTGTACATTGTAGCCGTGTACAGTATAGCCGTGTACAGTATAGCCGTGTACAGTATAGCCGTGTACAGTGTAGCCGTGTACAGTGTAGCTGTGTACAGTGTAGCCGTGTACAGTATAGCCGTGTACAGTGTAGCTGTGTACAGTGTAGCTGTGTACAGTGTAGCCGTGTACAGTGTAGCTGTGTACAGTGTAGCTGTGTACAGTATAGCCGTGTACAGTGTAGCCGTGTACAGTGTAGCCGTGTACAGTGTAGCTGTGTACAGTGTAGCTGTGTACAGTGTAGCCGTGTACAGTGTAGCTGTGTACAGTATAGCCGTGTACAGTATAGCCGTGTACAGTATAGCCGTGTACAGTGTAGCCGTGTACAGTGTAGCTGTGTACAGTATAGCCGTGTACAGTATAGCCGTGTACAGTGTAGCTGTGTACAGTATAGCCGTGTACAGTATAGCCGTGTACAGTGTGGCCGTGTACAGTGTAGCCGTGTACAGTGTAGCTGTGTACAGTGTAGCCGTGTTCAGTATAGCCGTGTACAGTGTAGCCGTGTACAGTATAGCCGTGTACAGTGTAGCCGTGTACAGTGTAGCCGTGTACAGTATAGCCGTGTACAGTGTAGCCGTGTACAGTGTGGCCGTGTACAGTGTAGCTGTGTACAGTATAGCCGTGTACAGTTTAGCCGTGTACAGTGTAGCTGTGTACAGTATAGCCGTGTACAGTGTAGCCGTGTACAGTGTAGCTGTGTACAGTATAGCCGTGTACAGTGTAGCCGTGTACAGTGTAGCCGTGTACAGTGTGGCCGTGTACAGTGTAGCCGTGTACAGTGTAGCCGGGTACAGTGTAGCCGTGTACAGTGTAGCTGTGTACAGTATAGCCGTGTAAAGTATAGCCGTGTACAGTGTAGCCGTGTACAGTGTGGCCGTGTACAGTGTAGCCGTGTACAGTGTAGCTGTGTACAGTGTAGCTGTGTACAGTGTAGCCGTGTTCAGTATAGCCGTGTACAGTATAGCCGTGTACAGTGTGGCCGTGTACAGTGTGGCCGTGTACAGTGTAGCCGTGTACAGTGTAGCTGTGTACAGTATAGCCGTGTACAATGTAGCTGTGTACAGTGTAGTTGTGTACAATGTAGCTGTGTACAGTGTTAGCCTCTGACTTACAAGGTACCGGGTTCGAACTGCAACATACAGCTGGGAATGTTTTATAAATGCAATTGGTGTCATATAATTACTCCCATCCTTCTGATCTTTTGGGTTGTGATATCGGATACATAGTCTTCACAGATAAGGTTAAAAATACGAGGTCCCGCGTGCATGTTGAAAATAACATGGTAGTTGTTAAACGCAAAGAGTAGATCGTATGGCGATTGCCCTGACAAAACTATGGAAAACCTACCCACGAGTAGACAGATCATGATACTTTTGAGAGAATCTGGCTAAACCGAAGGAACCTGACGCAAATACACACTGACACCTGCCATAACTAACCTTTGGGTTGCAAATCTAAGTGTAATGAAAGAGGAACGATGGAGTAGAATATATAATTAAAGGACATATACTGAAGTTTTGAGATACCTTCTGGTATAATTTGTTAACCATGTGCCTCTAAGCCATAGTTAATTTGCTGGTCTTATCTAGTCGATATCCAGCCACGTGGAAAGCTTTTTCTTCAGTCTGAGTGACATCGTTCTACTCCTTGGCCACCGGCCCCTTCATCAGTGTGAGAGACGTCGTTATAATTAGCCCTTGGCGACAGTTCCTGTAGAACAGTGATTCTCAATGTATGTGATCATGTCCCCTAGACAAAATGGGAAGAGGCATGGTAAGAACCTTGGCAGCGGATTTTTGATTTTGCAGTAGACGTAATAGCAAGAAAAATGTAGGGATATTTGTGTATATTCCAGGAATGTGGCCTTGGAGTGAAGGAACTGCTCACAAATGGAGCGAAAGATCGTACTTACATTTCAACTGTATCTCATTATGCCAAGAGAATACTACGTTTTCAAGGTAAAAGAACGCTATTCTAGACGAGCACAGATACACACTCTGCAGAGATGGTTCAGCAACAAATGCTGTTAGGAATTGGGGTTCAGGACTCTGTATTTCTTACCACAACGACAGTGCGACAAGGTATTTTCCCCACCTGTAAATTCTGCCCCACTTATAGAGATAAGGTCATGCTATAGAGCTAGCTACAAAAATGATATATAGCACCGAATCTGACTGCCACAATCTTTACTGGTGCACTGTCTCTGCTACAGTTTCTCCAAGGTGGTAAGCTCCTACCATTGAGAAAGGCATTAAGCAAGGTTACTGTCTGAAAGCTACCCATACTGGAGTGGTTACCATCCCATCGTGGAGCACTTGGGAATGACAAGACATGTACACTTACAAAATAGTGAGAGGAGAGTGTGAAGATGCAGATAAATCATCTTCATCAGATATTGCTGTTGTAAAAAATTGAACATTATGTGGCCCATCTGAGAATGTACTAAGTTTGTCTATAAATTCACAACATTGTTAAGTTACAGTTACAAAAAAGTTGGTTTCCTGTCTGATTTATGGCGATATATTAGGACAACAAGAGGCTGTGTGGTTTACACATGAACTCCTTAAACATTTCTAGGAAGTTTAGCATACAACGTCTTTGATCATAATTCTGACGGCTCTATTTGTTTTATCGACTCATTTCTTTGGACATCATTGATATCGCATGGTTGTAAGTTCTGGACTTGCTTAATTAAGTTAACTTTTCTTATCTGTCTGTCTGTCTATTTATCTATCTGCCCGCCTAGGCGTATTACCTATATGGTGGTAACATGATATTTGTATACCCCAACAGGCACTCGATAGGTGACGTAGTCAGTATCACGCCGTCAGTTTTCATTTCTCATGACATTTTCCGGCACCCATTTTAAGCTGGTTCAGCTTGTGAATCCAGGTACATTAGAAACAAAACAAAACAGTCACCGCCACAATAGAGATTTGAACACATGACCATTGGGCCGGCAGGCAAGAGTACTAGCCACGGAGTTTCTGCGGTTACCAACCAACTAATTAGCAACACCGTCAGAGAGCTGCTGTTTGCTGATGATTGCGCTCTATATGCTAACTCAGAGGCCTACATGCAACGCAATGTTTCAGCTTTCTTATATGCCTGTGCCAACTTTGGGTTCAATATCAACTCGGAGAAGACTGTAGTTATGTACCAGCCAGCTCCAGGAATAATTATACCGTGCCGAATATCAAGGTGACTGGTCATAGACTAAGTGTTGTGGACAAATTCACCTATCTTGGCAGCACTGTGTCACAAGCTGCCACAATTGATGACGAAGTGAATGCAAGAATCTCCAAGGCCAGCGCGGCCTTTGGCAGACTGTCCAAGAAAGTATGGGACAGAAATGGAATAAGCCTGCAAACAAAGCTGAAAGTCTATAAAGCAATTGTATTATCCACATTGCTATATGCTTGTGAAACCTGGACTGTTTATCAGCGACACGCTACGAAATTAAACCACTTCCACACAGTCTACATTAGGAAGCTACTGAAGATTAAATGGCAAGACAAGATCCCAGACACTGAAGTTCTAGAAAGAGCGTCCATGCCCAGTATCCACACTCTACTAATGAAGAATCAGATTCTTTTGGCTGGTCACTTAACTCGCATGCCAGATCACAGGCTCCGTAAACGAATTGTTTTATGGCGAGCTGCGTTGTTATGGCTTGGCCACATGGCATGGTCGAGACAGGAACACGGAGCTGATCCACGACTCTGGTGATCGAGTGAGATGGCAAAACATGACCGCCCACGCTTATCGGCATGGCACATGATGGATGGATGGCGTTGTGGTAAACGCTCTCAAGGCAGCCAGAGGAAACGCTTTAAAGACACTCTGAAAATCTCACTGAAAGCTTTTGGAATTCATCTTGACACCTGGGAGACTGCTGCCAAAGACCGAAATTCGTGGCGTACATCATTACGCAAGGGTGCAGTCACTTGTGAGGCAACCAGGACTGCAAGAGCTGTGAAGAAGAGGCTAGACAGACAAACTGCAGGAGATTCTCCTCCTGGAACGTGAAGCATTCTTTGCCCACATTGTTAAAGGACATTTCAAGCCAAAATAGGCCTTATCAGCCATCTTAGTACCCATGGCACCACACTTTCAACCCCACTGGATGAAATGAGTGGTCATCATCATTCTTGATGGGCAAACAACAATTAGATATTGTTAATCTACGCCTGCTGGAAGATTGATTTCAATTGTTGAAAGAGTTCCTCTTTTCCCCTTCTTATTACAGATTTTAATTTTTTTTTCTTACTTTGCAGTATTTGCTTGTGCACATTCGTGCCTATATTATGTATTCTTGTAGTAATTAGTTTCGTTAGCAATTAAGATTTTTGTCACAGTATCTTTATGCCTCATTATTCTATAATCTTTTAAGTGTCATTTACAAGCTTTCATACAATCAACAAGCCCTCTTGTCTGGTCTATTTTTAAAGTTGTTGTTGTTGTTGGTTTTTATTGTTTTGTTTTTTTTTTTTTGGGGGGGGGGGAAGGGGGGGGGCGGGACGGGACTGTTGTCTATTTGCAAGAAGATCTTTTGCTTTGCTGACACACACTGCATCTAAACCTCATGGTGAGTTTGTTATCACTCACATGGTGATGTGAAAACTGCTTCGTTGTGTGTGAGGTCGTTAAGTGTGATTCTTTTCTTTTGGTTTATCTGGCAGGTTGTTAAGTGAAGGCTGTTTTGTTACATGAGAGGGTTGTGATGCGTGTGTTGTTTACGCATTTTACTACGGCGCTTTATTATGCTTTGGGTGTTAATGTACCTTTTCTGTAGTATGTGTTCGGTGCTAATTTTCTGGTAAGGATAGTACCAGATGGCATGACCACAGCTGCCTGTAATATCAACTTTATTCAACATGCCCACGCAGTAAGCACATACAGGCATAGCCAAACAGTTGACACCGGACACCAAACAATATACTATTTTGGCTACATAACCTCCTACCCCCGTTTACAACGTAGCAAATTCAAGTTCACACTCGATGATGATGGCGATATCATTTACCATAAAGCGTCAGTCATATACGGTATTCACAACCCACAATACATCATATAATACTGATGTGATAAGAGTATTCTGCTACCAATCGCTAGTAAACAGGAATATTTCATATATCGTATTCTAAACACAGCCACAGTGACACAAACTCCATGGCACTATGTTAGTGCTTGTCTAACACTGTCCTACACTAGCAATGACAGCAATAAATAATTGCAATCATTACTCCAGTTACGAATTGACTAATACACAACGCATTACACTTTCCACAACAAGATAGTAGTTCATCACACCTTCCCGAGGTTCAACACTAAAGGGTCCAGATCCGTGTCGTTTATTTCTCGCCTTGACAAATAACGACTTCAGACACAAGCGACAAACATCCCCTTCTCGTTTGAAATCTGGGTCTATTTACTGGCCTCTTGAGTAGACAAGTGGATTTGACATTTCTACCATACATATTTCAATTGATTAGCACTCACGTATAGAAACTCAGGACACGTAATCTAGACCGTGGCAGTGAAATGATGTGTTCTTTCGTTTATTAAGTGGCAGGTACTTATGTGAGGATTGTGCAGTTAGGTACGAAGTGTTATTGTCTGAGAAATGTTGTTTGTACAATATGCTAATTTCTCATGTAATGCAGTTAACTTTGTTCCTGTGTAATGACATACACTGCTAAAAGTATCATCATCATCATCATCATCATCATCATCATCATCATCATCATCATCATCGTCATCATCATCATCATCATATTGTTAAGTCCGAAAACTGGTATGCATTTTTGGGTCAAACTTCGTGACTGCATATATATTTATGTTTGTGACAATATTATAGCGGCTTCCTTTTGCCTACATGCACATGACAGGTTGATTTGCTATAACTGTTATTGTGTGTGGGTAACCAATGTAATTGTTTCTAATGCCAGGGCTCTTGCTGTTTACTGTCCGAGCGTACTGTTTCTAACTGTCGTAGGACCTTTAACTAGCATCAAGCTACCTTTAACTAGCACCAAGGGACCTGCCATTTTGACGCATTTATGCGATGAGGTTTGACAAAACACAATGTCTTGGTATCAGTGGAATGATTATAATGTTCACTGGTTCATCACTTTGTTTATTAAGAAGAAGAAGAAGAAGAAGAAGAAGAAGAAGAAGAAGAAGAAGAAGAAGAAGAAGAAGAAGAAGAAGAAGAAGAAGAAGAAGAAGAAGAAGAAGAAGAAAAAAAAACTAGATTTGGAGCCCGCAACGTGTCCGTGTCCAGTAAGAGGCGGACACAAGCCCCTTGCCTCGCGCAGACAGTTAGTTCATATTCAGACTCTGGCATTCGGTTTACGAGAGCAGATTTTTCACAGACTTCTGAGGGTCGTCACTGAAGCTTCAGAGTTCGTGCACGATGGGACTCTTCTAACAAGCCGCTCTGTGGAACGAGAGCAAGCCATTTGGGACAAAACTCAGGCAATGAACTGGATATTCTTTCTTTTAGAATTCGCACCAATATCTCAGGATACTCATAACCCCCAACCCCTATACCCAACTTGTTGCTACCAAAACGGTGTCATCAGTATAACGTAAATTGTTTATATTATAACCACCAACGACGATCCCTGGCATATTTTTCTATATCTAGTGTCTTCTCACTGTATAAGGAAGACAAATCAGAAGACGGTACACATCCCTATCTGACACCCTTACAAGGCTGTAATGTATTTTTTTTTTTTTTAGCATATCCTTTTACAGGACTCAGCTGTCAACACCAGCATCTTTCAGCTGTATGTTGATCTCTTGGCAAGATTATGCTCAGTAGTTTGCTATTGCTTTCTGAGCGGCCGGCTCACATACCCCGTAAGTTACCGATGCGATTCGAACCACTACTGATTTGAACCGTCATCACGTTGCCGACGAGAGTATACGAGATTACGGAGAAAAGTCATAACCTCTAAGCCACGAAGCCGGCCTGTAATGTATAGTTTTCTTATATACATTAGGGTGGACGTGAAAATAAGTAATTGGGTTGATGGACCACTCTTATCGGATTATTGCATTAATTATTAGAACTTCCAGGAAGATGGCAAAATAATTAGAAACAATCCAATTACCAGAAAATGTGTCCTTCGATATTAATCATTACCATCTTGTGCCATGCCGATAAGCGTGGCCGAGTCTGGGATCCATGCTCACACGATCACCAGCCTCCTTATGTCATGTGACCAAGCCATCAATGTATTTATCTCTTTGTCTTCCCCTTGCTGTTTGCAATAAAGTTTGCCAGTTGTCACTAAGTTTTCACATTTATTTCGCCTCAGAAAAGGCCCAAAAGATCTTGTTTGTTTACGTCTTCTTTCTCTAATAAATTTACAGTCCTGTTTCTTGACGGTTCTTTCTCGGCTTTAATTAACTTGTAAACATAAATCCGCTTTTCTCTACCGCTTTGTCCATCATCATCATTATCGCTGTCATTTATCATCATCATCATCATCATCATCATCACCATCATCATCACCATCATCATCATCATCATCATCATCATCATCATCATCATCATCATCATCATCATCATGTAGTTGTTATTTGTTTGTTGGAGAAGGCGCTCTCATTACTGCACGCCAACAAGCCTCTTGTATCTCGCTACTTCTTCTATCTCATGCATCTTCATGTCCAATGTGTCTGCAGGGTCCTATGCACATCTTCGTGCTGATCGAGCGCTGCCTCCCCTCCCCCTCCCCTCTTATGAATAACACCCTCCTTCGCCGTTTTTCCAGAGCCAATGTGACGTTTAATATGACCAGCGTTTTATTTTCTGTTTCAAATTTCTGAGACGTGGTGCTGTTTATTAGTAAATTTTCTTCAATGTTCTGATCTGCTAACCTATCAGTATATTTCTACTTCTGGGTTCATGATATTCTAATAACTTTCCTGTAGCATTTAAGTTTAAAAGCCCAGTTTGTTTTTTCTTCTTTCTCCTTTAGATTTACGAAGATAGAAAAAAAAAAAAAAATCTTGCCTATTCAGCAAAGATGAAATAAACAAAGCGTAAAAGTGCAATAACTCAGCCACGTTTAGAGGAAACCAAGAAGTGAAAGAAATCTGTCGACACTTATTCAAAGGAAATTACATCATGTTTATTTCTCCTTTATTTGACACTGCGAACCACTAAATTATGGTTGCTTGAGTTATTGTATCTAAAGAAGAGGGCAGGAATTTCCTGCATACGTGATTAATATTTCCCTGTGACTGAATTTTATTAACAAATATAACGAAACAACCACGAAACTTTCGTAATACATCATACAGTACATCTGTACAAGCTACATTATTCTGCAGGTGCCATCTTTCTCGTCAGTCTGCAGTTGTAGCTAGCACTAAGTACTACTTCGGCCCTCGCTGTCACTGATGTCAAGCTAGTAGAGTAAATGTTTCTCAAGTGAGATTCTATTAGAACTTCTGTTGTTTCCCTGGCAGCAGCTCACAGGAAACACTCAAGGAAGTAAGTGGGGAATGCCACACGAGCTTAATGTCAAATTCTAGATCCGTTTGTGGTTTCCTCACGGTTGTATGCCAGCTTCCAGATCTCAGGATGATTTCTTCAAGACAGTTGGTTTTGCTTGTTTGAGGTTACCCATTGTGCTGTTTGCGCTATTGTCTGCGCGATGCTTTTATCTCGAGGTATGAGCTTGCTTTGATAAGGATAATTAGGTGTTATATTTTTTCTTGGTCTGTTTAGTAGGGAGTGACTTTTGTTGACTTTTCTTGGTACATGATGAGGATGAGTTCTTGCTGAGAAATAGGGCAGTTTATCCATGCAAGTAACAAGGGGTTTACAGGCGATCGGATCGACTTAATTGCACCGACGTTTACCCCATATGGCTTGGTGTTTTCCGCAGAGCCGCCTGCCAGAAGCAAAACTAGAACTCCGCAGCTCCAGCGACGATCCCGGAATCTCCTATGAAATTGCACGCATGAATGACGAAATCCGGATTCGAACCCACATCCTTCGGAGCGCGAGGCAGACGGGTTAACCACTTCGCCACAGAGACAACACCCCCCCCCCCCCCCATTCCCCAACCTCCCCGTAAATTCACTCCTAATCTGATCCAATGCTCAGCTTGCGTGTTGTGTCTCTCGGTCATTCCAGGACCTGCCAGGATCAAGCCTGCCAGGTAGCTGTCATTCTAAAGAAATACCAGATTCTATCAAGGGTTGGTTTACATTCATGGTCACCTAGTACAGTGTTGTCCACTGGATTACCAACACGGGGTTAAACTCATATAATGCTTTATTTTCCTTTCTGCTCTTCTGAGCATGCACTGTTCAGCGTGTAACGGAACGTTTTCTGGGAAAGAGAAGCGACACAGAACGGTACTGATAAACACGCCTCACAATGCATTGATATAGCAAAGTAGACGTGCCTTGTCGACTGCTCGCAATTCCGACTCAATTTGTAACCCATCCAAAAATGTTTTTATTTTTTATTTTTTCCGCATATCCTTTACAGGACATCGCTGTCAACATCAGTATATTTCAGCTGATTGTTGATTTCTTAGCAAGATTACGCTCAGTAGTTTGCCATTGATTTCTGATCGACCGGCTCACATACCCCTAATTTACCAACGCGGCCAGAACCGCTACCGATTCACGCGCAGGTTAGGTTCCTCGCGTGGATATACGGGATTACGGAGAAAGACGTTAATTCCTAGGCCAGGGAGACCGGCATCCAAAGAGTTAAGGACCACATAATTCAAACGCCCAGGCACCCAGGGACATTCTTGGTTATTACAACAGTGTCCTGTAGCAGAAATCTGCTGTGGGTATGTGATGTGTTATGACCATCATGTGTCATCGCGCGCGGACACTAGGTGGCTAGTCTATCCCGTCCATAGAGGACAGCCAGTGCAGGCATCGAACTCTCATCCGACCGGGCTCATGCAAATATCAGCGTAACGCACTAACGATTATACCAGCGTACCACCGTTCATTGTTATTCTATGATGTATTCATTCAGTTGGGTTTGAAAGTCGTTTGGCTGGCATAAATTAGAATTGGTTCAGGAGTATTTGTGCTTACACACTGTGATACAAACGTTACAAAATATACAACTTAAACACCCTGAGCTGGTCGAGGGTTAGCAGCTTTCTCCGTAACGCCGAATACTCTCGTGGTTGACGTGAGCCCACAAGAATTGGAAGCTGTTCAAGTCGTGCCAGTGACTTATGAGAGTATGGAGCCGGTCGCTCAGAAAGTCGTGGCGTGCTGATGAGCGTAATCTTAGCCTAGGAATCAACATACAGCTGAAAGATGCTGGTGTTAACTGCAAAATCCTGAAACAGGATGGAAACGCGGGGGGAAAAACACACCCTGAGTATGCACGCATGTCAATATAGCATATCTAAGTACCGGGGATCTTCGTGGCTAAGTGATCAAGCGGCTTGCCTGGCGCTCTGAAAGTTCTGGGTTCGCTCAGACCACGAGCGCAATTTTTCCGGAGATCCCTGGGGTCATCACCGAGCTAGTGAGTTCGTGCTGTGTGCGAAGCTCTAAGCAGGAGGCTTGCCTGTCTGCAGAGAGAGAGAGAGAGAGAGAGAGAGAGAGAGAGAGAGAGAGAGAGAGAGAGAGAGAGAGAGAGAGAGAGAGAGCCATATGGGATAAACCGGGTGTAATGAAGTCCATCCTCTCGCCCTTAACTGTAACGTTGAATGAACACATGAATATACATGAGCCATGGGGATTGGCCACAGACTGAGAGTGTGTCCGGCAGGCCGTTATAACAACGACGCTCCGCAAAGAACTTGCGACATGATGATAATGGTGCACAATGTGTTTCATTTATATGGAAAGTCTATGGTTCAGTGTTGGACCATTTTTGGAGCCGGACAATGGGCTGGTCCAAATGGCGGAAGCTCTGGCGGTCAGACGCACACATGAAGACTTTATACTCGTAATCCAGTACACCCTGTGAAATTAATGACCTCATCCTCCAGTATTGCACACATCGGAAGTTCACAAATATTTGTAATTATTGACAACAAAGTCTGCCATAAAAAACAAATAAGGCACCAGCTGCACGGATCTTTCATCACCCATGTTCTTTTCATTAGAAACGTTTCACAATGTTAAATTAATTATGATCAGACTATTTCCACATGGTACTCTTGTGCTTGGCTGGCTTTCTGAAAGGGTTGCCTACATTGTGGGGGTGTGGTTAGTTCGCGAGTTTCCTAAGATAGTCATCATCAACGTGTACCATGCCGATTTACACGGGCTGTCTATGTTCGCCATCACGCGATTACCAGCGTCTTGGATCAGGTTTTTATTCTTGTTACGGTTATGTCACGTGACCAAGCTATCCGGTTAATTATCTTTCTGTCTTCCTCTGCTCTTTACCCAGACAGTGGCCCATTGTGAATTCCTAGTAGTGATAAGATTGCCCCCCCCCCCCCAGCCGCACAGTAGTGGACACAGTTGTATAACATTATAAAATCGGAACCGGATACGTTTTCTTAATTATATGGAAATTGCGTCGGGGAGAAATGGTGAGGAAGGGGACTGGTCAACCATCATCATTAATCAGTGACCTAGAATATGTGACGGTCTAATACTTGGCACACCAATAGCAACGCCTGCCACATGACTACCTTGAGCTTCCTTGTGCACTCAGATACCTCTGTATGTTCCCCAGTCAATACCATAGACCTCAAAGAGAATCTCAGTGCAGTGCTTCAACTCCTTAGCACGGGCCAGGATCCGAATGTGTGTACACCAGGAACCTTTCTCCAGCCAACAACCGAAGCTTTCTAATATGGCTATGAATCCTGGACAATTAGTAAACAAGCAAACAATCTCTTGAGGCCAAAGAGATATGATTTTACAGAAGAATAGCTGAAAATTCTACGAAAAGCCAAAATGAGTGATCAAAGTTTGAGGAAACTTGCTAAAGCAACTTGTCATAAACATTAGTCAGAGACAGTCGTCATTTTCTCATCTCATCTCATCTCATCATGTTCCTCTTGTACCTTGCGGTGTCGTGGTGAAGTATAAACATCATGAGAGTGCCCGATTATGGGCTTCATATATCGATATTCCCATGGACTCTGCTATTCCCTCCGTCCAACGTTTACGTGGTCGGCCTCTTCCTCTGTTTCCATCTGGTCTGTATATCATTGCTTGTTGTGGCATGCTGTTGAATGGTAACCTACTTATATGGCCAAACCATTTGACTTGCTGCTTTCTAATAAAATCTAGTGCTGCTATAACCCCCCCCCCCCCCCCTTTAGTCCTGATTTCTTAATTTCTCATCTTATCTCTTCTTGATACGTTGAGTATTCTTCTCAGGAATCTCATTTCTGTTGTTGTGATTTTTCTTTTCTCTTTTTCTGTCATTGTCCAGGTTTGGAATTGGTAGCATAGAGTTGGTAGGAAGATTGTGTTGTAAAGTGCTTTCTTAGTAGTTACTGATACATGTTTGTTCTTTAGTATTGGTGCCATTTGTCCAATGAGATGGTTTGCCTTATTACATCTATTTTCGATCTCTTCTTCTGATCTGCCATTTTGTTGGTTAAAATATGAGAAGTGTAAACAACTGCAGGACGTTGCAACAGCGGGAAAGATTTATGGAAAGAGAGATTTAGGTAGACAACAAGAGAAGATTCTTGACAGTCTGTTGTCATTGTACATAAAGGTGTCAACACACGAATTTATACATGCTTTTAAAGATTGCAATGGTTGGAAAAGCATATTCACCCACTCCAGTAGGCGAGGCACTTTATGATGATGAAGAATCATTCACAATGCCTTATGTAAACTAATAATAAACTAATAAACAAGCAGCTTACTATATTCCGCCGTCTCTAGACTAATATTATTTTAGCGTATCTGCAGTTTTTAGTTTCTAACCAATTACTGCAACGATAACTGTTATCTAATTAGTGGTAGGAAATTCATAAATGTCCCAGAGGAGAAATAAATGGTTAAAAAAAACCCACAGCAAACCAGAATCAGACGTGTATTGTCAGAAAGATACAGGCATATTCTTTTACCTGCAGCTGTCTGTTGTTTACGAACAACCAGAAGGGGAGCCTACTGTGGCAAACTGTTAATTATCCTGTCACAAATACCAGGCGTGGGTGGAACCTTGGTGGCAACATAAAGCCAAGACTTAACCGTAGTTTCTGTGCGAAGACCAGGACACATCACACGACTCACATCATTTCTCTCACTCCAGAAGCCGCCCTGACGCCGTGGGTGTAGATTACCGAGTTACATTGGAATTAAATCACACGCGTGTGTTAAAATGCGTCTTTATTCACATACGCAGGAAGGACTTGGGGTATGTTATGTAATGTTTACATTTTAATTTATTGTGTGGGCACGATAAATTTGTGAGTGCCCTGGGTGTTCCCGTTTAATTTTAATTTCTTGTTCTGTATATGGAAATCATTGACAGCGGCCTGCACTTGATAAACAAAGTTAGTTTATGCCATGATCATCATCATTATTATCATCATTATCTTCGCCACCACCAGCATGTGCCATTCCGAGCGGCGCAGACGACAATCTTCCTCAACATACACCTTTCCTATGTGTTCTTGATAAGTTTCACCGCTGGTTATCTGCTAGACCATTTCGCCAAGCCACCCAGAACTTTAGAACTTTAGAAGATGTAGACTTGTGTGCCTAACACCAATAATCCTTCTTTTTGAAGATCCTCTCGTCTCGTAAAGTGAGAAAGCAGTCTATGGCTTTTAATGTCTTTATATTAATTGTCAATGATTCACACCTATACACTAGAATGACAGCTTTATATTCATTGCCACTGATTCACACCTATGCACTAGAATGACAGTATCCATCCATCCATCATGTGCCATGCCTGTAAGCGTGGGCGGTCATGTTCTGCCATCTCACTCGATCACCAGAGTCGTGGATCAGCTCCGTGTTTCTGTCTCGACCATGCCACAAGGCCAAGCCATCCAGGTACTTGCTTCTAGGTCTTCCCCTTGGTCTGTTCCCCTCGATCTTACCAGTTGTCACCAAATTCTCCAATCCATTTCTTCTCATAACATGCCCAAAAAATGTTGACTGTCTACGTCTAATTTCTCTAATCAATTTACGATCTTCATTTGTTTCTTGAAGGACTTGTTCATTGGTCTTTCTGGCTGTCCATGGTATTCTTTGCATTTTCCTCAGAAACCACATCTCTACAGCCATCAGATGTTTTTCAGCCTGACTGCTCATTGTCCACGCTTCACATCCATACAAAAGTACAGGTTCAATGTAGCATCTCAACACTCTTTTTCTCGTTTCAATTGACATCTTTTTATTGGTCAATATGTTTTTCATCTTGCTAAAGGCTACCTTTGCCATGGTTGACAGTATACCACGCTCTAAAATAAACTTTTAATATAGTAACATGCGCAGTATAGAGTATCCTATATACTTTTATAAAGGTTAGGTAGTGTTTTCCTTCTCAGGATATTTTACACACACACACACACACACACACACACACACACACACACACACACACACACACACACACACACACACCCACAACCACCCACACATACCCACATCCACAAAAACGCCCAGAGCCAAAGTTGGTCGGCGTGGCTGAGAGGTTTAACGCGCTGAAACTTTCTCTTCTCGCGGTGGCGTATTGGGTTCGTTCCACACGTCGATCAGTTGAACTTGAATGTTGACCTCTCGTTCAGAAAGTAATAGCAAACTACTGCACGTAACATAACATAGTGAATCATAAACGGCCAGCAGGGGGCTTGATCTGACTGCAACGTCTTGCAAAGGACATGCACATTTTTTTGCTTTGTAGATATATATAGGCCAATGAAGTATTAAACACTTCTATGTGTTAGCATAGATATAAGAGAGGCATTTAAAAACATCGTGACGACTGGAAAGATCGAGGGAAAGAGACGCAGAGGCCGACCAAGATACTGGATGGATTGAGACGGTGGAATGGAGGAATATCAGCAGCAGAGTTGATCCAGAACACCAAAGACCAAGTTCTGTGGAGAGACATGAACGCCTACGCTGATGATGATGATGATGATGATGATGATGATGATGAAGATGATGATGATTATGATGATGATGATGATGTGTTAACAGGTAGTCCCATAGTAGATGCTACTTCTGTTCTGGTGTGAAGTGCTAGCTCTTCACATATTCTTGCCCTCCACATATGAGGTGAGATGGCCAGTCCCTTCGCAGAAAACTAGTACCAATTTTTGTGGATGGGTCGAAGCCAGGGCAGTTTTTTGCCGGAGAAAATAATCCTGCCTAAGCTGCAGATTGTACCTGGATCACTGCTTTATATATTAGGTTAGGACAAAAGCGTTGGCTGACCAATTCCTATTCTCGCCAGTTTTGCTTTTCAGAAAATTCTTAAAATGATGCAGTACACATTCAACTAAGTAAGGGCGACCGCAGGGCTGTGTGGGTTGGCAAATAACATCCTGTCAGCACCTGAGATCTAAACTCTTAGAGCAGTGTTGGTTGGTAGTAGGGTTTGTCACTACATCATAGCAGCACTGTAATTCTTCTTCTTCTGTTCATCATCATCATAATCTTCTTCTTCTTCTTCTTCTTCTTCTTCTTCTTCTTCTTCTTCTTCTTCTTCTTCTTCTTCTTCTTCTTCTTCTTCTTCTTCTTCTTCTTCTTCTTCTTCATCCTCCTCCTCTTCCTCCTCCTCGTCCATTTTATTTTCCTTCTCCTCGTCCTTCTTCTTCTTCTTCTTCTTCTTCTTCTTCTTCTTCTTCTTCTTCTTCTTCTTCTTCTTCTTCTTCTTCTTCTTCTTCTTCTTCTTCTTCTTCTTGTTCTTCCTCCTCCTCCTCGTTCTTTTTATTTTCCTTCTCCTCGTCCTTCTTCTTCTTCTTCTTCTTCTTCTTCTTCTTCTTCTTCTTCTTCTTCTTCTTCTTCTTCTTCTTCTTCTTCTTCTTCTTCTTCTTCTTCTTCTTCTTCTTCTTCTTCTTCTTCTTCTTCCTCGACCGTCTCCTTCTCCATCTAACATCTATTGAAGTATAGGAGAGATACGCTTATTGCCGTGGAGATTACGTAAAATAGCGCAATTACAATGTCCAGAAGTAGTTATACCTTACCATGCCAAGAGACTAAAGGAGAACACATTCTTATATAGAGAAGCCAGACTTCTACCGGGGCACCGAGAAAATAAATGAATGTATAACAGATTTTAATGAGCTTGTATTTTTTTCCTACTATGTAGAAGTGGTTTCCCCCCCCCCCCCCCCCCTCTTTGAAGCGTATACCCACTTGTTTCCAGATGTCAGTGATCTCATTGATCTTGTGGCCAGCTCAATAACTCCACCACGTTCGATTCTATCTCGTACTTTCATTTTCTTTGGTTCTCAGTATTTGCTCATTATTTCTTCCCCGTGTTGAAATTCATTTGTTCACAATTTGACCTATCCACCATTCCTTGCAGTATTTCCCAATGGCGGATAAAGAAGAAGAATTTGAAGAAGAAGAAGAATTTGAAGAAGAATTTGAAGAAGAATTTGAAGAAGAAGAAAGAAAGAAAGAAAGAAAGAAAGAAAGAAAAAAAGATAGAAACAAATGTGTTTCGAAAACCACGAGCATGCGCTTAAAAAACACATAAAATAAAAAGATAGCGAATATCATGGTGGATAATCAAACCCCATTTTCTAGAGACATAAGAGCACTTGTGGTGTTAGAAAAATGTAGTCACGTTATTGATTGAGGAGTACAATCATAGAAAAACCCATTACTGCCCAAGAACAGGATGAGATGCCATTCGCCTCCGTGCAGACGATGCAGAAGGAATGAATATTAATGCACAGTGGCACCTATTGATCGCCCGATGGCCCAAACTGCAGCATTGGCGCACAGCGGCATCCAGTGTTACATGTACCGCCGAACATAAATGACAGAAATCGATATGTAAGGGATTAAAATAAAATTGCGAACTGTGCTAGACTATTAAAGGGACAATCGGGACCCTGGGTGGAATGTGGAAAGGGAGGGGGGGGGGGGGATTGGGTTGTACATTAATTATTCACCACGTCTCTTCAGATCTCTTTTGTGAGATAGATGGTTTACGTCACCATTTACAGTCTTGTAAAAGACCGGTTGGCTTATCTGACTATTCAGTCTGGTAAAAGTCCGGTTGATTTATCTCATTGTTCACGGTCTTGTAAAAGACCGGCTGGTTTATCTCACTGTTCACAGTCTTGTAAAATACCTACATTCTTAAGTCTTTTGCTGTTTATTATATGAACATGGTATCTAATCTTCGCCTATATGTTTGGACATGGAATCAAACATAGCATCTCTCCGAAATCATGCTTTGTAATCTTATAGTGTATCTCTTTTACATGGAAACAGACAAAACGTCTCACCAAAGTCATGCTGCGTAACCTTATAGTATATGTGTGGACATGGAAACAGACAAAACGTCTCACCAAAGTCATGCTATATACCCTTATAGTATATGTGTGGATATGGAAACAGACAAAACGTCTCACCAAAGTCATGCTATATACCCTTATAGTATATGTGTGGATATGGAAACAGACAAAACGTCTCACCAAAGTCATGCCATGTAACCTTATAGTATATGTGTGGATATGGAAACAGACAAAACGTCTCACCAAAGTCATGCCATGTAACCTTATAGTATATGTGTGAATATGGAAACAGACAAAACGTCTCACCAAAGTCATGCTGTGTAACCTTATAGTATATGTGTGGACATGGAAACAGACAAAACGTCTCACCAAAGTCACGCTGTGTAACCTTATAGTATATGTGTGGACATGGAAACAGACACAACGTCTCACCAAAGTCATGCTATATACCCTTATAGTATATGTGTGGACATGGAAACAGACAAAACGTCTCACCAAAGTCACGCTGTGTATCCTTATAGTATATTTGTGGACATGGAAACAGACAAAACGTCTCACCAAAGTCATGCCATGTAACCTTATAGTATATGTGTGGACATGGAAACAGACAAAACGTCTCACCAAAGTCATGCTGTGTAACCTTATAGTATATGTGTGGACATGGAAATAGACAAAACGTCTCATCAAAGTCATGCTATATACCCTTATAGTATATGTGTGGATATGGAAACAGACAAAACGTCTCACCAAAGTCATGCCATCTAACCTTATAGTATATGTGTGAATATGGAAACAGACAAAACGTCTCACCAAAGTCATGCTGTGTAACCTTATAGTATATGTGTGGACATGGAAACAGACAAAACGTCTCACCAAAGTCACGCTGTGTAACCTTATAGTATATGTGTGGATATGGAAACAGACAAAACGTCTCACCAAAGTCATGCCATGTAACCTTATAGTATATGTGTGGACATGGAAACAGACAAAACGTCTCACCAAAGTCATGCTGTGTAACCTTATAGTATATGTGTTGACATGGAAACAGACAAAACGTCTCACCAAAGTCACGCTGTGTAACCTTATAGTATATATGTGGACATAGAAACAGACAAAACATCTAATCAAAGTCATGCTATGTAACCTTATAGTATATGTGTGGACATAGAAACAGAAAGAACGTTTCGCCAAAGTCATGCTATGTAACTTTATAGTATATGTGTGGATATGGAAACCGACAAAACGTTTCACCAAAGTCATGCTATGTAACCTTATAGTATATATGTGGACATAGAAACAGACAAAACATCTAATCAAAGTCATGCTATGTAACCTTGTAGTATATGTGTGGACATGGAAACAGACAAAACATCTCACCAAAGTCATGCTATGTGTAACTTTCGTGTTTTACATCTAAGTGGTGTGAATGTACTAGCTAAGAATCTTATAATACAACCGAGGTTACAGTGGTAAGATAAGAATGAGACGGATGTTAGGTCAGAAAGGTGGAGAAAGAAAATCACAAGACAATGGCTGAACCCAACACCACGATTGTTAGAACACGTACGGGTCAAGAGGAAATCGATAATGAGATGCAAAACGTGATAGTAGACTAAGGGACAAAGGAAGACCATAAATGTGGTGTTGGAGGAATTTAGAATGGTGTTAAAAAGGGGTTAAATGGTGTATCTTGGGAGGTCTCGGGAAGAGTGAATAAAAGAGAAGTCTGGGCAAATTACAGGGGAGTTGAGTTGTGGCGGAGTTAGGGACAACTCCACCTGGTGGTTTTCGGAGAATGAAGTGTGGGCTGAGAGAGAGAGAAATCAGCCAAGAGAGTGATCTTCAGGAAGAGTTCATTCTGAGGCTTAACCAGTTATTCAATTGTTGGGCTACGTTCAGGGAAATTAGCGAGTTATTCGGAGTTCAAGCTGAGGAAGAAATCTCAGCCAGGCAGTCAGTGAGTTCGGACACGGGATATAGTCCGAGGCAATTATGTCATATCACCAGGCCGATCGTTGGTGTTGATGTACCTGCACTGAGACTACTTATGGACATAGTGTCATGTTTTTTTTTTTATCACGTATCTGTGTCATTAATAAAATTATGTGCGCGAAAACTGAGTTATCCAGTGTCTATAGCTGTGCATAAGTAAACCTGTAGAGCATGCATACAGACATACCACTAGACACAACCACAGCCACCTCCATCTGTCATAACATTGTGACACTATGTAGCCTTATAGTATATGTGTGGACATGGAAACCGACACAATGTCTCACCAAAGTCATGCTGTGTAACCTTATAGTATATGTATAGATATGGAAACAGATAAAACGTTTCACCAAAGCCATGCTATGTACCCTTATAGAATATGTGTGGATATGGAAACAGATAAAACGTCTCACCAAAGTCATGCTGTGTAACCTTATAGTATATGTGTGGACATGGAAACAGACAAAATGTGTGAATGAAATCAACTTGAACCGCATTTCAAGAGCCAAGAATGTTTCTGCTCAGACCACGCACATTCCTGTAGCTAATGATTGAACCCGTTCCCTCAGATGGTAATACATGTCGGGAGGTAAAGGAGATAAAGTAGCAATTAGAACAGTGAGCCGAAGAAATAGCTATCTGAAAGTGGAGGGCGAGGAAAGTCAAATGTTTTGGTCATATAAATAGGCTAATTGTGATTCTTGGTACGGTGTGTTTTAAAAGATCGCACGAAACCTATTTCTGAGAATAAACAACACATATAACAAATACAGATCCAAATGGCTACTACATGGACATTCCTGAAAGGTTATTGCACATCTAAATGACATGGAACGAAAAATAAAATACTTAAAAAAGAACATACTCACTCACTCACTCACTTACCCACCCACCCACCCTCACTCACTCACTCACTCACTCACCCACCCACCCACCCACCCACCCACCCACCCACCCTTGAAAAAGAAATAATTCATCAGCAGCTAAACGATAGGAAACAAGTTGAAACAAGATGATATGCACAAGGAATCCATCCAAGACAGATATTTCTATCAAAATGCAGAATTTCAAATCTCAGTGTCGAATTTTGGTTTCATCACTACGGGCGTTTTCTGTCTTCTCCGATTTCTTTGAAATCGATATTCCTCTCAGATTTCGAGAGCAAGAATGAGATTTCTTTCATGTATTTTCTTACGTGGATTAGGAACGTCAGAGAGAGCTGAAGAGGCAAACAGACGTGCAGAGAAAAAATACATAAATAAAGAAAGAAATAAAAACAATAAGAGAGACAAATACGCATAACGAGTGAGGGAAATGAAATAAAAGAATAAGATATAATTGTGTTCTTAGTTTGTGATAATATAACGGAAATGCTAAACGCTTTTTCATGTCCTTTATTTCGCCTTGCACATGTGGCCAGACATTGAAATAGAACAAGGATAGATAAATAGACGTCTGAAAATGTACTTGTATGGTTTCCCTTGCTTGTAAATTGTAGCATCATTACTACCTCCGTTTAGATTTATCTAGAAAGATGATTCGAATTATGTTGGTTTACACTTTATAAAGTCTATCCGTTAGTGTAGATTTAATTACTAGAAAAACACTGGAAAAATTAACTATCTATTTATATCTTCATCATATTGTTCTATGCCGATAGTCGTAGGTGGTCATGTTTCGCTATCTCACACGATCACTAGTCTTCGATCAACTCCGTGTTCTTGTCTCGACCATACCATGTGGCTAAACCATCCAGACATTTACTTCTCTGCCTTCCCCTTGTTCTTTCCCCCTCAATTTTGCCAGTTGTCACCAAGTTCTCTAGTTTATTTCTTCTCTTAACGTGTCCAAAAATTGTGACTGTCTACGTCTCTTTTCTATAATCAGTTTACGGTTTTAATCTGTTTCTTTTAGGACTTTTTCAATTGTTTTTGTGTCCTTTCATGGTATTATTTGCAGTTTCCTCAGAAACCATATTTTCACTGCCATTATATGTTTTTCAGCTTGTCTGCTCATTATCGACGTCTAACATTCATACAAGAGTACAGGGTCTATGTGCCACTTCAACACTGTTTTTCTCTTTGTAATTGACATCTTCTTATTGGTTAGTAAGTTTTCCATCTTGCAAAAGGCTACCCCCGCCATAACGATTCTTGTTTTAATCTCTTCAAGGAACCTCCCATCAGATGCTTTGACTGTTCCGAGATAGTTACACCCGTTCACTTGTTTAAGATTATTCTCATTTACCCGTCTATTACATTATGGTATTCATTTCTTCCTAGTGACGACCATAATCTCTTTCTTCTTTCAATTTAATTATAATCCTAATTTTATACTGTTGTGTTTTCAAAGTTTAGAGGCATGCTCTCTCTTACCGTTTGATGATGAGAGAACCATGGCATAAGTAAGTAAATTAAAGGAATGATGAGAGAACCATGGCATAAGTAAGTAAATTAAAGGAATGATGAGAGAACCATGGCATAAGTAAGTAAATTAAAGGAATGATGAGAGAACCATGGCATAAGTAAGTAAATTAAAGGAATGATGAGAGAACCATGGCATAAGTAAGTAAATTAAAGGAATGATGAGAGAACCATGGCATAAGTAAGTAAATTAAAGGAATAATGAGAGAACCATGGCATAAGTAAGTAAATTAAAGGAATGATGAGAGAACCATGGCATAAGTAAGTAAATTAAAGGAATGATGAGAGAACCATGGCATAAGTAAGTAAATTAAAGGAATGATGAGAGAACCATGGCATAAGTAAGTAAATTAAAGGAATGATGAGAGAACCATGGCATAAGTAAGTAAATTAAAGGAATGATGAGAGAACCATGGCATAAGTAAGTAAATTAAAGGAATGATGAGAGAACCATGGCATAAGTAAGTAAATTAAAGGAATAATGAGAGAACCATGGCATAAGTAAGTAAATTAAAGGAATGATGAGAGAACCATGGCATAAGTAAGTAAATTAAAGGAATGATGAGAGAACCATGGCATAAGTAAGTAAATTAAAGGAATGATGAGAGAACCATGGCATAAGTAAGTAAATTAAAGGAATGATGAGAGAACCATGGCATAAGTAAGTAAATTAAAGGAATGATGAGAGAACCATGGCATAAGTAAGTAAATTAAAGGAATGATGAGAGAACCATGGCATAAGTAAGTAAATTAAAGGAATGATGAGAGAACCATGGCATAAGTAAGTAAATTAAAGGAATGATGAGAGAACCATGGCATAAGTAAGTAAATTAAAGAACCACTTTACAAACTTTGAGTCATAATGGGTATATGGTGCTAGCCCCATATTTAAAAAAAAAGATCTAATAAGACTCGATGGATGATGTGGTCCATATCACACCGGGCAACTTTATTTCCCATGATATATCCTTGTAGCATTTTAGGCGTAGTTTACCCGGGAGCCCAATTAAATAGAAAAAAAAAACCTTAATGGGGATTTGAACACGAGATCACCAGGCCGGCATGCCAGCGTTCCTGCCACTGCGCTCGCTACCGCGGCTCAACTTACAGCTAATGAGTCAATCATGGCACACTGGCTCATGCTATTGAATAGTCACTCATGGCACATTAACAAAAGACTTAAACATTATTCATGACGCACTAATACGCACTATAGAACAGTCATCGACGGCATATTGGCATATTGTTGTTACCATTAGCACACTGATTTGTTTTGGAAAGTCATCCACGCCACTGTAACACACTAATAGTCATCAAACATGACACTCTGATACACTGATAGTAACTCATCATCTATAGCACTTTGAAACACTGATAGTAACTTATCATCTATAGCACTCTGATACACTTATAGTAACTCATTATCTATAACACTCTGCTACACTGATAGTAACTCACCATCTATATCACTCTGATACACTTATAGTAACTCATTATCTATAACACTCTGAAACACTGATAGTAACTCATCATATATAACACTCTGATACACTGATAGTAACTCATTATCTATAACACTCTGCTACACTGATAGTAACTCACCATCTATATCACTCTGATACACTTATAGTAACTCATTATCTATAACACTCTGATACACTGATAGTAACTCATCATCTATAACAATCTGAAACACTGATAGTAACTAATCTTCTATAGCACTCTGATGCACTGATAGTAACTTATCATCTATAGCACTCTGATGCACTGATAGTAAGAGACATGCCACTCTGATACGGTGATAGTAATTATCCATGAAACTCTGATACACTGATGGTAACCATCCATGTCCCTTGCTACTCTGATGGTAAATTAGTGATGTCTGAAGTGAAGTGAAGTCAATAGTGGCACAGTGACTACTACTGTATGAGTAATGGAGCATCACTACCTGACAGTAAATAAATTATAGACCGACTACTAGTAGGTAAACCAGATAACACTGACACGTATTACGTGAATCCGGGTGTTGTGACTGCTGGTAAGTGAATCGTGAAGTAACTGAACAATGAATTAAGTGACTCATGACACATTGATTACTATACTAGTAAGTGAATTGTGAAGTAAGTTGTGCTGCGTGTGTTATGTTAATAAGTGAACTGTGAAGTAAGAAATTGTTATCTCCAACTTAAGTCGTTAGGCGTTGTGGGGAGGTGTAATTGAAGTTCCAACGCCTGTAACTAGCGCCTTTCCTTAAATTTCCTCAATTTTTTTTTTCGTGAGCTGTATTGTCTAAGCCAGTGGTTCTAAACCGGTGAGGAATCCCCCCCCCCCCCCCAGGGGGGAATTTTAGGTTTCCGGGGGGGGGGGGGGATAAAGACCATTTCAAGATCGCGTTAATACAAGAACCGATTACTTGATATTGTTTTTCCCTTCATACTTTACAGTTAAGTACGTCTCATCCTTCTAAAATTCATTTTATAAAGTCAGTAGACCCACAAATCATGTTTTATGTGGATGTCTAGACTTGTTTTAGTATGTGCTATTAAATTTACCTTACATTTTTACGTATACTGTATAGGGGTGGGGGATTTTAGATAGGAAATATGAAAGGGGGGGGGGGGTAATAACGTTCTGAAAATACGGTGAAAAAGGGGGGGGGGGCACGGGCCAAATTTTTGATAGAAAGGGGGGGAATGACGTTCTGAAAATATGGTGAAGGGGGGCACGGGCCAAAAAAGGTTGAGAACCACTGGTCTAAGCCTTATCCTGGTGCGAGGAAATGCAACCTAAAGACAAAATGTCATGGCAGGGCAGACCAGGCCGTAAGCCTTGGTTGGCAGCTGGTCTAGAATCGAAGCTCCGACAGGCGGACAGTTAGAGCATTGCTTTGCTGATCCGTTACCTTCTGCAGCTTGTCTTGTTCCAGATGTATAGGTGTTACCTTTCGTCTGGAATGAACTAGGCAGGCCGAGAGAGGGATCATGCTGCATGGGCAACACATGGTCTCTATATTTTAGCCCAGGCTTTGTGCTATGGAGAGGCAATAACTCCATCCCTGGTCTTAACCGTCCTCGACAGCACGAATTGTCCTCATCAGCCACATTCGTCACCGCCATGAGTTGTAGTTATTAAGACTTTTTGAAGCACATTGTACCAAACTATCGTCTGTCAAGACGGAAAGGTGCCAATGTAAATGTACCAATGTATTGTCTAGGATCCGGTAAATTCCCTACCTACGGTGAAGTAAGTGTGTAGGTTTATTAGCACATCCTGACTGCTAGTAAGTGTATTATGAGACACTAATTACTAGAAAGTGAATCGTGAAGTAAGTGTATGCGTGTATTAGGTTACCATGGCTGCTTGTAAGTGAATCGTTAAGTACGTGTATTAGATACACTGACTACTAGTAAAATAAGTCCTGAAGTGAATCATGACACACTGACTACAAGTGAAGCAAGTCATAAAGTAAGTGGATCATGATACACTGACTACAAGTGAAGCAAGTCATAAAGTAAGTGGATCATGATACACTGACTAGAAGTAAGTAAGTCATAAAGTAGGTTAATCAGGATACACAGACTACCAGTGAAGTAAATCATCAAGTAAGCGAATCACGATACACTAACTATAAGTGAAGTAAATCATTAAATAAGTGAATCATGCTAAACTGACAACCATTGAGGTAAATAATAAAGTAGGAGAATCATGACACGTGAACAAAAAATGTGGGGTTAAGCAAGTACAACTGAAGTCGAGCACGCAAGTTCATATTGTAACCTTTAGGCCGTCACCGTGTGAATACCGAGTCTGTCTGTACTCAACTCTGTGGTTATTTTTGTTTTTATTTTTGTTCAGAGAAAGTTGAATGAAAGTAAGAAACAATAATGATATCTGTATATCGCAGAATGATTTTCACTTTCTTTCTACAACACCTAACTGTAATATCTATTGAAAGTTTCTTTTTATGTTCTCATTGCAGCCTAGCTCTAAGCCAGAGTCTTTTGTCCCTGTCGGTTAATCATTCCTTCCGCCCTTACACTGTTATTTTAACCGACCTTACTTTTACTCATTACAACTGGGGTGAAAACACCCGCCCGCCGACCTTTCATTTACGCCTTTGTACTCGGATTTCCTTTCCAAACAAATAGACCACACCTAGATTTCTCGCTTAACTCTGTCGGTCCCACGGAGGGCGCACCATGTTCTATCAGCTGTTCTTCATGTGTGTCCATTAATATGACATGCGTGATTGTACTTATTTTCTGTAGTCAGAGTGCGTTTAACAAATATGGCAATAGATATTAATTTTAGTGTAGGTGGTTAAGAGTTGTATCCCTGAACTACTAGTTAGTTCAAACAGTTTAACCGTCGTGTCACTAACTTTCCTTACCTTGGAACTGTATCCATGAACTACTAATTACTCAAACAGCTAAATCTTAGTTTAAACAGCTTTCTTTACCGCATAGACTGTATCCCTGAACACCCAGTTAGGTCAAACAGTCCAACCTTGGTCTAAACAGCTTTTTTTTTTACCCCATAGACTGTATCCCTGAACTACCAGTTATCAGCTCACAACTTAAAGCTTGTCTCTGTAATTTCTTCTCTTCTTCTCCGCACACCTTCAGACGTCAACATTAATATATTTTAAGAACGCTGCGGCCACCATGAGACTGTCGACATCTTCACAGTTTGTCCTCAAATGGATCGCGTGTAGGTCACCGTAACTTTCTCTGTTCCGCATATTCTGAGCACGCTTGCAGCAAATGTTTAACCACCATTTCATCACTTGCACTGTTACATTCTTGTGTCTCTCATATTCTTAGCTTACTGACCTAGTGGTTTCTGAGCACGTGCCTTGTGCGGAGGCTGAAGAATGCTACTTGCTCACTTCAGTGGAGCCGGTAATCCGCATCCTCTTTGTGGTGGCTTGTATGTTCTGATTTCCACTTGGTTCTAGGATTACTTCTTACAAACCTCTTGACCTCATCGTAGGTTGTGTGGCTAAATCAATATCAGACTGGGGCAATCTTCCACCTTCCTTGGCTACTTTGCCAGCCTCTTCATTCCCAATAAGTTGCAATTTGACGGCGTTCAATGTCTTCGTCCTTGACATTTTACTTTAGGAAAGCTTCACGATATCGAGCAACAGAATCACAATTTATCCCATGAGATCTTGAACTCCACATCCAGATAGTCACTACATAACAGTTCAGAAAGAGTCCATAACATTAAGTTATGTAATTACGGTGAGGGGTTACACGACTTAATCTGTAATCCCGTTTATCCACGCAGGGTCTCGCAGCGCGCGAGAATTGGAAGCGGTTCTACCCGCGCTGGTGACTTGCGGGATAAATGAGCCGGCCGCTCAGAAAGCAGTGGCAAATTACTGAGCGTAATCTTGCCAAGAAATCAACAAGCTGAAAGATGCTGATGTTGACAGCGATGTCCTGTAAAGGATACGCAAAACATTTTTTATTTCTCCTTAGCGAGATTTCAAACAGGAATGAAACGACATTTAAATGGGTATTGTAAAGAACATTTCCTGCCAACCTTCCCCGCCTTCATTCACAGATACGGTAATATATTTTCATGTTGAGGACAGCATGGCCGAACTGATAAGAGCGTCCTTAAACTTCCGATATGCTGATATTGAGGTAGCGGTTCAACCCCTACACCGGTCAGTTGGAGTAAGATGTTGACTTTTTGTCCTTGACTTGGGGACGTAAATTACAAGTACCTCAGGAGTCGGAGTAGGTTCGCCTGATGGCGAGGGACACTGGTAATAGAGAAAGCTAATTACACGCAAAAATCAGTCAAGCTCACTAGAATTAGTAGTACATGTATGGACTAGGCTAGGGTTCATGATAAGCGAATGCAAAAAGTTTGAAAGGAACAGCTCAGATAAGCTCGAATTTTGTTGGACATCAGATTAGAAAACACAATATTATCTGAGTTGGCTGGCGGTTTCTTATGATTCGAACAAGAAGACCAGGTTAGCTCAGATCACGTGATAGCCTTCTTAATGAATGGCAACGGGAATGGATTTCCAGCATTTTCCTGTCTGGTCAAGGTTGTGCGGAGCGGCTCTGTCTTTCATGTTCTATGGCTGATTAGTGGCGCGGGATGTTATCTGTACTGTGTGTGTGTGTGTGTGTGTGTGTGTGTGCGCGCATGTTTCTGTCAGTCTCTGTCTCTCTGTCTCTCTCTCTCTCTCTCTCTGAATGTATTCTGTGTGGTTGTTTATATAGGCGCGTGCATGCGCGCGTGCGTACAGACTGACGTACATGCATACAGACAGATACCTACAATTATTTTCCTTCCCATGTGGTGTAGAATATCATCTTGACATACAACTGGTCAAATAGACCACGACCTGAGGAATATTTTAAGTGTTTGGAATTGGCTTAATGAGAGGTAATTAACTGCGTAGTGAGCACTATGCTCACCAGGGGACATTGGCGGTCATCTCTTTGACTTTTATTCTGTCTGTCTCCTCTCTCTCTCTCTATCTCTCTCTCTCTCTCTCTCTCTCTCTCTCTCTCTCTCTCTCTCTCTCTCTCTCCTCTGTTTCCCTCTCTCTCACTCTCTCTCTCTCCCCTCTTCGCTTACTTTTTTCTCTACTTCTCTCATCTCACCGTCTCTTTCCTCATTCCCCACCCATCCTCCCTTTTTCTTCCCACCCATCCTCCTCTCTGCCCCCCCCCCTCTCGCCTTTACCGTTCGCCTTCCCACACTCACACTGTTCTGCTTTTGCGCGCATAGAATGAACAAACTGGTTTGGGCGCTAACAGTGATATTCTCTCACCCCCACCCCACCCCTTACCCCTAAGCGGGAAACAAAGGCACTAGCTGACACTTCAGAATATCATCTATCGTGAGTCGATTAATGTTCTCAAATACCACGACATAACACAGCAGATGAGAATAACAACACAGCGCACACATGTTTGTTTTCACGACCGCATGACGACATCTGCTAGGTATTCTTGTCCGGAGGGAATCCAGAAAACACAACAGCTGACCACAATTGCCATTACCTGAGCGTGGTAGTTTCCCCTCATTCGACAGCAGTAACGACGTTATTACACCAGATGGGCAGTAAACCAAAATGTCTTCCGCATCATGTACTGAATAGCATTATTTTGAGGAGCTAGCGCGTTAGTATAGTTGATAGGAATCTGTGCTAATAAAGCCATGAGTGTGGTGGGACGAGAAATTGACGCCTGTGTTCGCCGTCTGTCTAAGTGAGGGACAGACTGGCCACCTGTGTTTCCGTACACCCAGGCTTACGACACATGATGACCCTGTCACGTCACTGACCCATAATAGGAAACTGCCCCAGCGCATGTTTGTTTATGTATGCCAAGGGGGAGCTGTAGAGAAGGGGTTATGGGCGCAGTTCGTAATCCCGTATACCGTGTTCGAAACACAGCTACCGGCGATTTGGAAGCAGACCTCTGGTTTTCATACAATGGTATGAGTGCCGGTCGTTCTGAGAGCAATGGCAAACTACTGAACATAAACTTGTTAAGTAACCATAAACAGAAAACAAAAACTGATGAGGTTGACTGCGACGCCCTGTAAAGAATATGCAACAAACTAAGGGGGAGCTGAGGTGGGCTAGAAAACTTGTTTGCTAGTCCGGTGGTGTCCGAAACCTTCGCGTGGCGAATTGTACTTTTTAAATCGGTTTAAGCTCCCTAGAGCTTAAATGTTGCATGTCATTTTCAGGACGTGGCGATCAACCCTAACTTCATGTTGATTTACTAGGTAATTTTACGTTCATTCATATGCGACCACAACTGTAAGTTTGAGAATGGGGGTGGAGGCGATTGCTGGAGCTTTCCATTGGTTGGGGAACAAACTGTATGCTTGTTGTGATTGTAACTGATTCACAAAGCATGCTGACAAAGGTGAAGACCGTGCTGAATATATGCGTCAATTCAGAGGTCGCGGGTTGTGGGAATTCTCTGGATCTTTTCTCCAGGGCACTCTGATGTGGTTGGAAATGAACAAGCAGACAAATTAGCTGATACTGAATCACTGAGGGTGATTAATGCATGATAAGGCAGATGTGGTGAAGGTGTTCTAGGAGCGCGTGAATAATGCAGAAGAACAGATGGACTGTCATGGTCTAGAGAGAATGCGGCAGCAGGGGATGGTCAGAGGATCTGGTTGACAGTCGTCACTCAGAGGTACAGCAAGACGGACATTTAATCATATTGCAACGGGCACCGTTAGTATTAGAACTCTTCGCTGGATGTTGAAGATGATGTCTGAGCGCTTAAGTAAATGCTCCGAGTGCAGTGATGTCGGTTCTCTACTCAACTCAACTCACCTTGTACGTTCAGTAGTTTGCCATTGCTTTCTGAACGAGAACTCAACATTTACGCCAAACTGACTGGTGTAGGAAACGATCAAACTACTCCGCCGTCAGCGCACCGGAAGGTTAAAATCGTGCGCTTTTATCCATTCTACAGGGTGTAATTTTAATGACTGCAGTGTTTGAAAATATCGCCGGTCCAAGTTATATATTTATTTATTATGTTGCATGAACTTCACAGAGGGTGAATTCAAAACTTGGATCGACAATATTTTCAAACACTGATTAGTCATTAAAAATACACGCTATATCACGTTCACCGCTATTTTCTAGTCTACCCCGCCTGAAATGGGGACCAGGAAATGTCCTGGGAAGTAAAGGCGGTCGGTGAGATATTGACCAAAACACTCATCGAGCTCTTATGTCCTCTAGACCAGAGGTTCTCAACCGGTGGGGAATTCCCCCTCCCCCAGGGGGGAATTTTAGGGTTTCGAGGGGGGAATTAAGATTATTTCAAGATCGCGTTAATACAAGAACCAATTACTTGATATTGTTTTTCCCTTCATACTGTACGGTTCTGTACGTCTCACCTTCTAAAATTCAATTTATAAAGTAAGTAGACCCACAAATTATATTTTATGTGGACGTCTAGACCAAGAAGACGGTGGAGAGATAATATATATACAGATCTACAAGCACTTGAAATCAACGACTGGCGGGAGAGGGTCAACCAGAGAGACGAATGGAGACGGATTGTATCTGCATCAAAGAACCTAGACTTGTTTTAGACTTGTCTAGACTTGTTTTAGTATGTGCTATTAAATTTAGCTTCCATTATTACGTATCCTGTGTAGGGGCGGGGGCGGGATTTTTAGGTAGGAAATACGAAAGCAAGGAATGTCGTTCTGAAAATAAATTTTTAGGTAGGAAATACGAAATGGGGGGTGGGGGTGGGGGGGGGTGACGTTATGAAAATATGGCTAAAGGGGGGGGGGCATGAGCCAAAAAAGGTTGAGAACCACTGCTCTAGACATATTCCATCCAGGGTAACTGACCCTTGTCTACCCCCAGGTCAGGTTTCTCTTAAGAATTCTGCTCCGACATTAGCTAGCATTCTGGATGTGTAATATCTGTTGGAAACTCAACATGCTTAATATACTCGTGGGGTCTACTGTTTTCTTGCTATTACCAGAAAAGGATTTCCTGGTAATATTATTAGAGAGGGTGATTATCAGAGAGGATGTCCTGTTTGTTTTTTTTCGCCATTATCAGAGACGGGAACCCTATTATTTCACCATTACCAGAGAGGGAACCCCTGCTACTTTGCCAATACCAGAGAGGTAACCCCTGTTATTTCGCCATTACCAGAGATGAGTCTCCTGGCTTTCCCCCTGCCATTAAAAAAAAAACAAAAAACATACTAGGTATCTGATTCCACGAGCTTATAGAGCTAAGTGAAGTATGGTATCATTACACACTAGTCGTTCCTGCAGACATCCGCAGCCCGTTGCAGGAAGAGACATCGATAACCTTCGACAAAGAGGCGGATACCAAATCCACCCCCAGTGCTGTGGTTTAGGGACAATGAACGCTTTTCACAATTCCCCGACATGATCGAGGGTTCGAAATCAGCTGGAGCAGACCGACTTGCGTTGATTTCGACTGCATGGGAGTCAGTCATTCAGAAATAAATGGCATACTGCTGAACGTAATTCGTAAATTAAAAACAGCCACACCATGCTGGGTTGATTGCGTCGTCCTGTAAAAGGCATGCAATTAACCTTTTTAGCCACATCTGCAGCAAACCTCTGCCCTTCATCTACACGTACACACATCACATACGATGTTCCTATCCTCGATTACTGAAATTTGCCTTCATGTTACTCTACTCACTATATTTAGTGTCTCCATAACAAATGCTTCCGAAGACAGCATGCCGGAGCAGTAAACCCCATTAAGCTCGCGTAGAACATAAAATTATATTATTTTACCAAGGATCGCCCAAAGCCAAACATCCCCAGCCCTCAAAAGTGCATGCAGCCTGAAAGGGGTATAAAATCACAGCCCTTTGGACAGTCTCTGAATTCACATGCAAGTGAGGAAGTGTGTTTTATAGGAGTAAGGAGAGGGTTCAGCAGGGCGGATGCCGTTGAGGCCATCACAGTAATATATGTGTACGTATTATTTGACATCCACAGAGGACAAGGACAAATGAGTAGTCAAAAGAGAACAGACTATACAACGGGAACAAAGAGACGTCTAGAGCAGCAAACAGCTTGAACCTTTGTGAGTGCTTTTCATAATTTTTTCTTGTTCTTCGGTGTTTTCTTCTTCGTCGTTTTGTTCTTGGTGTTGTTGTTGTTGTTGTTATTGTTGTTGTTGTTGTTGTTGTTGTTGTTGTTGTTGTTGTTGTTGTTGTTGTTGTTCTTCTTCTTCTTCTTCTTCTTCTTCTTCTTCTTCTTCTTCTTCTTCTTCTTCTTCTTCTTCTTCTTCTTCTTCTTCTTCTTCTTCTTCTTCTTCTTCTTCTTTCTGCCGCCAGTAAGGTTCTCATCTGCAGGCACAAATTTCCTATCTCTTCCTATCCCCATTGATTTCCTTCAAGTCTTCGACATGAAGTTCTATTAAATCTCGCTCCACACTATCTCTCATTCAACCTTATCGAGTCCTCTTGATCTTAAATCCGCGCTGTGGGTTACGGGATAGTGAAACAGTAATTCTCAATTCCCCGAAATACTCATTCGACGTTTCGAGATCATTGCGTTGATTTCCACGCTATGTTGTGTCGCCCGTACAGAAAGAAATGACAAACTACTGAACTATAATTGCCTAGTAAATCACAAACAACCAAGAAATGATGGGGTTGATTGCAACGTTCGGAAAATGACATGCAAGTAACTTAATTTTATCTTTATCTCAGTATTTGCCTTCCTTACTCATCATTCTCACTTTATTCACTATTACTAATCAACCATGGCTTCTTTAACACTGACAATTGACGGTCAATCAGAGATTTATATGAGATCAATACTTGTTCTAATCAAAACCTATACTATTATTATTAAGAATGCAGCGGCCGTCTCAGTCTCCACTCGCATGTCAGATGCATTCACGTTAAAATTTTAAACGATCCGCGCTGTTTTCTGTTGTGACCCTGGCTCTCATCAATAAGGAACAACCTGACATCTTGGCATGCCACACAGATAACATCAGCCTACACAGTGTGTGTCGTGTAAAGGGGTCTGTCTGGGCAAATGTAATTCCTTGGGAGAAAGGATTAACATTACGGAACAATTTCTGCAGAGCAGATCCTGATAGTTTCTGATGGCAGTGTTAGCGCATTGCTTGCAATACAATAGCCTTAAAAGAACGTGACCATGTGACATGGCTAGCCAAGACCGTCCACACATACCGACATGGCACACGATAATTATGATGCTGATGAAAAAAGAAACTGCAAGAATTGAACCGTGTTGTGTGTGTGTGTGTGCGTGTGTGTGTGTGTGTGTGTGTGTGTGTGTGTGTGTGTGTGTGAGAGAGAGAGAGAGAGAGAGAGAGAGAGAAATACACATAGACCTAGTACACAACTGGCACACATGATCGGACAAGAGCAAGGGGAAGGTAAAGAGATAAATACGTTGATGGCTTGGCGGTCATATGACATAATCGGGACAAGAATACCGACCTAATCTAAGACACTGGTAATTGTGTGAGGTGGCGAACCATTGCTGCCCACGTTTATCGGGTTGGCACACGATGATAATTGATGTCTTGCCTCGTAAATGATTGCTATTTCACATAGCTATAAAGGAAATGTTTACATTTAGAGATTGACTTCTGTAGTTTCATAAAAATTAAGCAGGTTGTGGTATATTATTGATCTTGTAATATAAACTTACTTAAGCACATCGCATTTCTAGTCTACATCTGTGTAAAGTGAACATACAACATCACATGACTCTAAGGTGAGAATGATCACACGACATCAACTGATTGTGTAGAGTGAACATACAACACGACCTGATTGTCTGACGTGAACATACAACATCAACTGTCTGTATAAAGGGAACATACAGCACCAGCTGATTGTCTAGCGTGAACATACAACGTCAGCTGATTGTCTAGCGTGAACATACAACGTCAGCTGATTGTAAAGCGAGATAACAACATAAAGTGATTTTGTAAAGTGAATATGCAACATGAAATGTGTAAACTGAACTTACACCATCAGTTGACTGTTAAAGCTAGCTTACGACATTAACCGACTGTGTAATTCGAGCTTACATTAACTGACTGTGAAAACTGAACATACAGCATAAACTATCTGTGTAAAATAAACATGCAACATCAATTGTATAAAGTGAACATACATCAACTAACTGTAAAGTAAAACCACAACATCAGTTGACCGTGTGCAGTGAAATACAGTATTAACCTACTGTAAAGTGATCATACATCAATTACTGTAAAGTGAACATACAATAACAACTGACTGCAAAGTGAACACACAACAGCAACTCGCTATAAATTGAGCATACAAAATCAGCTGACTGTACAGTGAACCTACATCAACTGACTGAAAACATGAACACGAAGAGGTCGGAAAAGTAGATGTAATGTCAAATAGTAAGAAAGAACAAGTACGCTTGTGTCCGAATCTGGATGCCAGATGTAGTTGAACTTCACGCCTATAGGGTGATGTGTATCTTACTCAGCCACTTAATGTCCCGGTGCCTGCCTGCTCCCCTACTCCATAGCATACTGCTGAATATTAGTGTCAATTTAGAACAATTTGCTACATGTTTGTTCCAATTTGTGAAATGTCAGCAGAGATTCAGAAATGGTGTGCAGTAGTTGTAATTTCTTATCTGGTTCTTGTTTAGAGCAACCAGAATCGTAGAAACACAATCTTTGTAGCCTAAACGGAAGAAAACATACCATAAACAACACAGAAACCACAGACTTATAATTTTAGCGCGCAAACCTCAAACATAATATTAACCCACAGATCGCATAATTATAATATTAACTACAAACCGCCTAATTATAATATTATCTACAAACCCCAGACTTATAATATTGACTATAAACTATATATTTATTACTATTTGTTGACTATATATATATATATATATATATATATATATATATATATATATATATATATATATATATATATATAGAGAGAGAGAGAGAGAGAGAGAGAGAGAGAGAGAAAGAGACTAGTTTTTTGGCGCTCGCTCGCTTTGAACTCAAGCGTAGTCCAAATACACTCTACTGCTACGAGTGTAAGTTAATAAGTAAGTCACAAATGGCAATAGAAAAATAACTAAATATGATAATAACTTGAAACCAGTTTATTTTTATACATACATTGTCCCTTTATTTCTCAACATAATTTCCACCAACATTGATGCACCTATCCCATCGTTTTATCTGTCCTCCCAAACCGACTTTATAGAGCTGCGCGTTCTGTTTTCTAAACCACGTAACGAGAAAAAGAGTGTTGAGATGCTACATTGAACCTGTACTTTTGTATGGATGTGAAGCGTGGACAATGAGCAGTCAGGCTGAAAAACATCTGATGGCTGTAGAGATGTGGTTTCTGAGGAAAATGCAAAGAATACCATGGACAGCCAGAAAGACCAATGAACAAGTCCTTCAAGAAACAAATGAAGATCGTAAATTGATTAGAGAAATTAGACGTAGACAGTCAAAATTTTTTGGGCATGTTATGAGAAGAAATGGATTGGAGAATTTGGTGACAACTGGTAAGATCGAGGGGAACAGACCAAGGGGAAGACCTAGAAGCAAGTACCTGGATGGCTTGGCCTTGTGGCATGGTCGAGACAGAAACACGGAGCTGATCCACGACTCTGGTGATCGAGTGAGATGGCAGAACATGACCGCCCACGCTTACCGGCATGGCACATGATGGATGGATGGATGGATGGATCTTGTGTTTCTTTCTCTGCATCAACAATTCTATTAAAATCCTCTGCTTGTAACGTACGTCATTAATATCTGCTAATTCAACGGTTTTGTGTCACGGTTAGAATCGCCAGCCATCATCGTGAAGCAGATCTTGTGCAGAACATCACTCTCACCACGGCAAACCAACAAATTTCTCTATCCTTTGGCAGTTTTCCCACCTCAAGCATGTCGTGCCCATGGTGTCTACAATGTCCTGCGCCCATCTTCGTGCTGGTCGAGTGCTAAACAACAGTTATCAGAGCTACACTGTATTGGAATTGTGGTATCAGTAAAGCAAAATGCCATCATAGATACGGTACATTACTTGCTGGGAAAAATAGCGATTCAGCCTACATTAAAATACCGTGAACTACTTACTATACGACAACAGTTGAGTATGCAAGAAGGTTGGCTACTAAAGACGATAAAACAAAGAAAATTGAAATATTTTGGTCACTTGAAACGTCATGAAAGTTAGGAGAGAACAATGATGAAGCGGTATATGCCAGGGAAGAGAGGAAGTGGAAGACCAAAGAGAAGATGGGTGCAGGAGATGGCAGATGATCTCCAGATGGGTGTATCAGACGCGGGACACCTTGCTAATGACGGAGAAGTTTTCCGGAAGGTTGTTATGGGAGCGAGGTTCTTGCAAAGGACATGCTACTGAATGAATGAATGACCTATATGTGAAAGTGAACAACATTACACCAACAAGGTACATGGGCTTCACGCTACGGGAGGTGATAGCGAACTACGCTGTTAATGTTATGCACACGCCCGGCGCATGTTTAAAGACTGAGCTCGTTTCTTGCCAAAGTGAGGGAAAGTTTGGCCACCTATTTCTACTTCCTAGGGTTTAACGTCTTTCTTCGTAATCTCGTATATTCTCGTGAGTAACGTAACCTGTGCGAGAATCGGCAGCGGTTCTCGCCGCCTTTGTATCTTACGGGGTATGTGAGCTGGTCGCTCAGAAAGCAGTGGCAAACTACTGAGCGTAATATTTCCTAGTACATCAACAGCAGCTGAAAAATGCTGATGTCGGCCGCAACGTCCTGTAAGGGATATGCAAAAAAAATTTCTCCTTCTCTGAGGCCTACAAAATGTGATGACGTCACTACTGACCCATAGCCGTAGACTGCTTCAGGACTGAAAAAACAAAACAAAACGTGGCAGTACGTACCATGGGATAACTCAACCACACGTGACCCATGCTGAAACCATGATAATACGTACCATGGGATAACTCAACCAGACGCTGAAACCATGGCAGTACGGACCATGGAATAACTCAACCAGACGTGACCTATGCTGAAACCATGGCAGTACGGACCATGGAATAACTCAACCACATGTGACCCTACCCATGCTGAAACCATGGCAGTACTTCCTATGGGATAACTCAACCAGACGCTGAAACCATGGCAGTACGGACCATGGAATAACTCAACCAGACGTGACCTATGATGAAACCATGGCAGTACTTCCTATGGGATAACTCAACCAGACGCTGAAACCATGGCAGTACGGACCATGGAATAACTCAACCAGACGTGACCTATGCTGAAACCATGACAATACGTACCATGGGATAACTCAACCAGACATGGCCTATGCTGAAACCACGACAGTACGGACCATGGAATAACTCAACCACACGTGACCCATGCTGAAACCATGGCAGTACTTCCTATGGGATAACTCAACCAGACGCTGAAACCATGGCAGTACGGACCATGGAATAACTCAACCAGACGTGACCTATGCTGAAACCATGACAATACGTACCATGGGATAACTCAACCAGACATGGCCTATGCTGAAACCATGACAATACGTACCATGGGATAACTCAACCAGATGTGACCTATGATGAAACCATAGCAGTACGTACCATGTGATAACTCAACCAGACGTGACCTATGCTGAAACCACGACAGTACGTACCATGGGATAACTCAACCAGACGTGGCCTATGCTGAAACCATGACAATACGTACCATGGGATAACTCAACCAGATGTGACCTATGCTGAAACCATGACAATACGTAACATGGGATAACTCAACCAGATGTGACCTATGATGAAACCATAGCAGTACGTACCATGTGATAACTCAACCAGACGTGACCTATGCTGAAACCACGACAGTACGTACCATGGGATAACTCAACCAGACGTGGCCTATGCTGAAACCATGACAATACGTACCATGGGATAACTCAACCAGAAGTGACCTATGCTGAAACGGTGGCAGCACAATCAATGTCACGAGACTAAGCCTGTCGGAATGTCAACACAAGAGTAGTTCAGTACTGGGCGAGGATGTGTTCCGTGGGAATTGTAACACGAGAAGTCAGAATAGACCAGCGCACAGACATTGTTATTGGGATAGGAGGCAACATGTACATCAGCTCTCACAGACTAAACACCTGTGCGATTTACAGAAGTGCGGTAAAGTAAGAAATTAAATACATCATTTCAATTTATTTTTATAAAATAATTTTTCTTTGAAAAATAACTTATTTATCATGTTTTTAGTATGCAATAATTTTAAAGCCAGATTATTTTTTAAAGTCTGAATTGTTTTTTTTTTTAGATGAGAACATAGACAGCATTTTATTCAAATTGAGACAGTGGTGATTTATAAAGAATCTTTATCTTCAACGTTATTTTCAATCATTAAAGTGCACGAAGTGTGTCTGCGTCACTTCCTCAAAAACCGCATTAGCGAGATGCAACAAAAAGACTGCTAAACTAGATGAAGCTGTCAAAAGCTGAAGGAAAGGAAACGTATGGAATAAATAAACAGCATTTTAAACGTATCCTGTTGTTAGATAGTTGGGCATATGCCAAGAACATACGAGAACATTTGATCCAAATAATAGATAGCAGAAACGTGAACATTTTATAGCAATAGGCAGTTTAGTAAACTGTTTAATGTATTTACACACGTGTGAGAATAACATTGATGTGATTTTACAAGCATAATCACAGAGGTGATGATCAGCACTGGCAGAAGACAAAAGAAATCTATAGGAATAAGAAGACGCTCGATAATTGCACATGGCAAATCTACGAGAGCCATTTAGTGTTTGCGCATTTGCAGTTCATTGTTTCAATGCGCTCGAAGATTCTTCACATATGAATATTTCTGTGTATAACATATACACATGAACAAGAACGTATTCGATGAAGATACGTGTTGCTCAGTGAAGATACTTGTTGCTCAGTGAAGATACTTGTTTCTAAATAAAGGTACTGGTTCAGTGAAGATACTTGTTGCCCAATGAAGACACTTGTTGCCCAATGAAGACACATTTTGTTCAATGAAGACACATTTTGTTCAATGAAGATACTTATTGCTCAATGAAGACACTTGTTGCCCAATGAAGACACATTTTGTTCAATGAAGATACTTATTGCTCAATGAAGACACTTGTTGCTCAGTGAAGATACTTGTTGCTGAATGAAAATACTTGTTGCTCAAAGAAGACACTTATTGATCATTGAAGGCATTTGTTTCTGAATGAAGACACTTGTTGCTGAATGAAGACACTTGTTGCTAAAAGAAGATACTTGTTGCTCAATGAAGATATCTTAGCCTATGGCGCAACACTAGCAAACACATAAAGTAAACATGTTGAGAACATACATCTTTCACGTGGCAACATATAGATGGAACATTTTGCTGTCACTACAGAAACACATCGAAGTCTTTGAACTGAAATGTTACAGAAGAATTCTTAGAATACCCTGGGTGACCAAACAATTTTGTAGAAGCAGTTTGTAGAAGCTCGGAACGCTGAAGAAGAAGAAGAAGAAGTTTCTTGCTGCCGATCTTCGGGAGCGATTCGTAAGTCCGCTTACCCGCGTTCGAAACACAGCTGCGACCGATTTGGCAGCAGACTGCGTTGCCAATCGTTTAGTCGATGGATCAACATCACGGCACACGAGTGCAACCCATAAAAGCTCAGTTCTCCTCCTAACTCAAACCTGAGTCTTTAGAAACTCAGCTCAGTGCACGAACTCCGTAGCACCGATGAGGATCATGAAATACTTTGGGTAGATTTTTAACTCGAAATTTTGCCCTGGCAGCGCCGTTAGGCTACACTTTTTCTATTTCCAACTGCCAAGGGATTTTTTACGTGCGCAGTAATACACACGAGCGTCCGATCTCACAACCCAGAGACCAGGGGAAATTTTATTACTAGAAGTCCACGTGAAAAAAATCCCAGTCCTCACCGGGGCCTGAACCCGGGACCTCCGGCACTGGAGACGGACACCATACCTCGAGACCACGCAGCCCCCGACTGCGTTGCGTTGGGTTTTAACGAGCTGGTATGCGAGCTGGTCGTTCAGAAAGCAAATGGCAAACTACTGAATGTAAAATTGCCAAGACATCAACAACAGCAGTAAAATGCTGGTGTTGGCAGCGATGTCCTGTAAAAAAGATATGCACCAAAAAACAAAAACAAAAACGTTTCTTGCTATGTGTCTATGATGTGACATGGCTATCAACATTTGTAGGCCTGATTTCACGGAGACATAGTTGGCCAGTTGAACCCTCACTTAGCGAGACGACGAACGCAGACGTCGAACACTCCCCCGACCTTGCATAGGACATTATCAGCGCAGCTCCTTACCAACCAGTTTAACGCCACCGTTACCGTTGGTGAATAAGAAGGATTTTAAAAAAATGACATTCTACAAGATCTGAACATCCATGAAAACTGTTTCATAACCTAGTTCATAAACTGGTTCATACGCTGGTTCATAAACTGGTTCATACACTGGTTCATAAATTGGTTCACATACTTGTTCATTTACTCGTTCATACACTGGTTTATCCACTGATTCATAAACTGGTTCATATACTGGCTCATACACTGGTTCATAAACAGGTTCATACACTGGTTCATACACTGATTCATACGCTGGTTCGTACAGTGGCTCATAAACTGGTTCACAAATTGGCTCATAAAGTGGTTCATAATCTGGTTCATAAACTGGATAATAAATTGATTCATAAACTGGTTCATACACTGGTTCAAAGACTGGTTCATAAAAATCATGTTGTCTCGGAAAATGAAAAAAAACTTTGAATCAGCTAAACGTCGCAGTGACTTAGAAAGTTACAGTAATGGAGGGCATGGGTCCCAGAAGAAGAGGCTGTGGTCGACCATCAGGGAGTTTAACATAGGTCACTGGGGACAGGGGAACTAGCCGGGGATCGATAGCCTTGCCGGCCGTAATGAGAGTGATGTTCCTCAAAGTAGCCTGCTGGGTGATTTAATCTGCTGCTCATTGGGTTGGTTGTTCGGTGATTCCCCTGGAGGGCGCCATCAGGTCCGATACCTTGACGTTCAGGGCTTCTAATCTAAGAAAAGGACATTCGCCTGTAGGAGTCCGCTGGGTGTAGGGACTTTTCTCACGACCCGTTATTAACGTACTATCTCCGAGGAAGACGTTGACGTGGTCGACGGGATACCAGCGCTCGTTTTAAAAATTCTGGTGCGCTGATGGCGAGGTAGGTAGTTCAATCTCTACACCGGCAATAAATTGGACTTAAACGTTGACGTCTCGTTCATAAAGCAGCGGCAAACTACTGAACGTCAAATTGCCTAGGGAATGAATCTGGGATTAATCGGAACGTCCTGCAAAGGACATGAAGTAGTGCAGCTTTACATAACAGAGTTACGACACATACAGAACGTTGCGGCGGTTAGCCTTCATCAGCAAACAAACACATTCACAAACACAACATACAGTCAAGGAGAATTCCTGTGACTACATTAGAAGGTGATGACAGGGCGAGAGGAACAAATGCATGGAAAAATGGAAGCAATGAAGAGAAAATGAGAATTGACAAAATGTTAATTGAAAGGAATGTTAGTCGAAGAAAATGTTTAATAGAAAAACTGTTTCTAGAGAAGAAAAAAATTGTATACTCACCTCACGTACGGACCTGTGAATGTCTACGGAAAACTCGGGTGTATTAGTATAACGGTGCTGGATGTTACGGTACAGTGAGCACATAGAAAGAAGGCGGCGGGGTAGGAGGCGTGTAAAATTGACCACGACCCCATTGTGTTGTTGGTCTGGGTGGACTGGTGTGCAGGAACACGTGTACTTACATAGACACACTTCAACAGACAAAATGCTAGTGTATGACTTCAACAGACAAAATGCTAGTGTATGTGGACATGCAAGAAGAGAGAGAGAGGGAGAGAGAGAGAGAGAGAGAGAGAGAGAGAGAGAGGAGAGCGAGAGAGAGACAGACAGAGAGAGACAGAGAGAGACAAAGAGAGGAAAAGTGCCTGCGACCTACCACATGGGGTATATTGTAACCTACGAAATAGTCAGTATGGTTGCTAGTCATACAACGCGCTTCAGGAGCCCCTCGCCCAGTCCTAGAGTAGTTGGGGTTGTGTAAGATCCAACCACTGGCAATGCACGTGAAGAAGGTATGCACAGAGAAGCCAGATGTAAGAGGAGAGAGAGAGGGAGAGAGAGAGTGAGAGAGAGCGCGAAAGGGGGGAGAGAGGGGGAGAGAGAGGGAGAGAGAGGGAGAAAAGAGAGGGGGAGAGGGAGGGAGAGAGAGAGGGAGAGAGAGAGAGGGAGAGAGAGAGAGGGAGAGAGAGAGAAAGGGAGAGAGAGAGGGGGAGAGGAAGAGAGAGAGGGAGAGAGAGGGAGAGAGAGGGAGAGAGAGAGGGAGAGAGAGAGGGAGAGAGAGAGGGAGAGAGAGAGGGAGGGAGGGTGAGAGCGAGAGATGGGGAGGGCAAGAGAGAGATCAAGGGAGGGAGAGAGAGCGCGAGAGGGAGTGAGAGAGGGAGAGAGAGAGCGAGAGAGAGGGAGTGAGAGAGGAGGAGAGAGAGCGAGAGAGGGGAGAGCGAGAGAGAGAGAGGGAGAGAGCGAGAGGGTGAAAGAGAGAGAGGGAGAGAGAGAGAGAAAGAGAGAGAGAGAGAGAAAGGGAGAGAGAGAGAGAGGAAAAGTGCCTGTGATATACCACATGAGGCGTGTGGGGCGCGTCGGTCTACGTGTACGACGTTTCCCTCGTACTGTATCCTATGAAATAGTCAGTATGGTTGATTATTGCACAGTACACTTCAGGAGCCTCTCGCCCAGTGTTTGAGTTGTTGGGGCTGTGTGAGATATAACCACTGGTAATACAAGTGAAGTGGGTGGGCACAGAGAAGCAAGATGTAAGGAGAGAGAGAGAGAGAGAAGAGAGAGAGAGAGAAAGAGGAGAAAGAGAGAGAGAGAGAGAGAGAGAGAGAGGAGAAGTGCCTGTGATATACCACATGAGGCATGTGGGGCGTGTCAGTCTACACGTACGACGTTTCCCTCGTACTGTCCCCTATGAAATAGTCAGTATGGTTGATTGTTACAAAGCACACTTCAGGAGCCGCTCGTCCAGTGTACGAGTTGATGGGGCTGTGTGAGATCCAACCACTGGTAATACAAGTGAAGTAGGTAGGCACAGAGAAGCAAGATGTAAAGAGAGAGAGAGAGAGAGAGAGAGAGAGAGAGAGAGAGAGAGAGAGAGAGAGGAAAACTGCATGCAATATACCGCAATCAAAATGCGGAGTGGGTAGGTCTACAAATGCGAGGCTTCACTCCTACTGTACTCTATGGAATAGAGGCAGTAAGGTTAATTGCTACACCACGAATTTGAGGATCAAATCTTCCAGTGGTTGTGTTAAAATCAGACCACCGGCAGTATAGTTGGAATATGTGGGTACAGAGAAGCCTGATGGAGAGAGAGAGAGAGAGAGAGAGAGAGAGAGAGAGAGAGAGAGAGAGAGAGGAAAAGTGCCTACGACACGCCCCTGATGTATGCGGCTGTCTCTCTCAATCTCTCTCTCTCTCATTCTCTCTCAACAATCGTGCTTCTCTGTGCCTACATATAGTCATGTGTGGCGTGTCGTAGGCTCTCTTCCGATCTCTCTCTCTCTCTCTCGATCTCTCTCTCTCTCTCTCGATCTCTCTCAATCTCTCTCTCTCGCTCATTCTCTCTCAACAATAGTACTTTTCTGTGCCTACCTACGCCATGTGTTGCGTGTCGTAGTCTCTTTTCCAAACTCTCTCTCTCTCTCTCTCTCTTTCTCTCTCTCTCTCTCTTCCATCTTGCTTCTCGGTGTCTACCTATTACAACTATATTGCTGGTGGTCTGATGTTACACAGCCTCAATAACACAACCACTGGGGGGGGGGGGGGGGGGTTGATCCTCATGTACGTTGTATAAAAATCAACCTTGCTGGCTCTATTTCATAGGGTACAGTATGAGTGAAGCCTCGTATATGTAGACCGATCGACCCCATACACATCTGGGGGCGTGCCGTAGGCACTTCTCCAATCTCTATCTCTTTTCCCCTCTCTCTCTCTCTCTCTCTCTCTCTCTCTCTCTCTCTCTCTCTCTCTCTTCCATCTCACTCCTCTGTGCCTACATATTCCAACCATATTGCCGGTGGTCTGATTTCAACACAACCACTGGGTGATTTGATCTTCAAATACGTTGTATAACAATCAACCTTACTGCCTCTATTCCATAGGGGACAGTATGAGGGAAGCCTCGTATTTGTAGACTGACCGACCCCGCATACATCAGGGGCGTGTCGTAGACACTTTTCAAATTTCTCTCTCTCTCTCTCTCTCTCTCTCTCTCTCTCTCTCTCTCTCTCTCTCTCTCTTCCATCTTGCTTCTCTGTGCCTACATGTCCCAACTATATTGCCGGTGGTCTGATTTTAACACAACCACTGAGTGATTTGACCCTCAAATACGTTGTATAACAATCAACCTTACTGCCCCGAATTCATAGGGAACAGTATGAGTGAAGCCTCGTATTTGTAGACCGACCGACCCCACATACATCAGGGGCGTGTCGTAGGGACTTTTCCTTTCTCTCTCTCTCTCTCTCTCTCTCTCTCTCTCTCTCTCTCTCTCTCTCTCTTCCATCTTTCTTCTCTGTGCCTACATATTCCAACTATATTGCCAGGGATCTGATTTTAAAACTATCACTGGATGATTTAATCCTCAAATACGTTGTATAACAATCAACCTTACTGCCCCGAATTCATAGGGAACAGTATGAGTGAAGCCTCGTATTTGTAGACCGACCGACCCCGCATACATCAGGGGCGTGTCGTAGGCACTTTTCCTCTCTCTCTCTCTCTCTCTCTCTCTCTCTCTCTCCATCAGGCTTCTCTGTACCCACATATTCCAACTATACTGCCGGTGGTCTGATTTTAACACAACCACTGGAAGATTTGATCCTCAAATTCGTGGTGTAGCAATTAACCTTACTGCCTCTATTCCATAGAGTACAGTAGGAGTGAAGCCTCGCATTTGTAGACCTACCCACTCCGCATTTTGATTGCGGTATATTGCATGCAGTTTTCCTCTCTCTCTCTCTCTCTCTCTCTCTCTCTCTCTCTCTCTCTCTCTCTCTCTCTTTACATCTTGCTTCTCTGTGCCTACCTACTTCACTTGTATTACCAGTGGTTGGATCTCACACAGCCCCATCAACTCGTACACTGGACGAGCGGCTCCTGAAGTGTGCTTTGTAACAATCAACCATACTGACTATTTCATAGGGGACAGTACGAGGGAAACGTCGTACGTGTAGACTGACACGCCCCACATGCCTCATGTGGTATATCACAGGCACTTCTCCTCTCTCTCTCTCTCTCTCTCTCTCTCTTTCTCTCTTTCTCTCTCTCTCTCTCTTTCTCTCTCTCTCTCTCTCTCCTTACATCTTGCTTCTCTGTGCCCACCCACTTCACTTGTATTACCAGTGGTTATATCTCACACAGCCCCAACAACTCAAACACTGGGCGAGAGGCTCCTGAAGTGTACTGTGCAATAATCAACCATACTGACTATTTCATAGGATACAGTACGAGGGAAACGTCGTACACGTAGACCGACGCGCCCCACACGCCTCATGTGGTATATCACAGGCACTTTTCCTCTCTCTCTCTCTCCCTTTCTCTCTCTCTCTCTCTTTCTCTCTCTCTCTCCCTCTCTCTCTTTCACCCTCTCGCTCTCTCCCTCTCTCTCTCTCTCGCTCTCCCCTCTCTCCTCTCTCTCCTCCTCTCTCACTCCCCTCTCTCTCGCTCTCTCTCTCCCTCTCTCACTCCCTCTCGCGCTCTCTCTCCCTCCCTTGATCTCTCTCTTGCCCTCCCCATCTCTCGCTCTCACCCTCCCTCCCTCTCTCTCTCCCTCTCTCTCTCCCTCTCTCTCTCCCTCTCTCTCCCTCTCTCTCTTCCTCTCCCCCTCTCTCTCTCCCTTTCTCTCTCTCTCCCTCTCTCTCTCCCTCTCTCTCTCTCCCTCTCTCTCTCCCTCCCTCTCCCCCTCTCTCTTCTCCCTCTCTCTCCCTCTCTCTCCCCCCTCTCTCCCCCCTTTCGCGCTCTCTCTCACTCTCTCTCTCCCTCTCTCTCTCCTCTTACATCTGGCTTCTCTGTGCATACCTTCTTCACGTGCATTGCCAGTGGTTGGATCTTACACAACCCCAACTACTCTAGGACTGGGCGAGGGGCTCCTGAAGCGCGTTGTATGACTAGCAACCATACTGACTATTTCGTAGGTTACAATATACCCCATGTGGTAGGTCGCAGGCACTTTTCCTCTCTTTGTCTCTCTCTGTCTCTCTCTGTCTGTCTCTCTCTCGCTCTCCTCTCTCTCTCTCTCTCTCTCTCTCTCTCTCTCCCTCTCTCTCTCTTCTTGCATGTCCACATACACTAGCATTTTGTCTGTTGAAGTGTGTCTATGTAAGTACACGTGTTCCTGCACACCAGTCCACCCAGACCAACAACACAATGGGGTCGTGGTCAATTTTACACGCCTCCTACCCCGCCCCCTTCTTTCTATGTGCTCACTGTACCGTAACATCCAGCACCGTTATACTAATACACCCGAGTTTTCCGTAGACATTCACAGGTCCGTACGTGAGGTGAGTATACAATTTTTTTCTTCTCTAGAAACAGTTTTTCTATTAAACATTTTCTTCGACTAACATTCCTTTCAATTAACATTTTGTCAATTCTCATTTTCTCTTCATTGCTTCCATTTTTCCATGCATTTGTTCCTCTCGCCCTGTCATCACCTTCTAATGTAGTCACAGGAATTCTCCTTGACTGTATGTTGTGTTTGTGAATGTGTTTGTTTGCTGATGAAGGCTAACCGCCGCAACGTTCTGTATGTGTCGTAACTCTGTTATGTAAAGCTGCACTACTTTGTGTCATTATATATTGTTTAAACTTTCACAGCTTTACCGCAGTTCCACCAAATTTTATGCAAAGGACATGCGACATTAAACCTCCAAAGAAGACTGTTACAGAGCTGTCCTTCCCCTCTCCAAGCTCAGAAACCATTGGGGTGTGAAAACTCAGCAGTGGAACTTGCCATCTACGGAGAGGAGTATTAGGCTGTAACCATATAACGACTCAGTCCATACTGACCGGCTGACGTCAGACACAGGATTTATAAGAGATTATATACCTCTATTTTGTGGTGACAGGGAGGAGATAATAACACGCAAATGGTATGAAATGGCCCAGGACTGTCGCCAGTGACCCTGAGTAGTTGTGTGTGTGTGTGTGTGTGTGTGTGCGCGCGTGCGTGCGCGCGTGCGCGTTCGCTCGCTTTGAACTCAAGCGTAGTCCTTACACGTACTACCTCTTCTAGTAGTACTGAACCTGACTTTTGCATGTGGATTATCTTTCCAAATTACTAGTGTCCCTCGCCATCAGTCTAAATTCCACTCCAACTTCTGAGGTACTTGTAATTTACGTCCCAAAGTCAAGGACGACAAGACAAAATTTTAGTCCAACTGAGTGATGTAGGGATTGAACCCGCTAGGTTATGAAGCGACTATCTTAGACAGCACATGCGGATTTACTCGGACAACGCTTCAGCCTCTGTACATCCAAGTGCAAGAGGTTCTCCGTGGAGAATTAGACATTAATAAAAATGACTGAAAATCTCAATCTTAATTTCATTGAGGAAATTGGGTCATCCAAGAATTCAAACTTTATCTTTTACACTGTGAAAATGCATAAATATAAATTCAGAGCTATTTTCCCATAGTTAATTCTAATAACGGAGACACAAATAGATTTCTCAATTTATCGCCTGGCATATTTCGCTGCATCTCGTCATTTGCATACTGTAGAATTAACACTTCTCTCTGTAATCCCGTTTATCACGCAGAGTCTCGCAGCGGAGCGAGAACTGAGGTGGTTCGACCCCCGCTCGTGACTTGCGGATACTGAGCCGGCCGCTCAGAAAGCAATGGCAAACTACTGAGCGTAATCTTGCCAAGAGATCAACAGACAGCTGAAAGATGCTGCTGTTGACAGCTAAGTCCTGTAAAGGATACGCAAAACATTTTAGAATTAACACAATATAAATTAAGGCGATGAGGTAAATGCATCAAGCTGAATTATGCAACATGCATATTTACATGGCAAATTAAATTGTCTACAACGGGAACTGTAAACTGACTGTCAGGTCTATTTATTTGCACAAAATTGGCTTTTCTATATGTAAAACCTATTGGTCTATAAAAGGTGTTGCTAGCACCTTACATCTAAAGCTCATCAAGACGGGTAAAGTGCTCCTTGACTATTTTTTAACATTTCTTTTGCTTTGAGGATTTCAATTAAAAGACCCCCTGGCGAAGGTCACCCTGATGTCAATTTGTAATGATATATATCAATCAATATCGGCTTCTGTTTGCAATACTTTGATCTAACGATGTTTCTAATGTTTCTTAAAATCGTGGCAAACTCCATTTCTCACACACCCACAACCTGGCTACTGCTCGCAGGCAGCAATTACGTGAAATCGATAGATGGGAAACAGAACAGGTGAACGACCAGGTTAATAAAATCACATGAATAATACATGTGTATTTATGTTTCATATGGGAGGGTGGAGAGAGAGAGAGAGAGAGAGAGAGAGAGAGAGAGAGAGAGAGAGAGAGAGAGAGAGATGGTGAGATATAAAGAGATGTAGAGAGTTCGAGAGAACGAAAGTACGAACGGACTTTATTTTCAATGTGTTAAGAATTGGGCACTCAGGCCCGTCTAACAAATCATGCTAGCGAGATGTCGAAAGAGAGAGAGAGAGAGAGAGAGATGTTGTGAGAGAGAGAGGAGAGAGAGAGAGAGAGAGAGAGAGAGAGAGAGATAAGCATTGAGATATAAAGAAATAAAGGCATAAGGAGAGTCATTCACATAGAGAAAAATATATAGAAAGACAGTCAGACAGTGATAGCGATAGATAGAGAGAAAGACTGAGGGATAGACAGACAGTGATAAAAGAGACAGGGAAAGAGAGATTTAAATAGGGATATACATACATACAAAGGTAGAGAGCTTCCAGTCCCCAACATGGCGGATACGCATTTGAACCGCTAAGGTAGTGACCGACTGGTAGTGCATGGTTCCGTCGCCCTGCTACTGAGTGAGTGTATGGCGCGACACTGTGAGCTGTGAATTTCGTGTGGAATGCTTTTACATATGTCCATGGTTGTTTGTAGCGTGAACTGCATGTTCGGAATGATGGCGGCCGGCCGTCTCTGAATTGACCGATTTGCCTTTTCGGTTCACGAGTGTATTTTTAAGGAGCCTCCTGGGAGTCGTAGCTGCAGCTACGGAGTTCGCACTTTGTGCGGCGCTTTCAGCGGGTCGCCCTGCGGAAAGAGACCGAGCTATATGGGATAAAACTATGGTCAATGAAGTCTTTCTGGTGACTGCCACTTCCATCGACGATGAACTGCATTTTCCGTGGAGGACTTTTGTGTTGGCAATTTCTGACGGCGGCATTATGCATAGTGTATTTGTGCGGGCTGTTGACTTGTCGAGACTCCTGTCTGTTCCACTTTCCACATTGAGCAGTGAGGAGCATTTTGTGTGATATTCACTGGCACAGGAACGGAGCATAATGGGGACGATGCGTTGCCGTGAAGTTGGAACCGCGACTAACTAAAGGGAGCGAGAGAGAGAGAGAGAGAGAGAGAGAGAGAGAGAGAGAGATATGTGTTGAGAAAGAGAGAAAGAAAGGTACAAAGAGAATTATTAAGATAGAGAGGAATATATAGAAAGACAGACAGACAGCGTTTGCGATAGATAGAGAGAAAGACTGAGAGACATTCAGACAGTGATAAAACAGACAGAGAAAGAGAGATTGAAATAGGGACACACATACACACAAATACACACGCAAAGGCCTACACACCTACATACCTACCTACCTACAGACAGACAGACAAAGGGAGAGAAATACAGAGAGAGAGAGAGAGAGAGAGAGAGAGAGAGAGAGAGAGAGAGAGTCTTGCGATAATTAAATATGTTTTACACAAATACAAACGTAGAGATTTCTTAACAAACGGTAACAATGTGTTATTGACATATTTGACTGTTGTGAACACACCCGTATATTAATACATTTATCTGTAATCACACTTCGATACCCTCACTCATAATCGATCCCCTTATACATTAAGGTTTCAGTGTATTGACAAAGCATTCTTTATTTTTAAATTTTACCACAATTAAGACACTTGTATGGTTGATCCAAGAGTTCGGCACCTACACTTGTCGTCTGCTAATAGATGGGCAGACTGGCCACCTATTCCTCTGTGTATCCAGGCCTACAAAATGATGATGGTGATGACCCTATCACATGACAGATCCACAACAGGTGTCTGCCTCGAGTCTTGTGTTAGTTTCTGGCTTGATCAGAGAAGTATCGCAGAAGGCTCGAACTCGCACCTATGTGGTGTTAAATCAAAAACAAGTTAGTTGCATATCCTTTACAGGACGTCAACCTCAGCATTATTTGACTGTTGGTGATTTCTTTGCAAGTTTACTTTCAGTAGCTTACCATTCCTTTCTGAACGACCGGCACTCATACCTTTTGTATAGGAAACCAACGCAAGGCGGTCTGCTGCCAAATCGCCCGCAGCTGCGTTTCGAACGCAGTATGCGGGGTTACGAATTGCATTCTTAACCCCTTCGCCATAGAGCCAGTGTTAAACCTATATGAAATATTTTACGGGTATAGACACTTTTGCTCAGTAATGAATGCCAACAGTAAATGTATATTCTTCGTCTTTCAGATTGCCGTGCCGCCTAGGTGACATACAGCTGTTCATATAATGAGTGCTGCAGACGAGGACGTCCTCAACCTAATTACAGACGTCAGACGTTTTCACGACAGCAGGTCACTCATTCAGCTTTAGATTATGAAAACCGAACCAAGAAGAACCTAGAACTAACTATATACAGAAGCACTCCGTCTTAACTGTTCATGGAATGGCGTCTCAACGATGTTAGCCTCGTACCTACCTCGTCTGTCACAAGGCGGACACGGTTTCTCGGTTCGTTCACTCGGGCACGAAGTGCGCGACATAAATTATAAATGGATAATTCTCGTACAAAGAAAGTGACTGGTTTTATATGGAAGAATGTGTCATTGATCGCAATAGATGGTGGTTAGGTTTTAATGGGAAGTAACATGAAACTATACACCTAGCCTTTATTAGTGCTTTATAGCCTGTTTGCGTCACTGGTTATAATTTGATCAACTTTAATCGAATATTTAGTGGGGAAAAATTAAATTAATTTAGTGATGAAATGTTCAAGTTATTGTAATGTTTGAAACCAACCTGAATTCTGTCAGGTGGGTGGACAATGAGATCAACTGATCATTTTTTACTGCGAAGAGCTTCGGCTTATACAAGTAATAATTTTCATTAAAAAATCCAGATTATCAAGGTTGAATAAAAACAAGAAAGAAAATTACATAACTAATATACAATACTTCGAACTGGATTATATTCTCGAGAGTTAATATTCTTCATTGTGTGTAATTTCCAGCTCGATTCTCATTCTGAGCTTGACACTTCATCAAAATATATATCTGAAGCATAATTTGCTAATTGCCTAGTTTGAGAAAGTTGTGCTTACTTAATGTGGAGTGGATGTAGTTTATAAGAAGCTGCAATGGAGGCAATCAAGTCTTATTTTAGTAAAATTATCCCTCAGAGCAACATTAGCAGGAAGGGAAGTGGAAAACTTAAGAGAGGACAGACCAGGGAAAGAAGTCGCCCCGGTGGGATGCCTCTCCGCTCAGCTTCCACTTCACACGTGGATCTGGATTCCCGAGACCCTGAGCTTGATGGCATCTCCATGGGATCGTTTTCCCCAACCCAAGAGATGTTTAGGTTTCACCAAAGAGCATCAGAACCACATTGCTCAGTTCGCAAAGGTCAGGATTTACAGGAGAGTCGACAAGACGTGACAAGGTCTCCGCCACCGAATAAGCCGCCGCGCAAAGACCTAGTCTTTTCTGTACAGCTGGACACGGAAGGCTTGAACGACATTGGTGTAGAGATAGACTGTGTCCCCTCCTCTGGAGGATGCTCTCCAAACCCCGCGCCTACAGACACTTACTTCAAGTATGGAAGCACCAAAGACTACGAATGTGACCCGAAGGAAGCTTGTCTCTCATTTGGTAACACGGAAGTACAGTCTGATTGGTCACCAACTGGCAGTCTTGGCCTTACTTTCAAGGTGGTGGCATTGACCCAAGGGAGTCGCTGCAATCTGGATGGTCGAGTCAAAATCAACGATGAAATTGTGGATATCAACGGCGATGTCTTATACAAGGAAACGCGGGAATCTGCCAGGTAACGTTCTTCCATAAAACAGAGGTAGAAGTCACTTTTATCATGGTTTCTTTTTCTTAAGAATCAGACATACAGATAGATATCTTGATATATAGGTCTGTTTGTTTGTTTGTCTGTTTCTTTCTTTCTTTCTGTCAGAAATGGTAGCCAATATATCGAAATTGCTATTTTCAGTCTTTCTGTCTTTCTGTCTTTCTTTCTGTCTGTCTTTCTTTCTTTCTTTCTTTCTTTCTTTCTTTCTTTCTTTCTTTCTTTCATTGTGTCTTGCAGAAATGGTAGTCCATATACCAAAATTGTTATTTTCTTTCTTTCTTTCTGTCTGTCTGTCTGTCTGTCTGTCTGTCTGTCTGTCTGTCTGTCTGTCTGTCTGTCTGTCTGTCTTATTGCAGAAATAATAGTCATTATACCGAAATTGCTACTTGCATGTCAATGAGCATAGCGCGCGCACACACAGACACACACCCACTCACAGAGAGAGAGAGAGAGAGAGAGAGAGAGAGAGAGAGAGAGAGAGAGAGAGAGAGCTCAGGCATACATAATTGCAAGCATTCACAAGTACGATCTGGGGTCGACCCAGATTGATACATTTGTTGCAAGCTGTTTTCATGATTTTCTGGGAATTGTCTTAAAAGGGAAATCGGCGAGGAAGGGAACTGACCACTCAACCTCATTATGTGACCCACAAAATGTGAAGGCCTAACACTTTACACCCTCTTGGTCTCATCTACCATGAGACTACCTTCACCTGGTTATCTGAAGGTTAAACATGACTCAACATTGTCTACTGTAAGAGTTGACCTGTTTTTGTTGAAATTCGCTTTAATCTCTGAACCCTGAGACGTGACTTCGCTAGCCTAATTATCAGCGTTTACTATACTCATTCTGCCAGCTACACATTTTGTCATCGTCGTGATGCCGACTGGCATGGGCGATTTTGCTTCTCCACATCGTGCACATATCATGCCTCTATTTCCACAAATCTTTCCAGTTGTCACCAAATGCTCCATTTTAAAAAATAATCTCTTCTCATAATGTCGCAAAGGAAAATCCTAAATGCCCTTTCCAGTTGTTTGTGATAAGCTATCTTTGCCACTTAGCCTTCCTCAAAATTTTCAGATTACTCATTTTGGCTGCCCAGTGAATTCTCAGCATTCTTCTTTGAAACCACATTTCCGCGGCTTTTAGGGATTTCTTCACTTGTTTACTAATTGTCCAGCATTCGCAGCTGTAGGTTAGAACTATGATAGAATAGTAGTAGTAGTAGTAGGCCTCTTTCAGTCCTGAAGGACTATAGAGTTGTGCCGCTTGGGAGGTGCCTGGCAGCACCGCTGGTGACTGTATAGTCCAATTCGAGAATGACAATCTCTGTCACAGTTTCCGCATCTGTGAGACGAGGCAAGTCCCGCAGTAAGTGACTGCTCTTTGAGCCTGTGCCGTCTCTCCTCAGTTTTTTGGATCTGATTGCGCTCAAAGAGCACCAGTCCGTTTCGTACATCTCTTCTCCAGGAGCATCTGTCTGTTGCAACTCTCTCCCACGTGTCTGGATCTATTCCAATGGTTTTCATATCTTGTTTACACACATCCCTATATCGCATTTGGGGTCTTCCGGTTGGCCTCTTTCCTGTGGCTAGTTCTCCGTAAAGGAGATCTTTGGGAATACGTTCGTCCTCCATTCGAGATACGTGGCCCAACCACCGGAGGCGTCTCTGCTTGAGGAGGGTGTGCACTGTGGTAATATCTGCTCTTTCAAGCACCTGTTTGTTTGTTATGTGGTCTTTCCATGTTATGCCCAGGATACGTCTCAGACATCTTATGTGGAAGGAATTCAACTTCCTTTCCTGTCTTGAGTACAGGGTCCAGGATTCAGACCCGTAGAGTAGTGTGCTAACAACACAAGCTTTATATACTTGAGCTTTTGTACGCTCTGTTAGTCTATTATTCTCCCAAACTCTTTTAGCTAGCCTGGAAAATGTTGTGGCTGCCTTTCCAATGCGTCTGTCGATTTCTGTCTCTAATGAAAGATTATCTGATATTGTCGATCCCAGATACACAAAATCGTGGACGACCTTCAATTCATAATTAGAGATTTTGATTGACGGAGGCGCATCAGCATCTTGTTCCATCACCTGTGTTTTATTTAGACTAATGGTGAGCCCAAAGTCTTTGCAGGCAGCTGCAAAACGATCTATGAGCCTTTGGAGATCTTCTGCTGTATGAGTAGTCAGTGCTGCATCATGTGCAAAAAGTAGTTCTCTTACTCATCTTGATCTTATTTTGGTCTTTGCCTTGAGTCTTGATGGGTTAAAAAGTTTGCCATCAGATCTTGTGTGGAGGTATATGCCTTCAGTGGCAGTCCCAAATGCTTGCCTTAAGAGAACAGCAAAGAAGATACCAAAGAGTGTAGGAGCAAGCACGCATCCCTGCTTTACTCCGCTGCTGATGCTGAATGACTGGGATGTTGAGCCGTCAAATAAAATGGTCCCCTGCATGTTTTCGTGGAATGATTTCACGAGACTAAGAAGGGTGGGTGGACAAGGAAGGAGGCACCTTACTTCTCCTTTGATAGGGTATACCCCTACCCCGCTACCCCTATGATAGAATACAACTGAAAGAATACACACACGGCATGAATAACGCAAGATAACAGTAATAACATGTTCTTCATTCGATAGAATACAACTGAAAGAAAACAGACTTGACAGGAATAACGCAAGATAACAGTAATAACATGTTCTTCATTTGATATAATATAACTGAAAGAATATAGACAAGAAGGGAACAACGCAGAGATAACGCAAAGACAGCAGTAATAACATGTAGTAGGCAGATAATTACCGATGAAACATAATGTATAATGATGTTTGACTTAAACAGACAGCACACAACTTCATTACTTAAAAGATGTTCGTGTCTGGCTCTGAAACATTCGGTGAAAACACTGTTCTATAAGACTTCAGCAACATGAACAGACACAGACAGGAAAGTTTCTTTCAGCACTTAACGTTAACAACCGGACAACCAGGGGAAGCTGTGAAATACCAGAAGATAAACTAGAAGAACAAAATGTCTAAGGTATTCGTCAACACCGCCCCGGTCATCTCTTAAATGTAAACACATCTTGTCATCGCCACTGTGCTCTGATTATTTACTCTGGCAATTTGCGCCTACCAGGTTGCAGAAACAGGGTCAAGATTTCTCAAGCTTTAGAGACTGAAAGGCGGGAAAACTGTAGTCTGCTTACATCTGGTATTCTGTGTTAGATTCCAGCTCCTGTCTTAAACACGATTAAATTAACAACAGGAAAAGGCTAACCTAGTAACCTTTTAGTCTTCAGTAGTGGCCCGTTTAGATTCACACTTACAAGGACTCCTGTAGGCAAACAAAAGAGTAGGTCACGACTCGTTCGTTTACAGTGAACAGTATCAGACCAGAAGCATTCATCATTATCATGTGCCATGCTGATAAGCGTGGGCGGTGATGTTTCGTCATCTCACTAGATCACCAGAGTCGTGGATCAGCCCTGTGTTCTTGTCTCGACCATGCCACATGGCCAGGCCATCCAGTTATTTACTTCTCTGCTTTCCCCTTGCTCTCTTCCCCTAGATCTTGCAAGTTGTCACCATGTTCTCTAATTTATTTATTCTCATAACGTGACCAAAAAATTGTGACTCCTGAATTATTGGTATATCCAGGAGCGTCACATTCATTAACTAAAATCATGGGAATCCATGAATGAGGAGTGTTACTAAATCTCATGTTATTTTGATGCTGCGCTAATTTGTATTGGTTGCTAATGGATTGCTTTCATTGCACACCCCATGGTTGGCAAGTCCGATGCATTGACGTACAGTTCTCTAAGCCCCGAATAGGCTTGCATCTATTGGCATCTATCAGAGTGAGGATGGTGTTGAGACTTTCCTCCAGCCGGGTACCAAAGTACCTTCTCCACGGTACTTTCCTCCACGGTGTTGCAGAACCCCCCCCCCCCCCCCCTGGCCTCTCAGATCACCAGTGCTACATATACTATATATAGTTTTTGTATATAGGTTTTCTCCTGGCCTCTCAGATCACCAGTGCTACATATACTATATATAGTTTTTGTGTATAGGTTTTCTCCTGGCCTATCAGATCACCAGTGCTACATATACTATATATAGTTTTGTGTATAGGTTTTCTCCTGGCCTCTCAGAACACCAGTGCTACATATACTATATATAGTTTTGTGTATAGGTTTTCTCCTGCCTCTCAGATCACCAGTGCTACATATACTATATATAGTTTTTGTATATAGGTTTTCTCCTGGCCTCTCAGATCACCAGTGCTACATATACTATATATAGTTTTGTGTATAGGTTTTCTCCTTGCCTCTCAGATCACCAGTGCTACATATACTATATATAGTTTTTGTGTATAGGTTTTCTCCTGGCCTCTCAGATCACCAGTGCTACATATACTATATATAGTTTTGTGTATAGGTTTTCTCCTGGCCTCTCAGATCACCAGTGCTACATATACTATATATAGTTTTGTGTATAGGTTTTCTCCTGGCCTCTCAGATCACCAGTGCTACATATACTATACATAGTTTTGTTTATAGGTTTTCTCCTGGCCTCTCAGATCACCAGCGCTACGTATACTATACGTAGATTTTGTGTATAGGTTTTCTAACGTGTAAACTTTTTGGGCGGCGTCCTACTGGGTCTACCCGGTTCCATTCCCACGACGGAGACATTGGCAAAGTGAGCTGCCTGTCGCCATAGCTTTTCCTTCAGATTCATGAAGCCTAGACATCCAGTCCAATACCACTAGATTTGGCGAACCGGGAGATTTCTATCAATGTGTTTCTTGTTTCATAAACATCGTCACCTTGATTTGTACTCTGTCGTCTCGTATTAAAGGTGGGTGTTGAGCGTCTGAGAAAGCTAGTAATTGTACACCACACGTAAATTAAAAATCAAACCAGGTGTAAATAAACACCGCCGCATAATGTCAGTCAGATGACATAAGTCAGTAGAGGAATCTTTTACGCGCCTTAAGACGCACCAGATTTACGGTGCTAGACCCATAATTGAATAGACCAATCGCAAACGGGGAAAAGGGGGTGAGTGGTAATGTGGTCAGTATCACATCGGCCGCCTTAATTTCCCAATACATTCTTGGTACTTATTCAGGCTGGGTGGATCTTGGAGCACAGGTTAATTTTAAAAGTCCGAATCCACCCAGCTGCGGATCTAAATCACGTCTACTGGATTGGCAGGCGAGTGTCCCTATGATGACATGATTCTGTCCAGCATTTCAGCAATTTTGGTCAAATCGTTGTTAAGTAATTTTTTCAGAGTAGCATTTTCCCGCTGTGAATTTGAATGCCAGTTCTGTCACATAGAAATATACCTTTAAAAATAGACTTAAACGTCGAGAGGATCGACTTCATTGCACCAGGTTTTATCCCATACGGCTCGGTCTCTTTCCGTAGCGTGGCCTGCCGAAAGCGTCGCACAAAGCATGAACACCGTAGCTCCAGCGATGACCCCCAGGAGTCTCCGACAAAAATGCACTTGTGAACCGAAAGACGTAACCCAGAATCGAACCCACAACCATCAGAGCGCGAGGCAGACGGCTTGACAAGAAAGATACCTATTACTACCAAATCCGCCATTATGCTACTATTGTCAAACATTGACGCTTACTGCAACTAATGAGTGCAAAACCATAACAACGGAGATGCGATGCCTTTGAGGGGCTTCGGAAATAACTGAGACTTAGAAATTAGAACATTCGAAGAAGACCAGTTCTGAAACCAGTCATGCAGTTCAATAAAGAACAACACATTAAATAGTTTGGCCACCTGACAAGGATGCCCTGGAACCATCTCCCACAAAGAGTGAAATCGAAGAAATATGATGGATACAGAGCTAGTAGAAAACCACGCACAGATGAAGTGATGGTATCAAGAACACAGTGAACCGGGTTTCCATCATCGACGAGGACGAGGCCCGAAACGGGGTCACTGATGTGTCGTCGTACTAGCCTTTTTTTTAAATTTGCATATCCTTTACAGGACATCGCTGTCAACACCAGCATCTTTCAGCTGTATGTTGATTTCTTGGCAAGATTACGCTCAGTAGTTTGCCATTGCTTTCTGAGCGGTCGGCTCGCATACCCCGTAAGTTACCGATGCGATTCGAACCACTACTGATTCTCACCGCCATCACGTTACCTACGAGAGTATACGAGATTACGGAGAAAAGTCGCTAACCTCTAAGCCACGAAGCCGGCCGTACTAGCCTACTCCTGGAAAAAACATACACACAGACACATTCATATATAGAAACCCTCATGCACACACGGTGACATACAGATAGGCGCATAGGCGCACGGACATGTAGCGGTAGATGTAAAGACATACAGACATGCTGTCTGCCAGACGACATCTCGGGGTAAATAATATAATTCCAACAATGCAACTTGATAACCGAACACGGCTCGTAAACAACAGTCGTCAAATGCAGGTTTAAGAAGCCAAACCTTAACTGAAGAAAGAAATCTACTCCAATGGACTTTGAAAGTTGAAACGGTGTTTACTTTCCGCAGTGCTCAGGCTTGTAACAATGACAATAATAAATAATAACATACTGTGCCTGTTGCGACCAGGCGGGCAGTATTACAATTAGAATTAATACTAATAGCATGTCCAAAGCTATCTGCACTCGAGTTCTAAACAATGTCCTTGCCCGTCCACACGGCGTCCTTCTCTCTATCTTCGCAATGTCCTTTCTGCCGATTTTCAGACATCGAGATTCTGCATTTGTCTGCCTGTTTATTTGTGGCTTCGATGCACGTTGTGTCCACAGATGGTTTCGTCCATTCCAATTACTAATTCAGCCACTAATGCGATATAAAGCCTGTGCTTGGCCAACCGATATTTCCCAAATCAACATGGGCTGCCACTCCGAAGAATCGCCCAAGTCGGTCTGCCTTTGTTGTTGTTGACAATCTTTGATGACGTTTCTGCGTTGACACGTCATGTGCTTGTATTTCTTAGCATTTTGGTTGTGGGATTCTCTGATATTTCTAATTTATCCTATTGCGTCACACCTGCTACTTGGCACTGTCGTACCGAAACATCGACACACAGACAAACAAATACATTCACAAACATAGGCAATCGCACAGATGTAGCTGTATATAGACTTATAAAAACACAATACACATATACAGGCAAGGCAGGCACATCATATATACACACGCAAGGATACACGTTCGGCTTGGAGAGAGAGAGAGAGAGAGAGAGAGAGAGAGAGAGAGAGAGAGAGAGAGAGAGAACGAACGAACGAACGAATGAAAGTCTTTATTTTCAAAGGGTTAAGAATTGGGTATGTCTGACATTCTGCAATTCTTCTCCATTTCCTCTCATACATTAGAGAGAGAGAGAGAGAGAGAGAGAGAGAGAGAGAGAGAGAGAGAGAGAGAGAGAGAGAGAGAGAGAGAGAGAGAGAGAGAGAGAGAGAGAGAGAGAGAGAGAGGCCGATGGAGTGAGACAGACAGAGATGAGAAGTATAGGTCGTGAGAATTTGTGAGAGAAAAATAGAGAAATAAGAAGATAAATCCGCCATTTTCCAGATCTTTGCCCTGCGTTAAAAATCCTCAATTAACAAAGCAAATGCATATTTTCCATTACATGTCCCGGAAAAGCTAACATGCCTTCTAGCATATTATTCACTAATTAACAATAAAACACACGGACATTGAATGTTTGTCCTTCTATTAAATCATTCGAACTTTTTGTTTCTTTATCAGTTGCCAGTTATGTTTTGCACGTGACTCATTGACCATTTTATTGACAACTACCCCTGTCATCTTAATCTTGTTCTTCTTCGTCTCGTTATTCATTCGATCTTTCATCTCTATCGTCTTAAGCTTATCTTAATTTTTGTGTTATAATCCACACGAGGTCTGCGCGGACACCAAGCTTAATGCGCTTGCCCTTAGACGTCCAGTGCGCTGACAGCAGAGTACTGGGTTCATACCCTACACCGGTCAGTTGGATTTCTCATTTAGAAAGCAAAATGGCAAACTACATAACACAAATTTGCCTAGGAGATCAACACGTTTTAAAACCCTTCACTATAGTTGTCTTTAATTTCTTTATGATCATCCTGTTTTGCCCCAGTGTCATCTTTTTTTCTCCGCCAGTTGTGTTCAGCATTTTATTTCTTGACCACATTATTGACCATGACCTCTATCATCATCATCTTGTTTATAGTCATTTACCACTATCATCATCATCAACAATTTTATCACAATTTTATTCAGTGTTGTCATTATAAATGTTTTTGTCTGTAGCGTCTCATAACGTTGATACTATATAATATAACCCAGTTAAAGTACAAATAATCCCGTATACCCGGGTTCGAAACTCAGCGATTTGGCAGCAGACCGCGTTGCGCTAGGTTTCAAAGAATTGATATAGGAGCCGGTCATTCAAAAAACAATGGCAAACTACTGAACGTAAACTTGCCAAGACATCAACAACAACAGTAAAATTCTGGTGTTGACAGCGATGTCCTGTAAAAAGGATATGAAAAAAAGTACAAATACAATTAATGGAATTGCGCTACCGCTGTGGAATGTAAACAAACACTGTTCTGTAAAGCTGCATTACATCGTGTTATTTGATATTGTTTACACACTATAATTCTGGAGTGAGCTACCCCGCTTAGAGTAGGCGTAGATACTGGAGTGAGGTACCCCGCTTAGAGTAGGCGTAGAGACTGGAGTGAGGTACCCCGCTTAGAGTAGGCGTAGAGACTGGAGTGAGGTACCCCGCTTAGAGTAGGCGTAGAGACTGGAGTGAGTTACTCGGCTTAGAATAGGCGTAGATACTGGAGTGAGGTACCCCACGCAGAGTAGGCAGAGACTGGAGTGAGGTACCCCGCTTAGAGTAGGCAGAGACTGGAGTGAGGTACCCCGCTTAGAGTAGGCGTAGATAATGGAGTGAGTTGGCCGGCTTAGAGTAGGCAGAGACTGGAGTGAGGTACCCCGCTTAGAGTAGGCAGAGACTGGAGTGAGGTTCCCCGCCTAGAGTAGACAGAGACTGGAGTGAGGTACCCTGCTTAGAGTAGGCAGAGACTGGAGTGAGGTACCCCGCGTAGAGTAGACAGAGACTGGAGTGAGGTACCCCGCTTAGAGTAGGCAGAGACTGGAGTGAGGTACCCCGCTTAGAGTAGGCAGACTGGAGTGAGGTACCCCGCTTACAATAGGCGTAGAGACTGGAGTGCGACACCCCGCTTCCATCAATCAATCAATCAATCAATCAATCAATCAATCAATCAGGTGCCGTCTCCACAATGAAGGTTGGCTGCATTGGATCTCCAACACTGTCTCTCCCCTTAACTGTATATTCTGTCAGGCTGATATTCGTCCATCTCTTTATGTTATCTTCCCACTTGTATCGTTGTCTACCTCTTGCCGCTTGCCCTCAACCATGCCTTCCAGTATGGTTTTAAAAAGAGTGTTATGTCTGTTAAGGTTTCAGAAATATTTCACTTGCCTCTTTTTTATGTCTTTCATCAATTCTCTTTTCATTCCCAGTTTTTCTAGAACCTCTGTATTTGATTGTTTCTGTTTCCATGAAACACGATATATTCTTCTGTGCATCCACTTCTTCTCCGGGACATCTTTTCGACTTTCTAGGTGCTTGTTCAATGTCAAGGCTTCCCGGACATACAGTAGTACTGAATATACATAACATTCGACAATTCTCATTTGTAATGTGTTGCTAATCTCTCTAGATGTTAATACTGATTTCATGCTGTTGAAAGTATTTTTGGGAGTGAGGTACTCCGCTTATAGTAGGCGGTAGAGACTGGAAGGCGGTGCCCCTTTAGAGAATGCATAGAGGTTGGAATGAGCTACTGATGGATTTCATTTGTCACGATCTGTCCAACTAACCAGGTCTTTTTTTTTCGTTCGCTCGCGTTGAACCAAAGCGTAGTCCATAGACTTACTACTAGTTCTAGTTTACTCGACTGGTCTTTGCGTGTGGATTAGTTTTCCCCATTACCCGTGTCCATTGCCATCACGCAAACCCACCGCTTCTTCTGAGGTACTTGTGATTTACGTTCCCAAGTCAAGGACCAGAAAGAAGTCAACATTTTAGTCCAACTGACCGATGTAGGGACTGCACTTGCTACCTCGGCATCAGTACACTGGAAGTTTGAGAGCGAGAGCTTTTATCCATTAGGCCATGTTGCCCCCCCCCCCCCCCACCCCTCACCCCTTACCCATCTAACTGGGTCTGATAGTTTACAAAAATGTTTGAGAACAATATCTGGCGAAATTACAGGCGGAAGATATCGCATAATGTGAACACGGCAACTCCGGACACAGAAAGATATCTCAGTTTACATCGCAATATTCATTTCTTCCTATTTTTAAAAATTTCGGCATTTTTAAAAATACCGATATGCATTTTGAAACACATTGCGAATGCGTTCTATTTTTAAATTGAGCACTGCCATGGCAGCTAGTTATCATTCAGGCCGCTACAGACCTGCCGGAAACAGTAATGGGGAGAGGGGAGGGGAGGGGGGTGGAGAGAAACCAACCCTTCACGCCTGGTAATGATAGCCTGGTCTATTACCATGTGCTTGTTGATTATCTGACCTTTTGTTTGCTACACGGCAATGTTTGGGAGGTGTTAGTGTTTGATTTCTTCTTGAGCTGGGAACCTTTTTGTGTGACCCATAAACAGAAGAGGGAGCCGAGGTAGCACAGTTACTTGCCCGTGTTGTCCGGTAGTCATGTGTTCCAATACTCCTCAAGGCCAGGGATTGTTTCTATAATGGACCGTGGCTCACTGATCGACCCTCTAAACTGGGCATGAGGAAGGAAGTGTAATGGAAAGAAAAGGCGACAGGCGTGCTATTGACCACACCACCCAGCGAGGACCGCAATTGATCCACTACAGTATGGGACAAGCACCATATATCCGGTTTGTCTCAGAGGTAGAAAAAGATCCTGTACTCTTTATTTACTTTAAAAAGAAGTTTGGGACATTAATAGGTAATGCCAAAAGCGACGATGATGGTAGTGAGTCCAAGCAGTCAGTTCATTTAAACTTAATAAAGTCTATGCTGACTTGCTACCTGGAGCTGATTAACTTACAGATTGTTTATCTGGCCTTCACAAAAGGCAAAGGGAGAATAGTAGATAGAGAAGGACACTCCACATAATGAAACATTAATATCCAGCGCATAAATGTTGAAGAATATAACTATGGTATTAGGCTCAGCATTATGGTAATCTAAGACAACCAGAGAGTAGTGTAACTGGAACGTCTTTTGTCAGGAGCCCACAGAGCACACAAAACAGAGGAAGACCTAAAGGAACACGCAGAAGAGAGTTAGAGACCGTGGTTAATATTATGGGGAGGGTGTGGAAGGAGCTGCATAATATAGCATACACCATAGATTGTTTAACATATAGACTGGATCACTTATAGAAACTAAATAGAGGAGTGGGTGGGACGACGGAACCATAGATTGTTTAACTTATAGATTGGATAACATATAGAAAATAGATTGAGAAGTGGGTGGGGCGACGGGAACAGGACATGATTAAATGGGGCTGCGGGAAGAAGAGTTACTAGAAGACATGTATATGACACCAGACATGTATATGACACCAGGAGATGTCAATCACATACGTACTGACACCAGGAGATGTCATTCATATACGTATTGATACATTGCACAGCGAGATGTGAAGTACATGTACTGATGTATTTATTTTACAAGGAGAGGTCAAAAACTTGTACTGGTACTACCTACCTACCTAACTTCCTACCTACCTACCTATTTAACTACCTACCTACATACCTACCTACTTACATACCTACCTAACTACCCGCCATTCTGTCTGTCTGACTATCCTTCTATCTGCCCGTCTGTCTGTTTGCTTCCTTTATTATGGTCAGTCGGTCTGACTATCTGTCTGTGTGTAGGTACCGTCATTTGCCCGCCAGCCGTCAGTCCCCTTATCCGCCTGATTGTACACACATCCTCACCACACATGTGCACAGTGAGAATGTGACCTTTCTATGACAGACTGTCAGATCCAACAATTTGCAGTCACACGATACAAGCATAGTGTGATGTGATTCTGTTCAAGTACCCAGACATCCAGTAATGTACATGTGTTGTCTTCGTGTCTTAAAGAAACTTACCTCCGTTGCCACTTAACTGCCTCCTTAAAGTACAGTTTGAAGCACAAGTTCAGCCACAGGACGTGTCCTAAACTGGATTGGGTGTAGGTCAACATACTTTTCTCTATTCTGGATATGTTGGACGCTCTTACAACAAATTCTTTACTGTCATAAAAGAACTACAATTAAAGACGAGATGATCGCCTTCATTGCAACGAGGTTTATCCCATATGGCCCGGTCTCCTACCACAGGGTGGTCTGCACAAAGCGCCATCACCGTAGCTCCAGTGTCGACCTCGAGGAGTCTCCGAGAAACTTACACTCGTGTACCAAAGGACCCCGAGGAGTCTCCGAGAAACTTACACTCGTGTACCAAAGGACCTCGAGGAGTCTCCGAGAAACTTACACTCGTGTACCAAAGGACCCCGAGGAGTCTCCGAGAAACTTACACTCGTGTACCAAAGGACCTCGAGGAGTCTCCGAGAAACTTACACTCGTATACCAAAAGACCCCGAGGAGTCTCCGAGAAACTTACACTCGTGTACCAAAGGACCTCGAGGAGTCTCCGAGAAACTTACACTCGTGTATCACAGGACCTCGAGGAGTCTCCGAGAAACTTACACTCGTGTATCACAGGACCTCGAGGAGTCTCCGAGAAACTTACACTCGTGTATCAAAGGACCTCGAGGAGTCTCCGAGAAACTTACACTCGTGTATCACAGGACCTCGAGGAGTCTCCGAGAAACTTACACTCGTGTATCAAAGGACCTCGAGGAGTCTCCGAGAAACTTACACTCGTGTATCAAAGGACCCCGAGGAGTCTCCGAGAAACTTACACTCGTGTACCAAAGGACCTCGAGGAGTCTCCGAGAAACTTACACTCGTGTATCACAGGACCTCGAGGAGTCTCCGAGAAACTTACACTCGTGTACCAAAGGACCCCGAGGAGTCTCCGAGAAACTTACACTCGTGTATCAAAGGACCTCGAGGAGTCTCCGAGAAACTTACACTCGTGTACCAAAGGACCTCGAGGAGTCTCCGAGAAACTTACAGTCGTGTACCAAAGGACCTCGAGGAGTCTCCGAGAAACTTACACTCGTGTATCAAAGGACCTCGAGGAGTCTCCGAGAAACTTACACTCGTGTATCACAGGACCTCGAGGAGTCTCCGAGAAACTTACACTCGTGTACCAAAGGACCTCGAGGAGTCTCCGAGAAACTTACACTCGTGTATCACAGGACCTCGAGGAGTCTCCGAGAAACTTACACTCGTGCACCAAAGAACCTCGAGGAGTCTCCGAGAAACTTAAACTCGTGTACCAAATGACCGAGTTCGCAAATGAGTCCAGGACTTTCGGCTAGCGAGGCAGGCGGTTTAACCATTTCGCCACGCAGACCCTCTTGTTCGACTTCTATCAACGTGTATCTTCCTCAACCTGTGTCTTCTATGCTGTTGTTCGACTTCTCTCATCCTATGTCTTTCTCATCCTGTGTCTTCCACGCTGTTGTTCGACTCCTCTCAATATGTACCTTCCACGCTATTGTTCGACTCCTCTCAACCCATGTCTTCCACGCTGTTGTTCGACTCCTCTCAACCCATGTCTTCCACGCTGTTGTTCGACTTCTCTCAACGTGTATCTTTCTCAACCTGTGTCTTCCACGCTGTTGTTCGACTCCTGTCAATATGTACCTTCCACGCTATTGTTCGACTCCTCTCAACCCATGTCTTCCACGCTATTGTTCGACTCCTCTCAACCCATGTCTTCCACGCTGTTGTTTGACTCCTCACAATCTGTACCTTCCACACTGTTGTTCAACTTCTCTCAACCTGTGTCTTCCACGCTATTGTTCGACTCTTCATAACCTGTGACTTCTATGTCCGGCAACGTTCAAATGTGACACCTAGATTTGATTTTCTTCCCGACGTAGCATTATACTATTCAACAATAGCTATAGTGTGTTGTAACTTATTTGAAAGAAAGAACACTGTTTTCTTCTTGCTGATCTTCACTAGCCATGTTTTTGACAACTCGGACTCAAGCAAGGCTTCAGTATCCCATTGTTTCCAGTGTCAATACATTGTGTACTTTGGTTGGACAATCTTCTGTAATATCATTTACATATCCTAGAAATTTGCTGGTTTGTTCGAAAAAGGTATAGGAGCCAGTCGTTCAGAAAGCAATGGCAAACTACTGAACGTAAAATTTGCCCAGGAATCACGAACAGCGAAAATGCTGGGGTTGACTGCTACGTCCTGTGAAGGACATGCAACTTAATGTTTTAAAATTCTAGAAATCAAGACGGTAGCAGAGCTTCCACTTTGGGAGACCCCTTGCTCCAGCGCCACCTTCTAGCTTGTTTGTCCTTGAACACCAGGTTAAGTATAAATTATCTCAACATTAATTCTTGGAGAAAATTGGCCTCAGGTTCTGGCCTCCAGTATTTAAGAGTTAAAAAATGGCGTTTGTCACACAGTGCATATTTGACAAACATTCACTAAAAACTTTCCGCGCAATAATTGTAGCCCTGGTTTGTGTTTCTTTCTTTCTATCTTCAATAAAAGAATCATTTCCTGTTATTTCATTATCCAACTTTCTAATCCGCATACTTTCAATTCTATTTAATTATCCCCATGTCTTTCAGCGCTCTTGCATCTCCTTCTGTACACAATCAAGATTAGAAGCTCTGAAGCATCGCAAGAATTGCTTTGTCTGCAGTACCCGTCCCTCTCCTACTGCTCTGCTGTTTCTTTCCTTATCAAAAGTGCCATGGTTTAATGTTGTTTGAGATTATTTTTCATGCCCTCCTATTGTATTTGAGGTAGTGATTTATCAATCGATGATAAACACATTTAATTAGTAGTATGCTTTAATAGGAATCGCTTCTGGCAGGTCATATGTGCATATCTGATTTTCTGCAGGGATGGTGGTGAAAGAATATTAGACTCCAAACACCACGCTGTGTTAATTTGAGTCAAATAGATAGTACAGTAACAAATATGTTATCGTCTTCTCTACCTATAGAACCTTTCAGATCCTGCAACCGTCACCTTTTCTAAACATGCGTTAATTTAAGACATTTTGTAGCCGTATCTAACATAACGGCATTTTATTGCACGTCTTATTGTTGTTGTTGTTGTTGTTGTTGTTGTTGTTGTTGTTGTTGTTGTTGTTGTTGTTGTTCTTCTTCTTCTTCTTCTTCTTCTTCTTCTTCTTCTTCTTCTTCTTCTTCTTCTTCTTCTTCTTCTTCTTCTTCTTCTTCTTCTTTGTCTGTCTGTCTGTCTGTCTGTCTGTCTGTCTGTCTGTCTGTCTGTCTGTCTTCTCCTGCTACTCCTGCTCCTCCTGCTTCCCTTCTTCTTCTTCTTCTTCTTCTTCTTCTTCTTCTTCTTCTTCTTCTTCTTCTTTGTCTGTCTGTCTGTCTGTCTGTCTGTCTGTCTGTCTGTCTGTCTTCTCCTGCTCCTCCTGCTTCCCTTCTTCTTCTTCTTCTTCTTCTTCTTCTTCTTCTTCTTCTTCTTCTTCTTCTTCTTCTTCTTCTTCTTCTTCTTCTTCTTCTTCTTCTTCTTCTTCTTCTTCTTCGTCTTCTCTCTCTCTCTCTCTCTCTCTCTCTCTCTCTCTCTCTCTCTCTCTCGCTCACTCTTCCGCCCATACTTCCACTACCTTTCTCTTCCACCCCTACTTCCACTCCCTCTCTCTTCCACCCCTACTTCCACTCCCCCTCTCTTCCACCCATACTTCCACTCCCTCTCTCTTCTACCCCTACTTCTAGTCCATTTCTCTTCCACCCATACTTCCACTCCCTCTCTCTTCCACCCCTACTTCATCTCCCTCTCTCTTCCACCCATACTTCCACTCCCTCTCTCTTCCATGATACTTCCACTCCCTCTTTCTTCCACCCATACTTCCACTCCCTCTCTCTTCCATCTATACTTCCACTCCCTCTCTCTTCCACTCACACTCCCACTCCCTCTGTCATCCACCCATACTTCTACTCCCTCTCTCTTCCACCCATACTTCTACTCTCTTCCACCCATACTTCCACCCACTCTCTCTCTCTTCCACCCATACTTCCACTACATGTATACAAGCACTAGTTTCAAGTTCATAACATCCCCAGGAGTTGAGCATTGCCGCATGGATAGGACAACTCGCTCTTAAACATCCGGTTTGCTGATTCCGAAGTGGCGGGTTCAACCCCTACCTCGGTCAGTTGGACTAACATGTTGACTTCTCGTCCTTGTCTTGGGGACGTAAATTTCATATACTCCAGAAGTCGAATTGGGTTCGCCAAATGGCGAAAGACACTGGAAATAGGGGACGCTAATCCACGCAAAAATCAAACCAGTGCCCTAGAAATAGTAGCAAAACGAAGTAAAAAGGACATTCTCATACAGTTGATTGTTGTTGTGTGGAATGCAGGTGACCAAGAACTATACAGAAATGTCATAAACAACCTTATTTGTTCACTTTCAGTCGCCAATATGAATACATCCATTGAAAGCAGCATCAACGTAAACTTGTTGACATCTCCATAGATTTTGTCTTCAAATGGAGCGGGTATAGGCCAGTACCCCCCCCCCCCACACCTCCCCTCCTCTATTTTGCATATATTAGACATTCCCGCAACAAATATTTAGCTATGATAAAAAATGAACTGTAATTAAGGTCCATTATACCATTGCTGGTGTCAGCCCGTAGGCTTTTCCGTGCTGGAGAGTAAAGTGCGTTTGCCCAAGGATTTGCCTTACAGTGTCCATGTCTCACTTTCTATTGTCACACATCCGTTGCTATATTAGGGTTTGATTCTATATAATTATGCTACGTGACCTAAGAAAAAAAAATAGGAAGATGAGGAGGAGGAGAAAAAGAAGAAACAAAAGGAAGAGGAAGACGAATAAAATGATCATGACGACGATAATGATGATGAAAAAAGGCGTGGACGAAAAAACACATGATGATAATGGCGACGACTATAAAGAAGAAGGAGAAGTAAAAGAAGAGCAAGAACAGGAACACAATGAAAGCGCATCTCAGTGTATGTCCGAGAAATACCATTACCCGTTGTCAACCCACTCCTCTAAGCTGACAGTTGCCGCGCTAACATAATCCCCCAATATTCTGTTCACAAAACACTATCAGAGGCAACATAAATAGCCAGTGAAGGCTTGTTAACAGTAACAGCTGTTTGACAAATCTTCCAGCCATTAAGGGTGATTGTATTAGTCTTCCCATTTTGCCCAGCCAATCTCTTATCTTCAGAAAACACCAAGCATGGGATTTTAGAAAGGTCTGATATTTCTTGTTTGGCTTTCTGCAATCTTGCTCTTAAATCTGATGCTTTGTGCTTAGTTTCCTGATCTCATGGTATATACCACCTGTTCTCATCCAGTAAACTATTTGCTTAGGTTTCGTGTGTGTTTTCTATTATTGCAGTACAGTGAAAGACACAAAGACGCTACTTTATATATGGTAGAAGATATTAGATAAAATTAACCTTTTAAGCTGGGGTAGAATAAGGACGAGGTTAAGGGTTACAAACAGATCTGAGGTCTGGCGTCTGCCGTATCTCTCCGGTTACTGATATGAAAGTCTGCAGGGCCACTGGTGAAGGTTATCGTCTCCGAGGATAAAAGTGTCAAGTTGAAAGACCAAAGTGGATCTGGAAATACTCCTACATCTGGAGAAAGGCAGAGAGAATAGCTGAAAGCTGTAAGAGTAGAAACATTTGATAGTCATAGCTGGAATTGTCATTGATACTGTGCCGGCATATTTGCAACTTTGTACTGGTGTTTTGTAATGTCTGTTCGGAACAATAAATAACATGATCCGTACATTGATAAATGCGAGGAATCATCATCATCATCATCATCATCATCATCATCATCATCATCATCATCATCATCATCATCATCATCATCATTATCATCATCATCATCATCATCATCATCATCATCATCATGTGCCCTGCCAACAGGCCAAGACATGCATGTCTCCACAGATCCCGGTTCTCGGTGTTCACAACGTCCCGATCATCTCGGCATCTTTGTTCTGTGTCTGCCTCTGCCTTTTCTCTCATTGATCTGTTCATTCGTCACGATGTCTTTTCCAATACTCTCTTCTCATTATTTGACATGAAGAACGCTGTTTGTATCTTTCTTGTAGATTTAACCAAACGCATCAAGAATGAGTTGGGTTGTTTAATTGAGTCCAGAGCCGACATCACAGAAATCGGGACATTCCTACACCTTCCCCACCTTCAACAATCAGCGAAGCGCCTCAATATTTATAGTATCAGCTGACGTCTGATTATGTGTCCGTGTAGTCATTCTTCTGAGTACACAGCGTCGGTCAGACCCTCTGGTCAGTCCCTGCCAGACCCTCTGGTCAGTCCCTGCCAGACCCTCTGGTCAGTCCCTGCCAGACCCTCTGGTCAGTCCCTGCCAGACCCTCTGGTCAGTCCCTGCCAGACCCTCTGGTCAGTCCCTGCAACACCCTCTGGTCAGTCCCTGCCAGACCCTCTGGTCAGTCCCTGCCAGACCCTCTGGTCAGTCCCTGCCAGACCCTCTGGTCAGTCCCTGCCGCATCATTCTCTGCAGGCCATGATGATTTATTCGTTCATCAAAACTATTCATATGATCCCTAAGGGCCCGGACCACATCTGCCTTATAGTGCACCAGTACCACACCCTACGGTGCAGACCCAGCCTTCTCGTTCCCAACGCACTAGCATGTTCTGAGGAAAAGATCCAGCGGATGTTCCCTATCTTTGCTTTTGTAAATTGAAGTGTGCCACTGCATAAAGCAAGCATGTCTTCACTCTGTGAGTCCGTTACAATCACGACATGATAGTGCTGTTTTTCCTCCAGCCAGCAGAACTCCGCAGTGACTGCCTCTATCTCCATTCTCAGACTAGACACCAGGCTCTCTCTCTCTCTCTCTCTCTCTCTCTCTCTCTCTCTCTCTCTCTCTCTCTCTCTCTCTCTCTCTCTCTCTCCTGCACTAAAACCGCACATCAACCTTCGCTGTGAAACCCCCAGTCACGTCTTTAGCCTCTTAAAACCGAGCCATCCTGATATGTGATTACATCTCCTGAGCGCCAGTTGTCGTGAATAGTAAAGTAAAATTAAAGTCCTATCACCACGTCTTGGGACGTATTTGGTATATGGTGCCAGCGGCGTATGATTTATTATAGACCTATCGCCACTCGATGGGTGATCTGGTCAAAATCACACCGACCACCTTTACTTTCGTGATCGTTTTCTGGTACATATTTTAGGATATGTCGACTCCAGATATATTAGAAAAACATCTCTGCCTCGGTGGGATTCGAACACCGACCGACAGGCATACATACAACAGCTGCGCTACCATGACTCCTGATGTGTAGGAGTAGCCATCACGGAAACCGGAAACAGCCATCTTGGAGACGTGGAGTTAGCCTCGCTAGTGTTATCACGCAGCTATTAACCTATTTTATCTTAGACTTATTTTGTGCCTGTGGGCTTTCGCACTAATGCATTTTATTATTTCATGTCAGTGCTCAAGTGCGTATTTATGTTTTTTTTTTAAATGTTACTAGTTTTCTCTTATCCATGGGGGTTTGTCGCACTACTCCATTTAATTATTTCTTGCTGGTGTTCACGTTTGTATTTATATGTTTTTATTTACTAGTCTTCTCTTCCCAACGGGGTTTGTGACACTTCTTCATTTTAATACTTCATGCCGGTATTCATGTGTGTATTTGTAATTATGTTGTTAATTTTACTTGTCGTTTCTTATCAATTGGGTGTGTAATACTACTCCCTTTTATTATTATAAATATAGTTGTTTTAGTGTGTAATATTGTTTTTTTAAAATTAAAATGATGGTCTTCTCTTATACATTGGCGTGTGTTAAAAAATAAGTCTTAAGTATTTTCATAAAATATGTATGCAGAAGTGTGGAAATTGGTGTTTGCAAGAACAGCACAAGAAATTATGTGTTTACGGTAATGGATACGCTGATATAATGAGAAGCCACACCCACATACACACACACAAACGCACGCACGCACACACACACACGTAGGTAGGTAGGTAGGTAGGTAGGTAGGTAGTAGACAGGCAGGCAGACAAGCAGGCAGAGAGGCAGTAGGAAGGCAGGCAGGCAATCGGGCAAGTAGGTAGTTAGGTATGTTTCAGCTTGACGGATAAAATAATTACTTAATTTATGTTGTGTGATTTCTGCAGTATGTACCTGACAAGAAGCAGCTAAATATGCCAGGCAATAAATCGTGCAATCTACTATAATCATTGCGTTCTTTATTCAAAGAATTAACTGAACACATTTCGATCTCATATCAAAAAGGCGCCAACCTGTTGAAGGCAGACGTTCTGCGAACAGTAAATGTTAACAGCAGGAGTTAAAAAAAAACAAAAAACACACATCCGCATTTCATAATAAAGTTCTGCGCAGTTTATTTTACGAGAAGTGTCATTTTAGTTTACCCGCTTACATTTGAAACGTGTGTTTTCCTGCAAAGACTGCTCACGCGTCCATGGCCTAGATTTGTGGGCATATTTTTAGAGCTTAAATAAGTGCATTTCCGGTAGTTATTGTAAATAATGGCAAGTAAAGATCTCAGAGAACCGAACCTCTTGGGGAGAGTTACACCGCGGGGAGAACAAATGGTTCTTGTCACATCCGTGACATATACACATACAAGCAGTGTTAAGGCAAATACAAGCCGTATTATGGCAAATACAAGCAGTATTGTGGAAAATAGAAGCAATATTATGGCAAATACAAGCAGTATTATGGCAAATACAAGCAGTATTGTGGAAAATAGAAGCAATATTATGGCAAATACAAGCAGTATTATGGCAAATACAAGCAGTAGTATGGCAAATACAAGCAGTGGTGTGACTTGTTCAGCTATTTGCCGAGAATGGGACAAGGATATGAATTGAAGGCACATTTAGAAGTGCGTAATTAGATTCAACATGCCAGAATGGTTAGTGCTCATGTTGCGAAGACAGAGGTCAGGGTTCAATCCCCCAGCATTACCAGGTTTATTTGTTTTCTCGCATACTACTGCTCTGGGGTCGACCAAGGCTTATAGAAAATGGGTACCAGTAAATTATCATACATGTCTGGGGAAAAAAGGCCATGAAAAAATTAATCGGCCATCCTACCTTATATAGAGGAACATCCAAGCTGCTTGGTTATGCAGATGATATAGATATTATAGGGGAAAATGAACAAAAGACATTGGAAATATTGACTCTATTAAAGGAAAAAGCCCAACAGATGGGGCTGGTTATCAACCAAGATAAGACAGAATATATGGTAATTTAAAGAGAAGGAATGGCTAAAAACTCTGGCCACATACAAATAGATAATATGACCATTAAAAGAACGGAAACATACAAATACCTGGGTACAATCTTCAACTGCTCCAACATCATAAGGGAGGAAATACAAACTAGAATCAATTCCGGAAATAAGATATACTATGCACTACAACATCTACTAAAATCAAATGTGTTATCTCGTAACACCAAAATCACAATATACAAAACACTGATCAGACCAGTTGTGCTGTATGGCTCTGAAACATGGAGTACAACAAAAGGAGACGAAGCCTTATTACAAACCTTTGAGAACAAAGTTTTAAGACGCATCTTTGGACCCATTAGGGATACACAAAGTGGAGAGTGGAAAAGAAGAAGTAAGAAAGACATAAGTCCCCGCTAATCACTGGTATCATGAAGGCTAATAGACTACAATGGCTGGGGCATATAGAAAGAATGGAAGATAATAGGTAAACAAAACTCTTTTACAATCAGGAAATAAATGACCGTAGACCCCGAGGTAGACCAAGAAGACGGTGGAGAGATAATACATGTACAGACCTACAAGCACTTGGAAGCAACGACTGGCAAGAGAAGGTCCACCAGAGAGACGAATGGAGACGGATTGTATCTGCAGCAAAGAACCTCAATGGCTCGGAACGCTGAAGAAGAAGAATCCTACCTTATATGGCGTGACGTAGAATATGTAAAGGCCTAACGCTTCACAACTCAAGGGCAGTGTCTTCTATCGGACATCTTATATATATATATATATATATATATATATATATATATATATATATATATATATATATATATATATATATATATATATATATATATCAGGGCTGCGGAAGTTAACGATTAATTAATCGATTAATCGTTAATTTTTTTAACGATTATTGTTTTTTAACGATTAATAGAAAACTTTTCTCCCATCACTTATATAAATGAACCGGATGTCGAAAAATTGTCCGACATTTTAGACATAGTGCTTCAAACACAATCGAGTTGCAAAATGGTACTAAGTCACCATTGTGTAAGCTGCAGCAAGATGTACCAACAAGATGAAACAGTATTTTTTATTATGCTGCAGAGTCTTCTACAGGCCAGAGAAGCATTAACTGTCTACATGTCAGATGAAAAGATGCAATACAAAGGTCTAAAACTGTCAGGTTCGGATTAGGAGAAGATTTCGAAATATATCAAAATGTTGGACTTACTCTGTCAGACCACGGTCCTGCTTGGCGGTCAAGATTATGTTTCATGTAGCTGTATATTGCCATTGCTATCATCGTTGACAAAGCATATGACTGTACACGATGATGATCCGGGCTACATAGCTAAATTTAAGGCAGAATCTTTTAATGACTTCAGTGAACGTGTAGCTAATATGATAAGTATTAAAATACTACAGATTGCAACCGCACTTGATCTAAGCTACAAATACCTGAAGTGTTTGTTAAAAAGATGCAAAAGAACGAACTTGGTCACGTATTGAACAACAAATAGCAGTTGATGTTCATGATGAGCAGATGGAGACTGCAGCAACGAATGATACTGACATTGACAATGAAACTATATGTGAACCAATTTAAAAGCGTAGCTAATGGAGTCTGAAATGGAGAAGAAAGTTGCTGAATCAGTTGACCCTTTACAATGGTGGAAACTTAATGAACATCGATACTCAAAATTATCATTCCTTGCCAAGACCATTCTGTGCATACCGGCTACCTCAGTTCCATGTGAACGATTGTTCAGCTTTGCTGGTTATATTATTAATAAGAAGCGCTCGTCACTTGAAGCAAATACTGTCAACATACTCGTCTGTTTGCATAGTTGGTTATTAGATGACATATGAATAAGACAATCCAGTGTTATTTCGAGTTTTGACAAATACGACTATAATGTTAGTTATGTGACTATAAATGCTTTGCTTTAATCGAAATTCACTATTAATTATCCGTTAATTTTTGAAAAGTTAACTATTAAATTTAAATTAACCGGTCGCAGCCCTATATATATATATATATACTAGCAGACCCGGCCCGGCTTCGCCCAGCTCTGGTGGGGAGCATCTCATTTAATTCATATAAGTAGTCATATAAGCTGCCGTTCCCGTTCCTGTCTGTCTGTTTGTCTGTCTGTCTGTCTGTCTGTCTGTCTGTCTGTCTGTCTATCTGTCTGTCTGTCTGTCTGTCTGTCTGTCTGACCCTGCCCGGCATCGCCTCGCTCCTGGTGTGGAGCATCTCATTTAATTCATATAAGTAGTCATATAAGCTTCCGTTCCCGACTATCTATCTGTCTGTCTGTCTATCTATCTGTCTGTCTGTCTGTCTGTCTGTCTGTCTGTCTGTCTAATCATTTATTGGTTGCGGTTAGAACAACCTTAGATAAACGAAGACCAACTTACAAAAAGCATTAGAAAGAGCACTTGAAAAATCTTTACATATTCCCCCAACAATTAACTTGGGTAAATGGAGCGGCGGCAGCAGCAGAAGAAGAAGAAAAAAAGGGAGGAGTAGGAGGAAGGAGGAGGAAGAGGGTGGAGGAGGGAGGAAGAGATAGGCGGAGAGAGGGGGAGGAGGGAGAATGAGGAGGGGAGGAAGGAAAGGGAGGGGGAAGAGGAGGAGGAGGGTGGAGGAAGGAGGTAGAGGGAGGAGGAGGAGGAAGAAAAGGGAGGAGGAAGAGGAGGACTGTAGATAACTTCCTTACACATAAAAAGATGAATTGTTATTGATATTTCCGTGGCATGGAGGCATATATATCAGCAGCAGAGTTGATCCAGAAAACCAAAGACTGAGATCTATGGAGAACCATGAACGCCTACGCCAGCCGGCACGGCACTTGATGATGATGATGATTGCCGTGTGACGATTCTGTGTAGTCACGTCATTTTCTTCGCTTGTCCTATCGTTTTGGTTCGGGGATTCTTTCATCATCATCATCATATATTTACGTACGTATTTTGGGAGGGTGAGGAGGGAGGAGGAGGAAGAAGAAACAAAAATATGACAGTTGGCAGAGCTGGAATGAGAGGAAGGCGTGTAGAAAATTTCATCTCAATCGGATGGGCCGTTCGCGAACGCATAAAGGACATACATACAGACACATCCACACACATTGCCTTTTATATATAAGATATATATATCTTCTTATATATAAATGGCAATGTGTGTGGATATGTCTGTATGTATGTCCTTTATGCGTTCGCGAACGGCCCATCGGATTGAGATGAAATTTTCTACACGCCTTCCTCTCATTCCAGCACTGCCAACTGTCATATTTTTGTTTCTTCTTCCTCCTCCTCCCTCCTCCCCCTCCCTAAATACGTACGTAAATATATGATGATGATGATGAAAGAATCCCCGAACCAAAACGCTAGGACAAGCGAAGAAAATGACGTGACTACACAGAATCGTCACACGGCAATCATCATCATCATCAAGTGCCGTGCCGGCTGGCGTAGGCGTTCATGGTTCTCCATAGATCTCAGTCTTTGGTTTTCTGGATCAACTCTGCTGCTGATATATATGCCTCCATGCCACGGCAATATCAATAACAATTCATCTTTTTATGTGTAAGGAAGTTATCTACAGTCATGTAGAAGGGAAGAACAATCAATGGAAGGACCGAAATCAAAAAACCTAGACGAGTATGAATTCGGAATGGCGAACTCCCTCCTCCTCTCTTCTCCTCCTCCCTCTACCTCCTCCCTCCTCCTCCCTTCACCCTCCTCCTCTCTCCTCCTCCTCCTCTTCCTCCTCCCTCTACCTCCTCCCTCTCCCTCCTCCATCTCCCTCTTCCTTCTCCCTCTTCCTTCTCCCTCTTCCTCTCCCCTCCTCCTCCATCCTCCTCCCTCCTACTCCCACCGCTTCCTCCCCCTCCTCTTCCCTCCTCCTCCCTGTCCCTCCTCATCCCTCCTCCTCCTGCCTCCCTCCTCCTCCTTCCTCCTCCTCCCTCATCCTCCCTCTTCCTCCTCCTCCTACCTCCTCCCTCCTCCTCCTTCCTCCTCCTCCCTCTCCTCCTCATCCCTTCTCCGCCTCCCTCCTCCTCCTCCTCCTCCTCTCTCTTCCTCCCTCCTCCTCCCTCTACCTCCTCCCTCCTCCTCCCTTCACATTCCTCCTCCTCCCTCTTCCTCCTCCCTCCTCATCCTCCCTCCTCATCCTCCCTCCTCCTCCCTCTTCCTCCTCTCTCCTCCACCTGTCTCCTCCTCCCACCTCCTCCTCCCTCTACCTCCTCCCTCCTCCCTCCTCCTCCCTTCACATTCCTCCTCCTCCCTCTTCCTCCTCCCTCCTCATCCTCCCTCCTCCTCCTCCTCCCTCCTCCTTCTCCCTCCTCCTTCTCCATCTTCCTCCTCCCTCTTCCTCCCTCTTCCTTCTCCCTCCGCCTCCTCCCTCCTCCTACTCTCTCCTCCTCCTCCCTCTCCCTCCTCCTCCCTCTCCTCCTCCTCCTCCCTCCTCCTCCTCCCTCCTCCTCCTGCGTTCTCCTCCTCCCTTCTTCTCCCTCCTCCCCCTCCTCCTCCACCCTACTCCTCCCTCCTCCTCCTAATCCCTCCTCCTCGCTCCTATTCCTCCCTACTCCTCCTGTCTCCTCCTCCTCCTCCCTCCTCCTCCCTCCTCTTCTCTCCTCCACCTCCCTCTTCCCCCTCCCTCCTCCATTTACTCAAGACAGACAGACAGACAGACAGTCGGGAACGGGAACTTATATACTTATATGAATTAAATGAGATGCTCCCCATCAGGAGTTGGGCGATGCCGGGCCGGGTCAGACAGACAGACAGATAGATAGTCTGGAACGGGAACTTATATGATTACTTATATGAATTAAATTAGATGCTCCCCATCAGGGTCTGGGCGAAGCCGAGCCGGGTCAGACAGACAGACAGACAGATAGACAGACAGACAGATAGATAGTCGGGAACGGGAACGGGAGCTTATATGACTTCTTCTTCTTCTTCAGCGTTCCGAGCCATTGAGGTTCTTTGCTGCAAATACAATCCGTCTCCATTCGTCTCTCTGGTGGACCTTCTCTTGCCAGTCGTTGATTCCAAGTGCTTGTAGGTCTGTACATGTATTATCTCTCCACCGCCTTCTTGGTCTACCTCGGGGTCTACGGTCATTTATTTCCTGAGTGTAAGCGAGTTTTGTTTCCCTATTATCTTCCATTCTTTCTATATGCCCCAGCCATTGTAGTCTATTAGCCTTCATGATACTAGTGATTAGCGGGGAGTTAAACAGATCATAAATGTCTTTGTTACTTCTTCTTTTCCACTCTCCACTTTGTGTATCCCTAATGGGTCCAAAGATGCGTCTTAAAATTTTGTTCTCAAAGGTTTGTAACAAGGCTTCGTCTCCTTTCGTTGTACTCCAGGTTTCAGAGCCATACAGCACAACTGGTCTGATCAGTGTTTTGTATATTGTGATTTTGGTGTTACGAGATAGCGCCTTTGATTTTAGTAGATGTTGTAGTGCATAGTATATCTTATTTCCAGAGTTGATTCTAGTTTGTATTTCTTCCCTTATGATGTTGGAGCAGTTGAAGATCGTACCCAGGTATTTGTATGTTTCCGTTCTTTTAATGGTCATATTATCTATTTGTATGTGGCCAGAGTTTCTAGCCATTCCGTCTCTTGAAATTACCATATATTCTGTCTTATCTTGGTTGATAACCAGCCCCATCTGTTGGGCTTTTTCCTTTAAGTGAGTCAATATTTCCAATGTCTTTTGTTCACTTTGCCCTATAATATCTATATCATCTGCATAACCAAGCAGCTTGGATGTTCCTCCAATATCACATTCCTCCTTTACCTTCCTTACAACTTTCTCTAGAGCCAGATTGAAGAGTAGCGGCGATAGTGCATCACCCTGTTTCAAGCCAGATGTTATTTGGAAGGGGTCTGATTTCCTGCCTTTATATGTTACTATATTATAAGTATCTTCCATGCATAGTCTGGTCATGTTGATTAACTTCCTTGGTATTCCAAATTCCTGCATAGCATTCCATAGACTATTCCTATGGACACTATCATAAGCCTTTTTAAAATCCACAAAAATGTTATGGAGATCTCTTTTATATTCCCAATGTTTCTCGGCTATTTGTCGTAAGATAAATATCTGATCTATTGTTGATCTGTTTTGTCTAAAACCCGCCTGGTAGTCACCTAATATGTCTTCTGAATATGGTTTTAGTCTATTTAGTAATACTGCGGATAGTATCTTATAGCTTGTGGACAGTAGTGATATTCCTCTATAATTTCCACATTGGAACTTGTCTCCTTTCTTAAAGATAGGTATCAATAATGACTCTTTCCAGTCATGGGGTAATTCTTCTGTTCTCCAGATTTTTATTATTAGTTCGTATAGCTTTAGATGTAATGCATGGCCACCTGCCTTTATAAATTCAGCAGCAATTCCATCAGTCCCAGTTGCCTTATTGTTTTTAAGTCGTGTGATTACATATAGGATTTCTTCAAATGTAGGTTCTTCAATTTGTGGTTCGCATGTTAGAACCTCTTCTTGTGAGAAAATGTTACTTGGAGCTTCACAATTTAGTAATTCAATAAAATATTCTTTCCATGTGTTGCACATTTCCTCATTGGTATTTATCATATTCCCATTTTTGTCTTTTAAACCATATGTGTTTTGTTGGTGCCCTCGTTTCATTGACTTCAGTTCTTTAAAAAATTTTCTGGATTCATTTTTCTGGTGATTAGTTTCCATATCTTTGATTATATTACTCATATATTCTCGCTTCTGCTGTCTGACTATTTTTGTAGCCTCTTTACATTCATTTCTATAATGCTCCTACTTATATGAATTATATGAATTAAATGAGATGCTCCCCACCAGGGTCTGGGCGAAGCCGGGCCGGGTCAGCTAGTCTTATATATAAAAAGGATGTGTGTGTGTGTGTATGTCTGTATGTATGTCCTTTATGCGTTCGCGAACGGCCCATCCGATTGAGATGAAATTTTCTACATGTCTTCCTCTCATTCCCGCGCTGCCAACTGTGATAATTTTTTAGTGTAAAATCGGCTGCTTACTTAATATTATTTAATTTTTCATTTTTCATTATAATTTCTATATATTAAGGGGACTTAACTCTAGAAAAGTTATTTCAAGGGGCATAACTTTTCTGTATAACTTATAGTCATATTGTGGCATCGTTTTCAAAGATTTATAAACTCTTTGTCCATAGTTATATACCGGCATATGAGTTATAATAAATAATGATACAATCTGTAAGGCATTTTCAAAGTTTTCATAAAAATAATGCACAATGCATAACATTGTAACTCATCTTTTTTTGCTTAAGAAGTTACTGTAGTCATGCAGGTGATTAGAAAGAGTTTTCATTAAAAATAATGGATGGTGTGTGGAAGGACATTCTTTTAAGTTACTTTTTTTGTTGTATGAATTTAATGAGAACTTATATGAATTAAATGAGATGCTCCCCACCAGGGACTGGGCGAAGCCGGGCAGGGTCAGCTAGTAATTAATAAAACTTATGGCATATTTAAATGTGAAACACGTGATAAAATGCAAGTCTTTATTTTAGCGGGGTGTGCGGTAGTGCAGTGGCAAGGACGCTCTGTTGTCTGTATCTTAGCGGGATGTGGGGTAGTGCAGTGGGAAGGACGCCCACCTGTCTGTATATTAGCGGGATGTCGGGTAGTGCAGTGGGAAGGACGCCCGCCTGTCTGTATCTTAGCGGGGTGTGGGGTAGTGCAGTGGCAAGGACGCCCTGTTGTCTGTATCTTAGCGGGGTGTGGGGTAGTGCAGTGGCAAGGAAGCCCGCCTGTCTGTATCTTAGCGGGGTGTGGGGTAGTGCAGTGGCAAGGACGCCCTGTTGTCTGTATCTTAGCGGGGTGTGGGGTAGTGCAGTGGCAAGGACTCCCGCCTGTATGTATCTTAGCTGGGTGTGGGGTAGTGCAGTGGCAAGGAAGCCCGCCTGTCTGTATCTTAGCTGGGTGTGGGGTAGTGCAGTGGCAAGGATGCCCTGTTGTCTGTATCTTAGCGGGGTGTGGGGTAGTGCAGTGGCAAGGACTCCCGCCTGTATGTATCTTAGCTGGGTGTGGGGTAGTGCAGTGGCAAGGAAGCCCGCCTGTCTGTATCTTAGCTGGGTGTGGGGTAGTGCAGTGGCAAGGACTCCCGCCTGTATGTATCTTAGCTGGGTGTGGGGTAGTGCAGAGGTAAGGACGCCCTGTTGTCTGTATCTTAGCGGGGTGTGGGGTAGTGTAGTGGCAAGGAAGCCCGCCTGTCTGTATCTTAGCTGGGTGTGGGGTAGTGCAGTGGCAAGGATGCCCTGTTGTCTGTATCTTAGCGGGGTGTGGGGTAGTGCAGTGGCAAGGACTCCCGCCTGTATGTATCTTAGCTGCGTGTGGGGTAGTGCAGAGGTAAGGACGCCCGCCTGTATGTATCTTAGCTGGGTGTGGGGTAGTGCAGAGGTAAGGACGCCCGCCTGTATGTATCTTAGCTGGGTGTGGGGTAGTGCAGAGGTAAGGACGCCCGCCTGTATGTATCTTAGCGGGGTGTGGGGTAGTGCAGTGGCAAGGACTCCCGCCTGTATGTATCTTAGCTGGGTGTGGGGTAGTGTAGAGGTAAGGACGCCCGCCTGTCTGTATCTTAGCTGGGTGTGGGGTAGTGTAGTGGCAAGGATGCCCTGTTGTCTGTATCTTAGCGGGGTGTGGGGTAGTGTAGTGATAAGGACGCCCGCCTGTATGTATCTTAGCGGGGTGTGGGGTAGTGCAGTGGCAAGGACTCCCGCCTGTATGTATCTTAGCTGGGTGTGGGGTAGTGCAGAGGTAAGGACGCCCTGTTGTCTGTATCTTAGCGGGGTGTGGGGTAGTGCAGTGGCAAGGACGCCCTGTTATCTGCATCACCAACATATTTCTGTACGTCCTTTTCAGTTTGCATCCAAAAAGAATCCAAAAAGATAGAAAATGCAGACAAGAAAATTCGGCTGCTGTGGAGGCGGAAGTATAAGTGTTGGTCTTCGAGAATTCGTTAGACGGTGATGCTGTCATTTACACAGATGAGTTTGTTGTTCGACGAGTGAGAAGTTCATGGGCCTTTACGGCCCAAGCCGGAGGGAGAATTGTGAAGGAAGATTCTGGTGCTTTTGCTTTGACCACAAGTAGCCTGACTCTGGAAGTCATGGCAGTAAGTACAGCAATAACACGGCTCGAGACACAGACATTCACTAGGGCATGTTTCCTTAGCGACCCAATGAGCATGCCCAAGCAGATAAAGATGGCATGGATCCGAAGAGATTGGTTGCTGTCTATGGAGTGGTCTCGGCTGGCAAAGGTTAGTTTCATTTTCGTGCCAGGGCATGCGGGTGTACAAAGAAATGAACGGGCTGACAAGCTCGCGGGTAAGGCTACTGTGGAAGGCGGACGCGGCATGGACCAGGCTGACATTTTGAATGCTTTACGAGAAGTAAGTCGTTCGCAAGAACCACGTGATGACTGTGAATCTAAGACCATGATCAGGATGCGAGAACAGCAAATTAAAAGACGTGTGGCCAAACAAGAACACTACGCAGGAAGCCAAAGAAGATTAATAAACCAACATAGAACTTGTGTCGTGACCCGCTACACGCTGCGGAATTTACTGAGGAGGGGATTCGAGCACTTATGGACTGAATGGTTCGATGTGCAATGAAGATGATCTGTCGACTAACCAAACAACCAACCAATCAACCAATCAACCAACCAACCAACCAACCAACCAACCAACAAACAAACAAACAAGTGGGAAACTAACATCAGGAGATGGACGAATAGTCGTTAGACATATGTACAATCAAGGCGAGAGACACACAATGTTCGAGATACATAGAAACCAACCTTCATCGTGGAGATGGCATCTGATTGATTGACACATGGAACCATAGTGCTGCTCTTGTGTAAATAGAAAACAGCTTCTAAATGAGTGTTAATGGCTGTTTCTGTCACAATAGTTGCGGCTTTGAAGTAAACATTGTCTGGGAGTGTAGAAATAACAATAATACAAGTAATTGGAGCAGGCGCATTTAGAACAACAACTAGAAAAACGTTAGTAAGGTAGCAAAACAATAGTCTCGTACAGAAAGTTTTAGAAGAGAAACAGTTAAAGTAGTAATTGATGGAAATTAAAGGGGCGGTCCTGCAATAGGTAAAGATCATTGTGTATCTTCCTCTTTCTTATTCGTGTCATCGTCTTCGAGGCTAGTGGGTAATGTCTAGTCATATAACTAACGGAGATGTTAGTGTGTATGCTTTCTGCAGATTATGACCCTTTTCTACGGATTGAAGGGTATTGGGTATTTGTCGCTTACCCCAGTTTTATAGACCGGTCGGCACTGGATGACTAGTGTAGTCAGTATCACTTCGCTGCATTGACTTCCCATAACATTTCCTGGCACCCATTTTAGGCGGGGTAGACCTCAGAGACGAGGTCAAATAAAAAAAATATGCTCGCAATTCTGCATGCGTCTGTGTAAATGCTTTATTTGATGTTTCACAGTAAGAATTTAAATAACATTCCTATAAGAACGAACAAATGAACTTTATTTTCAAAGAGTTAAGAATTGGGGATGCTTTCCTCTAATATAAATATGTACATAACAGTAAACTTTCGTTCGGCCCACATTGTTTATGGCATCTATGCCACAATTTCCAAACTATATCACAGCGTCCATGCCAGTCGCCGCCATCTGAAAGCCACCAATTGGGATTTATAATATCTGATACAAATGCAGGGCACCATAGGCGGTCATCCGACACACACGGACGTGGGGACCTGATGGGGCGGCTTGGCCCCTGGGGAGAACCGAGAGTCCTTATTTATAACAAAAAATATAATAACGTGGAAAACCAGCTCAAGTTAATTATAAGCCCAAAACTAGATTGAACTAGGTTTATTTAGATGATACTCTTTGAGTATGACAGTAGACCAGTGGTTCTCAACCTTTTTTGGCCCATTCCCCCCTTCACCATATTTTCAGAACGCCATTCCCCCCCCCCCCTTCCTATCAAAAATTTGGCCCGTTCCCCCCTTCACCGTATTTTCAGAACGTCATTTCCCCCCCCCCCCTTCATATTTCCTATCTAAAAATCCCCTCACCCCTACACAGTATACGTAAAAGTGGAAGGCAAATGTAATAGCATATACTAAAACAAGTCTAGACATCCACATAAAACATGATTTGTGGGTCTACTTACTTTATAAAATGAATTTTAGAAGGACGAGACATACATAACTGTAAAGTATGAAGGGAAAAACTATGTCAAGTAATCGGTTCTTGTATTAACACGATCTTGAAATGGTCTTCATTCCCCCCCTGGAAACCATGAAATTCCCCCCCCCTGGGGGGGGGGGGAAATTCCCCACCGGTTGAGAACCACTGCAGTAGACGGTACTACCTGCTTCTGTTAGCGCCGAATGTTGGGCGACGCTTACCAAACCCGACACACCACATTGTGCCAACGGCTTCGAGTGGATGAGCGCAATTGGGAGGGTACAAGCCTTATCTAGTGCGAGGAAATACAACCTAAAGACTGAATGTCATGGCAGGGCAGACCAGATCCTAAGCCTTGATTGGCAACTGGTCTAGGGTCGAAGCTCCGACAGGGGGACGTTAAAGCTTTGCTTTGTTGATCCGGCAGCTTCTACAGCTTGTCTTGTTCCAGACATATTGGTGTTACCTTTCCTCTGGGGTACATTAGACAGGCCTTCATGCTGCACGGGCAACACATGGTCTCTAAATTCAGCCCAGGCTTTGTGTTATGGAGAAGTATAATTCCATTTTACAAACTTTCGTCTGTCAAGACGGCAAGGTACCAGTCAGTCAGTCAGTCAGTCAGTCACCCTTTGAGTGAAACTACTTAATAAACGAGTCATTTCTGTCCGCGATAATCATAGCGAAAACACAAAATCCATCTTGAGTTTACAAAGTTTTGGAACTAGTGAACTTGCGTCCAATTAGCAGCCGCGGCCATTTTTCACTTGTGGATATTTGATTGTGCTCCAACAGCAGCGGATCTCCCCATAGTAATGGCTGTCATTACAGTTTGACCAGACAACACACTCGCCTGACATTATTGCCCTGTAATCAGAAACTTGAAAGTGAGTCAATTCCCTTGTCTTCTTCCACCAGCAGATGTAGAATGTGTACTTAGCTCTCGCTGGCATCAGTCGCCCCGCGGCACTATAAGTAAACAGACCGCTCTTTTCCCTCACTGAAAGGTCGCCATTATTAATAAAAGGTAGTCTGTTCCATTTCCATTGAAAAATTGCAGCTATACAGGGGATTTCTTCTTCTTCTTCTTCTTCTTCTTCTTCTTCTTCTTCTTCTTCTTCTTCTTCTTCTTCTTCTTCTTCTTCTTCTCCTTCTTCTTCTCCTCCTGTTGTCGCTGATGCTGCTTTCATCTTCAAGTTGAGCATATACCCTCAGTCAAATAAATCCAAGCCCGTTATAAACTCGTTCACGACTGGCTGGATCTTGCAGCAACCGGTTTCTACTGGAAGAGGCAGCCAGTTTCACGCCAATCCTCTTATTCGCATCTGACGACATGCCTGGTGAGTTACATACAGTGTTACTATTCTTTGTTTCCCTTATGGACCCCGGTTACACAGAGGGGAGGTATATGGTGCCAGACGTATATTTTCTAGGCTGAATAAGTTGGCCATTATCACGCCGACCTCCTTACTTACCAGAACACCGTCTGATATTCGTTATATGAGGCAAGGCCTACGTTCAAGCCATTCCATCACGAACAGTTGATGTCTCGAAAGGGAACTTAACTCAGAACACCCAGCCGGCAGGCGAGTGTAAAGGGCGTGTGTGATTTTCCATAGTTTGGGATATATAATCGTCTTTATACACAAACACGTACACACACACACACACACACACACACACACACACACACACACACACACACCCACACACACGCTCATGCTCTCTCATTATGTTTGTCTGTGTGTTTTCATATGCTGTTAAAGTGTTGTCGACAATTAAAGGTGTACATACGATCAGAAAGCTACGTTGGCATAGTGGTTTATGCACTTGCCTCTCACGGCCGCTGTCCGGGCTCAATTCTAAATAAAGGCAGGGTTATCTGTCCGACCACTACTGATCTGTCGCCGACCCAATCTCATATACACTGGTTCCATATCTTTAACATTTCCTTCGGTTGTCTGAAAGGAAAGGCGACCTGAAGAGAGCTGTTCACCTCACCTTTAATGCCATGTCTATAATATGTGAAAGCCTAACTCGTTACATCCAACGTCAATATCTGCCGTGGAACCATCTTTACTTTTAACACTATTAAAGTTGTATATACTGGTAAAGTGGTATATACTGTTTACTTTTTATATACTAAAACGGTTCTGTGTATTGTTACACTTGTATGTTCTATTAAAGTTTTAGGTACTGATAAAGTTCTGTATACTGTTACAATTATAAATACTTTTAGTGTTTTATGTACTGATAAAGCTCTATTTACTGTTACAATTGTATGCACTGTTAAAATGGTATGTACGGGTAAAGCTCTATGCACTGTTTTAATTGTATGTGCTATTGTTTTATATACTGATACATTTCTATACTGGTTCAATTGAAATACCATGCACTTTTTACATCTACAAATGTGTGCACTGTTGAGAAGGACTATTGACTATGACTATAGAATAGAACTGTCGAGGTAGATAATTGAGTAGGACTATCGAATAGGACTAGAACAGAACTGTCGAGGTATATAATTGAGTAGGACTATCGAATAGGACTAGAACAGAACTGTCGAGGTAGATAATTGAGTAGGACTATCGAATAGGACTAGAACAGAACTATCGAGGTAGATAATTGACTAGGACTATCTAATACGACTAGAACAGAACTGTCTAGGTAGATAATTGAGTAGTACTATCAAATAGGACTATAAAACAGAACTGTCGAGGTATATAATTGAGTAGGACTATCAAAACCACCAGTTTTCTTATTGTGTAATACAACCCACACAGCGAGACGAACCAACTCTACTTGAGAAAGAGACGCACGTAGTAACCCATGTTACACTCCAATCCCTCGTGTCATGATTGAATCACGGACTAAATGAGCTTCTAAAGAATTGAAGCTTTTCGAGACACATTCATTGTTATTTTCTTCTTATTTTTACTCTCTGTCAGGTTCACTCTTTCTTCTTATGTGAATCTCCTTCCCGCCCACCTGTTTAACCTCTCCTAATTAACGTATTAGTTTGGAGGGTGTCTGTCGTGCCTAGTATTGAGTTGGGCATGAGGCGAAATTGCTATAACATGGGTTAATTAAGTGATTCAGTGTCGAATGACAATATATCACTAAATGTGACAACTCCCACCCTTCTCCCCAATTATTATCGTATTATTTGTTTCGGTTCGTGGTATCTTCCGCAATTTTAATACTCAGTGAACGGAAATTGATATTATAGTTATAGTTCATTCGATTGTGTACCATGTTTGGTTCAAAGCTACTTTTTGTTTGGCACTGAATTCTAAATCAGTTAAAGAAACAAATAGACAATTGGAGGTAGAAAAAGGCAACGAACGAACTTTTAATTTAATGTTCGCATATCCTTTACAGGAAATTGCTGTCAACATCAGCATCTTTCAGCCGATTGTTGATTTCTTGGCAAGATTACGCTCAGTCCTTTACGCTTCTTGGCCTAGAGGTTGGCAACTTTTCTCCGTAATCTCGTATACTCTCGTAAGTAACGTGACGGCGGTGAGAATCAGCAGTGGTTCGGATCGCGTCGGTAACTTACGGAGTATGTGAGCCGGCCGCTCAGAAAGCAATGGCAAACTACTGAGCGTAATCTTGCCAAAGAAATCAACAATCAGCATTAAAGATGCTGACGTTGACAGCGATGTCCTGTAAAGGATATGCAAAAATTGTTTTTCTTAGTTTGCCATTGCTTTCTGAGCGGCCGGCTCACATACCCCGTAAGTTACCGACGCGATTAGAACCATTGCTGATTCTCACCGTCGTCACGTTACCTACGAGAGTATACGAGAACGAACGAACTAACAAAGCAATATTATTGTCTCTACAACGAGAGCTGATCGTCCTGTGTCACAAGGTGCGAACCTGTAGTGTGTGTGAATGTATCACTCTGAATGCAGCATCCGCTGTAGGTTTATCTTTACCTTTATTTTTCGTTCTGTTGTGTAGATACTTTTTGGCTAAGCGCACCGCTCCACGTGCTCTCTCTCTCTCTCTCTCTCTCTCTCTCTCTCTCTCTCTCTCTCTCTCTCTCACTCTCTCTCTCTCTCTCTCTCTCTCTCTCTCTCTCTCTCTCTCTCTCTCTCCTTCCTTAACCGGCATGTTAATTTTTTGTGTAGGTAGTTAGTGAAAATGTATAATTTTCGTTGTTTATTCGTTTTTGGTGACTGTCAATAAAGATTAGGCTGTATGATTGTTTGGTAATGTTTCAGTCGAAAACAAACACCCACCCACCCACCCCCCCCCCCCCCACACACACACACACACACACACACACTTTTCAAGTTCACGCAGACATTGATTGGTTTACTGCTACAGCTGACTGCTGTCAGCCATATTGTTTACTTGGGCTATCGCCGGCTGGGCTATGTATTTCGGGAGCTGGCAAAACTAATGCTAGCCTGTTACTCAAGATCTGGGATCCACATTGTGCAGTCTCCCCCCCCCCCCCACCCATTTGCCCACGTTGAACTCAAGCGTAGTCCACATATGTGTTACTAATTCTAGTGTACTGAGTTGATTTTTACATGTGGCTTAGCTTTCCACCAGTGTCCCTCGCCATCAAGGTGTACAGACTCTGACTTCAGAGGTACTTGCAATTCACGTCCCCAAGTCGGGGACGAGAAATCATTTAATTTCAACTGACTGTTGTAGGGGTGTAACCTATTACCTCGACATCCGCACACCGGATGTTTAAGAACGAGTGCCCGTATACATTCGGCCATGCTGATTCCCGGTGTGCAGTTATTAATTGTTGTCTTCATAATCCAGTCTACAGTCAGTAAGAACAGGTTTAATTGTTGTCTTCATAATTCAGTCTACAGCCGATAAGAACGGTATTACTTGTTGTCTTCATAATTCAGTCTACAGCCGATAAGAACGGTAGAGGTGACTGGCAAACAGCGTCTCTATCTCACCCCAGTTCATATTTCGAATGCCTCTGTTAGTTTCACACCTATTCATATTTGGAATGTCTCAGTTACTTTCACCCCTGCTCATATTTCAAATGCCTTTGTAAGTTTTTCCTAATAGAGAACTCTGCACCTTATGACTCCATTTATTGTCTTTATTAAGCTAATTGAAGTCTGGCATTCCATAATACTGCACCCATTTCCAAAGGCATTCCTTATCAATGCTATCAAAGGCTTTTCTATAGTCTACAAATCCAATTTAAAGTGGTAAGTTCAGTTCAATGCTTTGTTCTATTATGCGAATCGTTACTATCTGCACAGTGCAGGACGAAAAACTAGCCTGTTCATCCTTTAGTTCAGTTGTTCTCAACCGGTGGGGAATTTCCCCCCCTCCCCCCCCCCGGGAGAATTTTAGGGTTTCCGGGAGGGGGGCGGGGAATTAAGATTTCTTGAAGATCTCGTCAATACAAGAACCGATTACTTGATATTGTTGTTTCCCTTCATACTTGACGGTTCTGTACTTCTCGCCCTTCTGAAATTCGTTTTATAACGTAAGTAGACCCGCAAATCACGTTTTATGTAGACATCTAGACTTGTTTTAGTATGCGTTATTAAATTTAGCTTCCAATTTAACGTATACTGTGTAAAGAGAGGATGGGGGGGGGGGGAGTGGGGTTATAGGAAGGAAATACGAAAGGGAAGAATGAGATTCTGAACATATGGTGAAGGGGTGTATGGGCCCCAAAAGAAAAAAAAAGGTGGGAACCACTGCTTTAGTTGTTTCTCAATGGCACCTTATAGTTTCTCGAGAATTAACCAGCTTGCCGGTCCTGTGATCATGACTTCGAATTCCCACCGAGGCTATGATTGTTTTAAAGTGGGTTGGGCTCGCGGATTCACCCAATGCACCGTAACCTTTGCTTACTCAAGATTTAATGATTACTAGAATAACCAATTGCCTTTGTGTGACCAGCAATCATATCAGCAACTGAGCATTACTCAAGCATAGATAAACTGTTCACTATATGTTAGTTTTATGTCTGTTACAGGACGTTGCAATAAACCCCAGCATTTATTGGCTGTTTTTTTGCATATACTCGCTTTGAACTCAGGCGTAGTCCATACACTTATAACTACTTCCAGTAGTTGCCACTAATGGTCTCGGTGGCAAAGGAGTTACGGACGCGGTTCGTGATCTCGCATACCCGCGTTCGAAACATAGCTTCGCACGATTTGGTAGCAGACTGCGTTGCGCTGTTTTTTTTTTATGAAATGGTATGTGTGCCGGCGTTCAGAAAGCAATGGCAAACTACTGAATGTAAACTTGCCAAGACATCAACAACAGAAAAAAAGGCTGGTGTTGACTGCAAACGTACTGTAAAGGATATACAACTAACTAATGGGGATTAAGGGATTGGTTTTGCGTGTGGATTGATTTACCAGGCAATTTTTACGTTCAGTAGTTTGTCATAGCTTTCTGAACAATACACGCCTCATATAATCGAAATCAACGCAAAGTGGTCTGCTACCAGATCACTCGCGACTGATTTCGAACCCAACCCTCAACTCCGTTTGTCGGGTAATTGCGTTCACTAAGCGGAGGATACGATCAGATAGGTGTGCCCCTTGGAGAACATTAAGCGAGGAGAGGAGTGGGTCAGAGTGCCAGCGGAGCAGTCAGAGTGCCAGCGGAGCAGTCAGACTTGTGCAGAGTTATAATCACACTGAGCCGGGAGTGCAGGGAGTGGCCAGCAGGGGCCACGGAAGTGGAAATCCAGCAACTAATTCAGAATAATGCTCGTGCAAAGGCCCACACGAACACAGGTATTCTTAGTTCCTTCACATGCACTCAAGAAAATATCAGTCTTGCATGTGGTATCAAACATTTATTCAGGAGAACCTGATTATCGTCAAGATGCGCACATAGGGCGGTTAATTTAATACATCATCATTATATACATCAGTGCTAGCTAACAAACAATCATAGCACTCAGGCAATCACACAAAAACCCTGCACTCAAACACTCGCTATCTTTAACATGGCAACGCCAGCTAGCACTCCCGCAAAATCCATACACTCGCTCTTCGAAACACATGCGTCCTTCCCCTAAACCGTCGAGTCCCAGTCTTAGTCTCCTCACGCTGGCCGGTTGGTCACGTGGTACTGGACCCCGTGTATCTCGGGACAGTTGGGCTGTTTCAACAGTCACGTAGTAATGCTGTCCGTTCGTGTTGTGTCGGGTCCTTCAGTGCAAGACTGTCCGGTCAATCCAGTAGACTTGTGCCCCCTTTTATAGCTGGGTCTTGTCCTATCTATGACATCCCTGTGTCCCTGCCTATGTCCTGACTCTGATCTATCTATTGTCCTGTAGATGTCCTGTCTATGACATCTCTGCGTCCTTACCTATGTATTGTCTCTCATATCTCTGTGGTCCTGTAGATGTCCTGTCAATGACATCTCTGTAACCTGCCTATGTCCTGTCTCTATTACGTGCCTTGTCCTCTACATGTCCTGTCTCTATTCCCCAACACGCTGACAGCTCGCTCGGATGATGTGATTATCTACACAGATGGGTCGGTTTTGAGAGGTAGGAGAAGTGCCTAGGGGTTCTTAGTAAAAGCTAATGGTCGACGTTTGGTGCAGGAGAGCCTGGCATATGATACCACAACATCTAGCTTAAGAATAGAGGTGGAGGCGGTCAGTACAGCTTTCCGCTGGATCGAGAATACGATACACATACACATCGTGACTGTAACTGACACAGAAAGCATGCTGAGGAAGGTGAGGACAGGCAAGCTTCGGGCAGAGTGGCTTGCTTCGCTTCGGAGGTCACGGGTGGCAAGCATCGCCTGGATCTTTTCTCCGGGACATGCCGGTGTGCTGGGGAATGAACAGGCAGACAGACTGGCTGGCTCTGCAAAACTTGGTGGAGTAGTGATGCATGACAAGGCAGAAGAGGTTGCAGCCTTGTGGGAGCACGTGTACACCTCGGAGGAGCAAATGGATTACCATAGTCTGGCAAGAATGAGACAGCGTGGAGTTACGAGGGGATCTGGCCGACGCTCGACGCTCAGAGGAAAGGTGAGACGGACATATAATCAGATTGCTACTGGTACTATTGGTGTTGGAACTCTTCGCTGGCTGCAGAGGATGGGGACGGAGCGCTTATGGGAATGCCCCGAATGCTATGATGTCGGTTCCTAAATCAATTAATCAATCAACAACCTCGAGTGCCGACTTCATTATAATTATCCATAGCAAATAAATATATGGCCTTTTCCATCACAAACTAAACAAAATATTTCATGATCTTTGCAAAACGTTCCATCAGTTTCAGATGGATTTACTAGGCAATTATATGTTCAGTAGCTTGCCATTGCTTTCTTAACGAGTAGTCAACATTTATGTGTATGGATTGAGCCCCCCCCCCCCCGCCTCTCTCTCTCTCTCTCTCTCTCTCTCTCTCTATCCCTCTCTCTCTCTCTCTCTCTCTCTCTCTCTCTCTCTCTCTCTCTCTCTCTCCACGCGCACACACATATCTAAAACTTCTCATAGCTTTATAATGTTATTGGTTTACATATCTGTCTTCTGTCTCTATCTATCTACATACCTACCTAACTACCTACCTAACTAACCATCTATCTGTCTGAATATATGTCCACCCACCTGTCACTCCCCCCATCCTTCACACACACACACACACACACACACACACACACACACATACACACACACACACACACACACACACACACACACACACACACACACACACACACCTCATAGCTTAATAGCGTTTTTGTTATTACATTGCCGAGATTCTCAAGATCCCTCCACCCCTTACCCCATTTGTTTACACTTTGAAGGCAAAGACTACTCAACCTAGGTTTTCCTTTCACAATTCGTATCTTTCGATAAGCGTCAAAAGACATTTCTATTGACTGGACTGTGTAGGTATACTTTCCGTATATATATGCAATCTTATATTTACATGTCTTCTTGATTACTTATTCATTCTATTACTCTCTAGTCAACCAGTTTCTCTCCACGTGCAGCCAATTTTCGTCGCCATTTCAGTCTGATTTAGTTTCCACCGGATTCAAATTTCCCTTCTATTTATGGAAGTCCCTATTTGTTTCGCTTGGTCATGACTCAACCCCCATATATTTTCTTCAATCCGCAGGGTATTTTGTCCATTACTACTTTATCTCCAAAATATATTTAGTCTTACCCTCACCTCATCTTACTTTCAGTATTCGTTGTTCTTTTTTTTTTTTTTTTTATTGTTTCTGCAGATTGTCAATGAATTCAATTAACCCACCATTTAGTGGTCTGCATTTATGCTTATTGGAACATAACTTTTTTATACCATGCATATGTTGTTCTGTCTGTCTGTCTGTCTGTCTGTCTGCCTGTTTGTCTGCCTGTCTGTTTGTCTGTCTATCTGTCTGTCTGTCGGTCTGTCGGTCGGTCGGTCAGTCGGTCTGCGTGCGTGCGAGCAAGGGCGGTCGTGTAGCGAGCTCTTGTGTTCGACTCGACAATTGAAACACTAGAGTAGTTTTTTTCTACCCGCGATCACATACATGCATGCAAGTCAGGAGTGTTTCGTTCCCAGCTGCACTTTACAAAATTACGTTTGACATTTTGCATACACACTCATTTACGAGTTCCTGCACACTCGGGTGCACTATTACAGTTGTCTGGCTATTTGATGACTAAGTGACCTGGTGTTGAACAACTTGCCACTTATAAACTGAGTCACCACCCCTGGCCATGAACTGACGTCATCCACACAGCAAGGAGGGTAGCGTAGTAGCTAGCACGCTTGCATGCTGATCCAGTGTCATGTGTTCGAATATTGACACCACACCTCGAATGCCGATTTGTGTGTAAAATTTGGTACTTACACCATATACCCAGTACGCGTGTAAAAGCATTCGTGACTTTAATTTCACTCGTGCAGCGAGGAAGATAGCTGATCATTTTCATCATCATCATCATCATCATCATCATCATCATCATCATCATCATCATCATCATCATCATCATCATCACTATCATCCTCATCATCAAGTGCCATGCCAGCTGTCGTAGGCTTTCATGTCTGTCCACAGATCACGGTCTGTGGTGTTCTGGATCAACTCTGCTGCTGATATTCCTCCATGCTACCGTCTCAATCCATCCAGCATAAATTCTCTTGGTCGGCCTCTGCCTCTCTTCTCCTCGACATCTCCAGTCTTCACGATGTTTAACGATGCTCCTCTTCTCATCACAAGATCCAAAAACATGCTGTTTGTCTCTTTCTTATTGTTGTATATAATGTTCTAAATTTCATTAGCCTCTTTCGGGCACTCATCGTTAGTTACTCAGGCAGTCCAAGAAATTCGCAACATTCGTCTTAGGAACCACATCTCCGTTGCTTCCACGCCCTTCCTAATTTGTTCATTTACATTCCAAGATTCACTACCATACAGCAAAACAGGTTCGGTAATTTTCACTTCATAAAATATTTCCATATGCCAAGTCAAAAACACACGCCACCCTCTAGTAGAGTATCAGCAAGAGTTTGCCGCTACCTTTTATTTGTGCAAATACCACAGGTCTGAACCTGCATTAATGTAAACATAATTATGTGTTAATAAAATGGTATTGCCGGCCGTACGGATGTTAGCTGATAAGGATTTCCTATGTACTTTATAACATGGGATTTCTAGTTCATTTGCTCACAAACTATTTCACATCCTGGTGAGAGAAAAGTTGATGGCCTGTTTTACGACTTCATGAGTTGAATGTCAGGAATAGATAACGAACGATAAGCCAGGGAAGCCAAGCCACGTATTTCCTAAGATAACCGTAGCGGGGGTAAAGGAAGTCCCATAACAGATACTGCCGTTGGGGTGGACATCTTAGACCTTCCCATATTCTAGCCCATGATATGATGTAGATGTGGCCAGTTGTCTTCACCGTCGCCTCCCATTCACAGACATTTCCCAGATCAGTGCCAAATAAAAATAGGCGTGGACACAACAAAAATGGATGGTGGTAAATGGGAAGTAGGGGTGTGTCACAGTTATGACTTGAAAGTTGTTAATATGATAGCAGATATATTGTATTGTAACGCAATGATAACATCTCGGCGATATATGAACCCATGGCAGATACGGGAAGGTGCATAAGGCGATTAGTCGTCCCATGGCATTTAATCAAAGTTAGTTGCATATCCTTTACATGACGTCGTAGTCAACCCCAGCATAGTTTGACTGTTGGTGATTTTGAGGCAAGTTTACGTTCAGTAGTTTGCCATTGCTTTCTGCACGACCGGCACATATACCATTGCATGCTTCAAAATCTCCCGCTGTTTCGTACGCGGCATGCGTGATTAAGAATTGCGTCCGTAAACCCGTCGCCACAGAGCTGGTTTCCAGGGCATTCTGAAAATTATTTGGTACCAATTTTAAGAGGCTGGATCCACTCCAGATCCGTAATGGGCAGGAAAAAAGTAATGCTGCTTCCGCTGGAGATTGAACCTATATCGCTGTCTAGGCAAGCAAGCGCGCTAATGACTATACCACCGCGGCTCGAGATATCGGCACCGTTTTATTATAGAAACGATCAATTTGTTGATGTCATGATCAAAAGTGTATGTTGGAAAATTGTACCATTTTACAAGACAAATGTTGGTAAGATAGCATATCATTTGAGATATTCTAATAAATGTATACAATTTTATACAAGGTATTACACGGGGCGCCGGTCTTTCTGGCCGAGGGGTTACACGACTTTCTCCGTAATCCCGTTTATCCACGCAGGATAAAGCAGCGCGCGAGAATTGGAAGCGGTTCTACCCGCGTTGGTGACTTGTGGGATAACTGAGCCGGCCGCAATGACAAACTACTGAGCGTAATCTTGCCAAGAAATCAACAATCAGCTGAAAGATGCTGATGTTGACAGCGATGTCCTGTAAAGGATATGCGAATTTAAAAAAAAAAAAATTACACGGGGCATGCTAACAGTGTATATCGTTTTACATGAGGCATTACATGAGACATGCTAACAGTGTACATAATTTTACATGAGGTATTGCAAAATATTAAAAAGTAAAAACAAATGCCTTGTATGAGGCGCCAGCTATGGGTTTATGTAGTACTAGGACCTTCACATTATGTAGGTCTGAATGCACTGAGAAATTAGAAACCCGTATTTCCCTCTCTTAGAGGACGACGAGTCCAGGAATCGTATCCTCATCCGATCGAACTCTGTACTATTTGACTTGAGGCAATAATTCAATAGCTCCACATACAAACAACATAGAACAAGTTAATACACTGGTATATCTAGTACAAGATGTAACAACAAAGGCTCGGTGTGATTCAGAAATTAGAATTAGAATCGTGATGTCAAAGAGGGCATCTAGAGAAAAAAAGAAAACAATCATAATATCAAAGATTATAAACTTGATCTACGGGAGGAAAAAAACACATCTCCGATTAAATTGTGTATGTCCAGCCGTATTATGTGATTCTGAAATGTGGAAAATGGATAGACGTGATGAACAACGTACATAGACATATGAGATATGTATTAACAATAAATGACAAGAACCCGAAGGATTGGGCAAAACATTGACGAATGAACAAGTTCTGGAAAATATAACAAAACAAAGATTTCTTTATGTAATAAAGCAACGATAACATTCATGGCTTGGTTCCTTCTAAGTTATGAAGAAACACCAAATAGATTAACAGAGGGCAAAATACAGGGGAAAAGAGGAAGGGAGAAGAAGACTTGGAAAACACTTATAAACAGGCAGGCACAGACCTAGCAATGTGTGGAATTAAGGAGAGGAGCACATGGCGGAGGATACAATGGAACGGAATGACCAGGAAGTTTCATCGCTAGCCCAGAGGCTGAAATACTTGATGGTGATGACGATTCTGCGGGAGACATGTTGGAGAATGATACTATATTATTACATGGGATATGCAACGAAGTATATAACGTGGTTAATGATATGTTTGGCATTTTATTTGCACACAGCATGTTGGCAACGTATGTCATGTTACATTGACATTTTACATTGACAGTTTATATAAATTTAAAATATGTTGACAATTTATTGCTTTTTTATATGAGATATATTAACAATTTATATAATTTTACTTGTTATATGTTGCCAATGTATAGCCATTTATATGAGATATGTTGACAATTTAATCCATACTGAAGACATTTTGACAATTTACTCCATATTACTGGAGAAATTTTGATAATTTACTTCACCTCTTAGGAAGCATGTTGACAATTTACTCCAAATACAGGGGAAATGTCGATAATTTACTCCATATTACAGGAGAAATGTTGGCAATTTACTCCACATTTCAGGATAAATGTTGGCAATTTACTCCACATTGCAGGAGAAGTGTTGGCAATTTACTCCACATTACGGGACAAGTATGGACATATTAAAGTGGATATGTTGACAATTTACTCATTAAAAGTTATATGTTGGCAGTTTACGCCATATTGGCAATTTACGCCATGTTGCAAGAGATAAGTTGGTAAATGACTCAGTATTTTAGGAAATCTGTTGGCATCATAGAAGATACATTGGTAATAGAAAAACAAAATACTGGAATTAAACCCGTCTACAAGCGCCGTCTGACTGTGACTTAACTCCTGTGGATTAATTACATAGTTCACATAGGTGACCAAGTCCAATACCTGTTCCTTCTAATTCAACGGACAATCAGACAGTTTATTGCTGACGTCTGTAAAGGCCCTCTGATCACGTATGTCACTGGAGACCTGATGTAAGCTGATAATGTTTCATGTGACACTCTCCTGTAGCGTTGATTTTAGCCTGGTGTTAATGTTTCCATGGTTACCAAACCCGCTGACAATCTAAATACTAATTGTAGGCTACAGCGATGAAGGCTTTTCTTCCAGAGCTAGTTGTACTGTTTTGTTAGGTTGGTCCGATTTTCTTTTATCTGTCTGTCGGTTTGTCTGTCTGTCTGTTTTTCAGTCGGTCTGTCTGTCTAGATACCCAACTATCTACTCTTATTTGCCTGTGTGTTTGTGTGTCTGTCTGTGTGTCTGTCTCCCGCCCGCCCTCCTGCTTCCATCCATCCCACTATCCATGTATCCATCCGCCCATCCAGCTATCCATCCGTCTGTCCGTCCGTCCTTCTGTAATGTCTGCTGAATTAAACTGTCTTCTGTCATCTACTGCCTGTAGTGCCTTGCAGTGTAGGGCAGGGGGGTCTTGAACCTGAGTAATCAAGGCCGCCTGGCTAGTGCAGTCGCCGCGAACTGTGCAGGTTAGGATTTTCTATTTGCCTACGACAAAATGATAATAATAATAATAATAATAATAATAATAATAATAATAATCCCACACCTTACCGAGGTTCGAACCCTGCGTTCTCAGCCACTCGGCCAGCCGATCCTTAGCTGAATTAAACAAACAACTTATTTCCCAAGTCTTTGGGTGTCACTGTCTGCTATACTGTGGTACACATCCAATAGGAAGCTGACAATTCTACATGATCAGAATGCAACATGTATTCATCGCTAGCTGTATTATCTATTGAACACGTTCGTTACATCACCTGTCACCTTTTCAGGTATCTATCAAAGGGGATTGAGACTACTAACTTCTAACGAGAAGGAGTGGCTTAGAACTGCCCGGTGTCCTCCTCTAACTCGAAAAGATCAGATGCCAATTACGTTGTAGAATTTGGCAAAATTGGCATGTGGATGTACACTCCTCCATTTGACCCAAGGGTCTCAGATAAGAACGAAAAAGAATGAGGGAATTTGTGCACGTTTAGTTAGTCGCATATCCTTTTCAGGACGTAGCTGTCAATCCCAGCATTTCATGATTGTTTGTGATTTCTTGGCAAGTTTACGTTCAGTAATTTGTCATTGCTTTCTGAACGACCGGCAAACCGGTCTGTTTCCGTATCCCCCGTAGCTTTTTGTCGAACGCGATATGCGGGATTGCGAATTTCGTTCGTAACCCCTTCGCAACAGGGCAGGTTTGTGCACGTTACACACATTTTACAAAATCCCTGGGTCGTTGGCAGTCAACAGGAGTAGGCTAAATAGCCCAGTAAAAAAGGAATGCCATTGAACAGGCTAGGTATAGAAAATGTGAAAATTGACCACCTTAATACTTATTTCTAACGTGTTTCTGATATACACATATTTGGATCGTTTCGGGCGCTACTGAGTTCGTGATGTGAACCTCGGGCTTGTGACCTCTTATATCAGGATATGTGTATAGAGTAAGTAGAGAAGAAAAAAAAAAAAGAAAGCTAACAGACTATATAAATAGAATAATAATAAAAAAACACGAAAAGAAAAAAAATCCCAAGCGGGGAATCGAACCCTGGCCGCCGCGGTGAAAGCGCGGAATCCTAGCCCTCATTGGAACGTTGGAAGTCAAGTAAAGGGACCCTTTTCACGCCAGAGGGAGTATTGGCTACGACGGGCCAGCCCCAAACTTCTATATCAATTAACCCACAATGGATGGTGTGGTCAATGTCACGCCTATGGAATTCCATAGGAATCTTAAATTTCCCAATTTCAGCTGGGTTGTCCTAGGAGTCCTGGTTAATTAAAAAAATAACACTCGCCTCCAAAGGGATTCGAACACACGGCCACGGGGTTGCCAGACAAGCGTGCTAGCTCGTGCTCTACCTCGTTTCACACAAAAATTGTTGACCGGAGCTTATTGATCCAGTAATAAACGCCGCCCAAACAAGTGCTCAGTTGCCATCTCGGAAGATAGACAAACACAAAGGACCTTGAACGTTGGCAGAGACCGATTTATAAGCGAAACATGGGGGTAAGCGGGATGGAAACAGCGTCCTCAAATGAAAATCGATAGCTCTCATTCGTGTTTTCCCACTTTATATTGGATACGTGACTACGTGACAAACGACTCATGAAATCCGAATCCCTCTATCTAAATTGGACTCTTCCATACTACATTGAGACTTGGTTTAGTGAACACAGGGGGATGCCATGAAACATGGCGCTGGAATGGCGGCATGCAAGTTCTCGTGTTTTTGTAGCTTGTGTAACTCTTCGATTGTCAGACAGTCCGTTTGTGCTACTGGCGTGCATGTATGACGTACCACAAGATAAAAGCTGTCGATTGCCCCAGCATTTTGGCTATGGAAACATAAGTAACCAAACATACGCGAGAATGCAATGCCTAATAGTCACTTGTACTCTACAAGAACAACATAAACATTAAGATCACGCTACATACATAAGGGCAAGAAGTCACGTTTCATTCATTCATAAATGAGTTACAAACTACAACTAAACAAAGTATACTGAAGACGGCATAACTGAACTGGTCACGAAATGTTTCCAGCTGTAGGTCTGTGATGTGATACCGCCTTTATATTGTGTATGCTAGAATGCATGGGAAATTAGGTGGGCAATCTGTCTCTCCGATCATGCACATGACATTATCAACGCAGTTCGTTAGCAACTTCGCTAACGTGCCTGCAATTGGATAACTAAGTACACATATGGTGCCTGCTATTGGATAACTAAGTGAATATATGTTGCCTGCTATATGATAACTAAGTGCATATATAGTGCCTGCTATAGGATAACTAAGTGCATATATGATGCCTGCTATATGATAACTGTCACAAAATAAAACCGTGTGTTTAACAGGTTGATTATTATAGAGGATTTTCGGATTAAGCGGACGATCTGCCAGCGACAACTATTTTTACTAACAGAGTAAACACAGCTGCACAGGTTACATCGTGTCAGCCCATAAACACATTTGGTGGTGAGTGAGAAGGAATGGATACATCGAGTTGGCAGTTCATTAACCGTTAGAATCACATATGATTGTCGGCTTAGGATATGGAATGGTTCCGTTTGTCATCTATACTGCCGGACATCAGAGGGAAATGGCTGCTGGGATTGTCACCACGGAACAGAAGATTGACAGTTTATCAACAGGTCGGAAGTGCCCGACTAGGGAGAAAACAGTGCATCTGTCAATTCTTGGTTTCCGGCACATCGAGAGGATTGACGGGGTTATTTGCAACTCTTTGTTGTAACTCGACAGAAACTCGCTGGCTTGTTTTGAGAATCTAAACTATTACTGACAACTTTGACAGGACTTAAGCCAGGAAAATAGTTTCCTGACAAGGGATGATCTGCCACTGTGCCACCTGTGTGGGGGCATAAAGGATAACGTCACGTGGCCAACTTTAGGAGTTGCCATAAAAACCCGAGTTGGGACCAACTGGGGAAACTTGAAAATGTGGATCTAGGCAGACATGCTTGTCACTGCAGCAGTTAGAACATCTAACGTGTGAAGGAGATATTTGATTTAGTTTACACGAGCCTGTATGGCTACCATTAGATGTAATTTAGTGTAAACTGCAGTGCCGTAAGGTATAACCTATTATATATATATTCGTTATAATTAATATAGACTGTGGCCTTGTTAAACTATAGTGTGATGATTAGCACTGTTAGTGGAAACTAGCTAGAGTAGTGAAGTGATACGGGGCTCTGTTAGCTAGAATAGATTAGTGAAGTGCTGATAAGCTTTACTAGTTGAGAATTGAGTAATGAGGGATAATTGGGATCTTCCCGTAGGTGTCCCTGGTGGGCGGGGGTCCGCATTCTGTTTGCTGATTTTTTCGTTGTCATAGCCTGATTCGGCTCTAGGTGGGTAGCTAATCTGCTCTATGACTAATTCTAGTTAGCTAAAGATCATTAAGCAAGGTGATAGGCTTACACTCAGCCGAAAGGATCAGTGACTAGTACTATCACCAGATGTGTTGTTTCTATCCTAGGTTCCCTACCAGATCCAAGGAAACTCAACAAGTTTTTGGGGAAAAAAATCAAAATCCAAAAGGGAAGAACACCAGTTCAAGAGTCACTAGAGTTGCATACAGAACTTAACTTACGCTAGAAGGAAATTGATTCATCAAAGAGAGTGATGCATACTGATGCACCACACAGCATTAGACAGTAGTAACGAACCGAGAACCGGCTAAGAGTACCTAGTGTTAGTACAGCAACAATTAACATTAGAAATCAGCACTTATGGACTGAATGGTTCGATGTGCAACGAGGATGATCTGTCGACTAACTAACTAACTAACTAACTGCGTACACACTACAAAAGACTTGTGCAGTTTGTTAAGGAACGTTAGGAACGGACATTGTGTAGAGTGCAACCGGTCCATGATTAACTGTTAATACCACCGGTGTCTATTTCGGATGTTCATGAAATTGGATTACCAGAGGTCTACAGAGGCAAAGCAGTATCCGGCAAGATGGTTTCGGCAACGGGTGAGAAGTACATGTTCTGACGTAACGTGCTGTGGTCTATCTTTGCTGGGATCAGCTGACTGGGTTGCTGTCTGAGAGTCAGAGTCTACACACTTTATAGAACACGTCACACATTTTCTTCACATACACGTCTCATATACGTTACACTTTTATTTTAATAAATTACTCTTTATTAATTTTTAGAAGCAACAGTTGTTGAGTATGTTGCGTTGGGGAAGTATGAGAAGGGGGGCATAGTACGACAGTGAGAGAGTGATAGGAAAAGGTGTCCATAGGCTGGTGGAGTGTGTTGGACGGAAGCTGGTGGATTCTCCAGAATAGTGAGAGGAACAAAATATTATAATGTGGGTGTCGACTCTCTTCACTCCAGGGACGACACTTTAAAGGAGGACACGACAATAACTAAGTGCATATATGGTGCCTGCTATAGGATAACTAAGTACATATATGGTGACTGCTATAGGATAACTAAGTACATATATGGTGACTGCTATAGGAACTAAGTACATATATATGACACATTTATTTTTCAATATATGTGATATATCTCTGCCCTAAATGCTTAACGTAACATCGGTGTGTGTGTGTGTTTGTGTGTGTATGTGTGTGTATGTGTGTGAGAGAGAGAGAGAGAGAGAGAGAGAGGGCCAGATAGAGATGGGGAGAGGGAGACAGACAGACAGAAAAAGGTAAAGAGAGAGACACACACACAGGCAGACAAAGAGAGACACATAGAGTGAGTGAGTGAGAGAGAGAGAGAGAGAGAGAGAGAGAGAGAGAGAGAGAGAGAGAGAGAGAGAGACGAGAGGCAGACAGATAAAACTACAGACAGACAGAGCCACACATAGAGACACATAACAACACATAGAGACGCAGAGAGAGAGAGAGAGAGAGAGAGAGAGAGAGAGAGAGAGAGAGAGAGAGAGAGAGAGAAACACTGTAATATAGGAAACGAGTTACGAGTGATACCAGATGTAAACTTCATCAAGCGGGAAGACGTAAAATGGTTTGGCCATTTATTACTGTCGGCCATGTTTCTTCTCGTGAGCACTGGTGGGTTCTGCCCCGACAGCTGTGATAGGTCAACTCAGGTCTCAACCAACTCATCAAATAGCAACTTGAAAACAACTTGGAACACCGACTGACAAGATCTCCCAGACTAATACATGTGTTACACAACTTGTGGTTTATGAGAGTGTCATGATACTGTCATGTTGTATTCCTCAGTAAGCATTTAACTACGTGACGCAAGTGAAATATTTCGGGGCCACGCTAAAAGGCACTGTACTCTTATAAAAACCGCACTGGAGGGTAAGGTCATAGGCAATAGAGCAAGAGGTAGACAGCGATACAAATGAGAAGATAACATCAAGAGATGGAAGAACAGTAATCTGACAGAAAGTACAGTCAAGGCGAGAGACAAAACTGTGTTGGAGATCCATTGCAGCCAACCTTCATTGTGGAGACGGCACCTGATTGATTGATTTAACTGTTTAACCACGGGCATACACGGGTGGGAAAACGGAGAGGGAGGAGGAGTACATTAGAGAGTACGGTGTCCACTTCTGGCTAAATCAGACTCGGTTCGTCTCACGGGGATGATCGTTTGGATGTTGACAAAATAAAACAGAAAGGATGGTATTCTCCCCACCCCCTGATCCTGGGGTAGTGGATCTGACGTCTAGTCTTCTCATCCAAAGGTGATAAACCCTGAGAACCCGTGTCCACGTTAACAATCAAATGCAAAATTTCCACGCTGGAAAAACAAGCTATAAAAAAATTTAAAGCAAGTGTAAAAGTTATTAATCACACATTAGGATGCTCGCGGGTGCTACCGGGTTTGTGCATTGTGTTGAAATTCTCCATGTATGATCTATGAGAGGAGTTAGAAGGAAGACCGATAAAGATACCTGTATGCAATGAAAGTAGTCCTATATAAACCAAGTCGAACCAGTGCTTCGTGGTGAACGGTGCTTGTTATATTCTCACAATACTCGGTAACTGATTCTTTCTTTAGAATAGCGTCGCCTGGGGGACATTAGTTTCAGCCATCCAAATTTGTCTATGATAATTACATTTTTTCTCACTATTGGGCCCGTTCCACACGAAGCAGAATTTAATTATTACCTGATCAATACAAAAAATCAGTCTCTCCTCCTGTCAATAGAATCGTAATCTACCCCTTTCAAAACTGCTAACTAAACTAGTTGGCGACGATCTTATAGTCATGGGGATCGTCTTGTAGATGACCATCTCGAGGCAAGTTTCCACTTCCAAAACTAACCCATGCAGTCAATAAAACCGCCAACTTGCCACATACGTCAGCGTCATTATTGTACGTTCCTTATCAGTATTAAACAGTCCGTCTGGAATCTTAGTTTCTGCTAATATTATGTCCTAGGGGTACGCAGCACTTATAACTACCAACAGATTATACACCCCTCCCCCACACACACACACACGCACACATGCATACAAACACCCCCTCTCCTTCCTCCCCCACCCCCCTCCACACACACACACACACACACACACAAGATAACATAATATTGCACAGCAGGAAACAAACAAAAGACATTTGTCAAAGACTCGATAGTACCACACCTCGTGAAGCCATAGCACAGTTGAGTAGACACTCAACAGGCCACGTTTGCCAGCAGAGTGCGATGTGAGGTAACACGCACGAAGGTGAAGGTCACCCCGCGTGGTGTGTAACCACGGGAGAGAGGTTAGGTAGACGGGAGACTGGACTTGAGGCGTTCACATCGTTTAGAATAGCGTTAGGAGTTTTGTGTTCACTAATAGATAGAACTAGCATAGGGTTAGCAGTTTGTGTTAGATAATTCTGTGGCTGTATATTGTGTATTGCATTAGCGACTGTTTACCGCTTGTAAGCGAGCCAACGGCAATAAAATGGACCATACATTTTGCCTCCCACACGACTTGCAAGTTGTCTTGTATGGGTGTGTGAGAAGTACCCGTTGAGGCCTGTCAGTTGAGTTGTTGACAGGCCAGGGTAATTGTGGTGTCAGAAAGTGGTGCTTGGACGAAAGCGCCAAGCTAATACCCACAGTAAAAGGGTAATTGTGGTGTCAAGAAGTGAAGCTTGAACGAAAAGTTCAAGCTAATCCACTCATCCACGGGCTCCAGACTAGGGATTAATTTTTGTAGTAACGATAATTTGTGCAGACAGGAGAATTTGCGAGCTAGAAATATGCCTATCGTGACAAAATAGTGTTTAATTGTGTTTATGATATATTTATTCAATGAAATCATGTATTCTTCGAAGCTGTAAGTATTAATATTCTTATTTTCTTATATTTATTCATATATTTACCAATTTATTCTTGAATAAGCACCAAACATGATTCACGGCGCAGGAATACACAGGCAGCCGACAATATTGATTTTTGAGATCTAAAAATAGCGCTGCGCGATGACGTAAAGTGATTGACAGACAGTTGTTCTGCGTCATTAGCATAAAGCAGTCGAGTGTTTACAAGATCGCTTAGCGGAGGCCCGCCTGAATCTGTGCTGTATATTGTTTATTATTTACTTATTTAAGTTACTAAATGAATATATTTATTTGTTGACACATTATTATGTTATTTTGATTTCTTTACAAGCATTTATTCATTTTTGGGTCTATTTTCTCTTTGCTTATCGTCACGATGGAACTATTTTCGGGCTAAGCATCTGATACTTAGCTGCACAACGTTTACAGAAATTAACTAGGTTAGTAACGAAAGGCAATTATTGTTTAAAACAAAGACAGGACATTGACATTAAAATTAATTAATACATATTCTAGGTGTTCGTAAGTCTGTCATTGTCTAAGTCATTGTCCTTAGTTGTCGAGTAAATCATATCGTTTAGTAGGCGTGTTTACTGCTGCCCTATATATCAGAGGGCAAACAACAGCTGTGCACATACACCTGTGGGCCAAATACCGTGTGCTACGTACGAAACGTGTCGCCACCCCAGTGTACCAAACAAGGTGACCTGTGTCAAAGGAGCTTCGTTCCCACATTAAGCTGAGTACACTTATATATTTTGTCATGCAATTTGATTAATAGTGCATCTCTTTTTCAGCGTGTAACGCGTTGACATATTTGTATACTCTGTTTTTCTGCAAGATAAATCTGGGCAGGGTAAAAACAGAAAGCACAACTGATAGTGATCAGATAAGAACAAACATAACATATCAAAGATAAATAACTGATTAAAGTCATCATTGCCTATCACTGTTAGCCAAGTACTAAAGTAAGATGGCAACTTTATCAGATTTCATAAAAGCAGGCAAAGAACTAGAATTAACAGGAAAAGAACTACAACAATATGCTGATCAGAAATTTAAAGAAACAAAAGAGGAACAAACACGAAAAGAGAATGCGGAAAGGGACGAACGCGCACGAGAAAGAGAACATGATAAGGAGATGAAACAAAAACAATTAGATCAAGAGAAAGAATTAAAACAAAAGGAATTAGATCTAAAGCAAAAAGAGATAGATGAAATGGCAAGAGTTAAAGAAAAACAAATTCAAGTAGAATCAGAGACACAATTAAAGATGAAAAGCATGGATGTAGACTCACACGCAGAGATCTCTGCCACTAAACTAAGAAGTCAACAAGAGGAAAATAAGTTCAACAAATACAAAAATATTATCAAACCATATTGTAAAGAGGACTCCATATCTGCCTGGACAGAGAATGTAGAGTATCAATTTAAATATCACCAAGTTCCTTTAGATATGTGGGCTCCGATTTACATGAAGAATCTAAGTGGTGAGCCCCTTAAAGTAATAGAGTCTATTCCTATTGAACTTAGATCTAGCTATCAATACATCCATGATAGGATTATGCAGCACTTTTTACTTGATGCCCCTGGGTATCAGGTTCAGTTCTCAAATTTAAAACCTAAACCTAGTGAAACTTTTATAGATTATTTTTCAAATGTGCAGAGTGTACTAAACAGGTGGCTTAAAGCAGCTAACATAGGAAAAGACTTTGATAGATTAAAAAACCTAATAGCTATGGACAAGTGTATATCTACTATACCTTCTCCTTTTGCTAAGTTTTTGCAGCAGTCAGACATTGAAAACATCGAGCAGTTCGAAAAAAAAGGCTCAGCATATTTTTCTTCTAACAGAGAGATTTTTAAGACCTCAAGTGACTCTGAGATAGTTTCCTTTGTCAAAGACCAATCAAAAAACTATCAGGGTAACAGAAAACCTTTTCAGAAGTATGATAAGAAAGACAGAAAAGTTTCCATATGCATGTACTGTCAACTAATGCACGACACTTATGCTATGTGCGACAAATCGCCGAATTATCCGGCGCATCTTGAAAATGTGATCAAGAAGCAGCAAAGCAAACGGTCTGCATACAGGCGTGCAATTAAATGTTTTTTCTGTTCCTCTTATGGCCATTATTCTAATAAGTGCCTTGGCCGCCAACGTTTGAAAGCTAACAACGCTATGTTGATTGACACCTCTTCAGATAGTGGTAGTGAGAATGAGTGTGAGATTGAAAGTGACTTACCAACTAACCAAGCAGGGGATGTGTGTGCTGCTAACGATATATTAAGCTTTGACAGCTGTGAACGATGTCACCAATTCCATGCAGACGGAATACTGGAATGTGGACATACAGTACCATGCTCATCTGAGAGTGTGAATGCAGCATTAGCCTCCAGAGGCAAGTTAGTGTTCCACAATGCAATGGTCAATGATGTACCATGCCAATGTTTGCTGGATAGCGGCAGCACCCTTATTGGTCTTCGAAAAGAACTAGTGAGTCCGGGTGATTACACAGGTGACACTGTGAAATGCCGAACCTTTTCGGGTAACGTTGAAATTTACCCTTTGGCAAAAGCCCGTATTGATTCTCCTTTTCTTTCCGGTACCTTTACTTGTGCAATACTTAACAACCCTTGTACAGATTTAATTTTGGGGTGCTTACCTCAACTGAAACAATGTACTAGTGAAGAAATAGTTGCATGGGAGAAATTAAATGCAGCTAAGGCAACAACCAGAGTTGACACTTCAAAACATCATGACCCATTGCAAAATGAGACACTACTAATGTTTTTTCCAACCAGCACAGATGACAAAAACACACAAAAACTTATACACCAGCAGAAATCTGATTTTAATGTGTCTCCATACTTAAAATTGTCAAGAGGCAAAGCCAAAATGACCAAGAATGCATCTTGGTTCGTTAGACGTAATAATGGCATTTCAACTACATGTCATATTACTAGTAACCATGAACAGGTGTTACTTGAACAACATCAGTTAGGTGTGCTAAACAATGCACACAAAACACCATGTGCGGGTCATCGTGCATACAGCAATGCCAGGCCAAGTTTTTTCAATAACAAATTATTTTGTCATGATCTATTTGCTGGTAATGGCTGTCATCAATTGATACAAAAGTTGAAGGGTAAACATCCTACAGCTGAAATACAACCCTCTACACTGGCACCCAAGCCATTTGATAGAGGAAGGGTCAGTTCTACCACAAGCACACAAACAAATGTGCGAAAACAAGTAATCTGGAACTTCATCAAGACAGATTTAGGCTACTTCCATACAAACGAAATGGCAAGGACCATTCAAAGTAGCACATAACCATGGTACATGTTGACTATGAAATATCGATAAACAGACACTTAGAGATATTCCATGTCAACATGCGGAAACCTCACTTTTCAAGACAAGAGACAGAAATAGTGACAGACGAACAGATTGCACCAACACCAAGTGATCAGACGACAGACATACACAACGCAACGACACTAGTTAGTGAGACTGGCAAATCCGACGAGGGGCATACATGTAGTGAACTTATAGAATACACATGAATAAATCAGAATACTGATGACTGGACAATACACCTACTGAAACTGAGACATGCCTTTGACAGAGTGCGACGCTTCGGTCTCACTGTCAAACCAGCAAAGTCAAATTATGCCTAAAATAAATTCATTTTTGGGTCATGTCATTTCTCAAGTCCAACTGTAGACTGACCTGAAAAGTAGTACCAAAATTATGAATCTGACCATGTCTAACAGAAAGAAACAGGTCAGAAACCTTTTGGGATTAGTAAATTACTCAGAAATTACAAATATATTTTCCAATGTCTTAAAATCTTCTGGAAATGAAATGTGAAAGATGCATTATTAATTCCTGCATTGTCAAAATTGGAGATCCTTTTTTGTAAATATTCCAATCCCTCCGCTTGCCTAATCCTAGACTCATTTATTATCTTAGGTCATATGCCAGCAGAATCTCCATCACTACAGTACTAGGCCAATTTTTTTTTTTTTTGAGGGCATCTTCCATCCGCTTTGCTACGTGAGCAGTAAGATCACACATGCTGAGTCCAAGGATTCCATATCACATTTGCAACCCTAGGCTTCATCTATACGGTGAGAAGGCTCCATCGAGTTCTGACGGATGTTCACTGCATTGTCCAGACCGACAACTCCCTGATCACGGTCATACATAGTGGTGTGCATCAAAATGACCGGATATTCAGGTGGTCACTAGTTTTACCATCTGGGGTAAAAATACCTGAAATCCAACAGTAAATGTAGAGTGATGGTTGGTACATGAATATCTGATAATATAAGATGTAAAATAGCTTACATACATATCCACATTGTTGGTGTAGTCATGTACCAAAACAATGAACTATCATGTGTCCGTGGACATCAGATTAAGAACTGTGCTGCTATACTTAGATACCACCGTGTGAACTAGGACAGCTCATTTCCAACTAAGCTCCATTCCGGTGTATCATATATATGAACCGCAGAAAACAGTGTCAGAACAGTGCTTAATTACAGACACGAAAAGACAGAGCTACAACACCAGCGAACTCTACACGTGCACTACCGAGAGAACATTAAGATGACTGTGTAATGTATTTCAGATACCCAGGCAAAGTGTGTGGTTATATTATGCCTATACAACCATTGCACATACATGAAGGCAACTACTAACCTGTGTAAACCAAATACTATGTATATAAACTTATTGTGATATGTAATATAATATTTTAAGATAGTGATAAATTAGATGTAGGTTAGGAACTATAACAGTTCTCATTTATTTTAATAATGTAGTTAGTACAGTAATTAACCCATTAAAATTAGATTAGAATATTAGTTTAGACATAAGAATAGTTTATTACAAGTTAAATTAAATTTATGATATGAATAGTACCATTTAGATTGTTATATTTCACTTAGTTTCATTGTAGTTAGTTTATTCCATCTTAATGAAACCATACCATCTTTCAAATATTACCATTTATTAGTATCATCATTTGACATCATAATAGATTAAAAAGAGTAGATAAGGTAACATACAGCATTTACACCAGTTAGATTAAGAACATCACTCATATAATTCCTTTGTGCATTTAAAAACATTATTTAGCATAGTATTTAGAAAAGTACATAAATTGTGGTCACATAATCCATTTAATTAAGGTACATAACTCACATCACAACAATTGCATTTAAATAGTTAGATTACATCACTTAGATTAGGAAAAAATAAGAAGTAATATAATCATATCATATAATTAACATAACAAATTTAATAAATTTAGGTAACACATTAAATACTTAGTTATAGAATTAGAATGGTATGTTAGAATGTAAAGTTTTCGTTAGTGAAATTGTGTTAGTGTGAATGTGTTGTCTGTAATATAGTTTAGAACTTAGATTACAGTATTTTGGGTTTCATGACAAGTGAATGTAGTCACGAATTAGTGTTATACACCTGTTTGTGGCCACATTGAACCAAATTATGACACTCAAAAAACTAACATACATACACATAGAATTTATAAATAGAGGATAGAAATTAGATTAGTAGATTTATTACATCCAAACACACAAACAAACAGAAAAACAAACATATAAATTGCATACACTATTTGTAAATCAAAGACAGATAACTATGGGGCCAGGGGACATAATGGACAACGAAGAACTAAATTAACAGTGAAATAAAGTCTTACGCGCGGAAGCGAAGGAGGTAAAGCCTATCGCACACACTCTTGTAGAATGGTTGTTAAATATTATATGGGGGACATGAAATAATTCATGTGTTGACCCTAAGAAAGTCAACTTTGTATGGGTAGTAAGTTAATTTACTATGTGAGGGCAGGTCTTATAAGACAACGGTCCGGTTCAGACATACCTCTGATAAATATAATATAGCATGTGAGAAGGGGCTCACGCCAACCAGTCAAGTTTGTGGCGATTGCCAGTAGCCAAGTAAGGCTTTGCTACATTGTGACAATAGTTATTAATAGTTCATTGGAATGCCCAAAGCCAGGTTATCTAGAGTCTTTGACAAAAATTAGAGACACTAATTTTTTGTTTAGGAACCTCTTGCGTCACAACCAATGAGTGAAAGTTGATGACGCAACACAAGAGGGGTGGGTGTGTGTCAAAGACTCGATAGTACCACACCTCGTGAAGCCATAGCACAGTTGAGTAGACACTCAACAGGCCACGTTTGCCAGCAGAGTGCGATGTGAGGTAACACGCACGAAGGTGAAGGTCACCCCGCGTGGTGTGTAACCACGGGAGAGAGGTTAGGTAGACGGGAGACTGGACTTGAGGCGTTCACATCGTTTAGAATAGCGTTAGGAGTTTTGTGTTCACTAATAGATAGAACTAGCATAGGGTTAGCAGTTTGTGTTAGATAATTCTGTGGCTGTATATTGTGTATTGCATTAGCGACTGTTTACCGCTTGTAAGCGAGCCAACGGCAATAAAATGGACCATACATTTTGCCTCCCACACGACTTGCAAGTTGTCTTGTATGGGTGTGTGAGAAGTACCCGTTGAGGCCTGTCAGTTGAGTTGTTGACAACATTCCTCACAAAGGATGGATAAATAACATGATAGCAACAAACACCACTGTAAATAAGGCGCCCATCTGAGCTAATTCCAGATCGTTGTTCATATCCTTACCTTGCCAAGCATACCAGAAAAGATGAGAAGTCGATGAACCATAAATATGAATAGCGTCGCTGTATTGATTTGTATCTCCATTCGTAGTCCCAATACATCGTCTTTATGTCGATGTTTTTAGTCGTGGAGTTCCTTTTGCTATTTCCTCGTTTTGTCCCTCGAAAAATAAGGTTGTTTTTTTCGCATTGCTGTCTGCCTCGGTAGTGCGATACATTTCCTGCAGTTCTTTACTCAACAGTATCCGTTAGACCCACGGCGTCTAAGGTCCCTCAGTAGCGCAGGGGCAGGCACTTTGGCCTGTCGGTCTTGTCCTGTGTTCAATGCCCCTTGTAAATGAGGATGTTTTTATGTGATCACATGACCTCGGGATCAACCCAGTCTCAGAATGGGTAGCAACAATATATCTAGGAAGTCAAACATGGCCGGTGGGTACTCACCGCACCCATCATTTATAGCTGTGTCTGCCATATAAGCCTAGTAGTACTACTACATCTTCAGGGAACCGCCCTAGCTCACTGGCTGGCATACTATCCTCCCAGCCTGGTAGTCATGTATTCAAAAATCCGTCCAGGCGGGGATGCTTTTAAACTGACCTAATCTCTCAGGTTGACCCAGCCTAAATTGGTACCATGTATGTTCTGGGAAGTAAAGACGGACTGTGTGATAAAGACCATATCAACCATCAAGCGCCAGTTGCTCTATACAAATAGGCCGAGAGAGGGTTCATGCTGCATGGCGACACGCGGTCTCTAAATTCAGCCCAGACTTTGTGTTATGGAGAGGTATAACTCCATTTTACAAACTATGATCTGTCAAGACGGCAAGGTGCCAGTCAATAGTTCCGTTCTCCATCTGTCAGTCCAGTGGACTATTTAGTCTCGCCAAATACTGATGGTGTCACCTGGCCAAATAGAGATCATCCAGTGCCTTGCCGGCTGGCATGGGCGATCATGCCTCTCTACAAATTACGATCTCCGACGTCATGGATCAATTCGTGCGTTGACTCTTTTTCCGTGCCAGGACACAAGGTTGTCAATAATCTTTTCACGCTGACTTCTTCTATCTCTCTTTCCGCAAATCTTTCCCCTTGTCACAACATGTTCCAGTTTTGTCTTCTCATAACGTGGCCAAAAATACGAGGACTGCCTCTTTCTGTTTGTGATAAGTTGTCTTTGCGACTCAGCTTCCTTTAAAACAGCCTGATTTGCTCTTTTTGGCCGTCCAACTAATTTTCAGCATTGCTCTATAAAACCACATCTCCAAGGTTTTCATGGATTTTTCCACCTGTGTACTAATTGTCCATGACTGGTGGCCACATAGATAGCTGACACCATCTAGAACACGCCAATTCTCGACACATTTATGACACCTAAAAGGCATTCACTGGGATAGGGGGGGGGGGGACTGGCGTGAGAGTTTTAAACAGTGTACTATTAGTTTTCTTATCATACCTGAACCAGTATTTCTGTATGGCAGTGAATCTTGCAGCGTAAATCAACAAATTTAGGAAGAACTTTGAAGCAACTGTGGTTCCTGAGACGAATGTTGCGAATATCTTGAACTGCCAGAGTAACTAACAGTGATTGCCTGGAAGAGGCTAATGAAACTGGAACATTATTTACAACTATAAGAAAGAGACAAACAGCTTTCTTTGGTCATGGGATTAGAAGAGAGACATTGGGGAGCATTGTGTCAACTGGAACGATTGGTGGAAAAAGAGACAGAACACCAAAGTCCGAGATCTTTGAGGAGACGCGAACACCTACGCCAGCTGGCAGGGCACATGCTGATGATGATGTAATATCTGGCTGCGCCTTCGACATAGGCGACACCATTAAATGCGACAATCACCCATCGATCGCCGATTGTTCTATAAAAATGAGATGCGCGAAATAATCAAATACGCCTCAAGGTCTGCAAAGGGATCCTGTGCTAACTCCATCTCCAACATGTCACGTGACTCGTACAAGTGGTTTTTAACTTGAGAACTTAAGCAAACTTCCATGTCTACTTTATCTGTCTGACCTGTCTTGACATAAACATTATGTGTCATGCTTTTTTTTCGTCCCATATGTCTATTTGGGACACGATATCTAATTCCGTACTTGTTTCCGTGAGTATGTCTAATTCTGTGCTTGGTTCTGTGAGCAGATTGTATTTCCTCATTTCATAATATGTGAGTAAGGAAGAGGAATGAGTTTAAATGAAGAACTCAGTGGGATATGTTTGCTAGAAGCGAAATTAACATGTTGGATTACTCCCTGGGGAGAGAAAGTGTCGCAGTGCTATTTGATTCTAAGTGTAATGTGTGATTGCCTACATCAAACACCATATGTGTAATGTGGGCTGTACCTAGAAGACACAGGAGAGCTGCACAACGTGAATCTTCTTCTCTTTCCTCATCATCCCCATATGTGGGTTGTCGGGGTGCCACGGAGTATTCATTTCTATTGACTGTCTTCCATTAATCCACATCTTCGGCAGCATGTATGACCTGGATACCTTGTCAATTGCTTTTTTTTTTTTTTAAATTCGCATATCCTTTTACAGGACATCGCTGTCAACAGCAGCATCTTTTAGCTGTCTGTTGATTGCTTGGCAAGATTACTCTCAGTAGTTTGCCATTGCTTTCTGAGCGACCGGCTCAGTTATCCCGCAGGTCACCAGCGGGGGACGAACCACTCCCAGTTCTCGCCCGCTACGAGACTCTGCGTGATAAACGGGATTACGGAGAAAGTGGTGTAACTCTCGGCCACAGAGACCGGCTGCTTTATGTTATGAGACAAAATTTATTTTGTCTCTAGCGTCCCTTACTGCCATAAGCTGTTCATAGGTGGATACATTCCGTTAAGGAATAGTGGCGAATGACATGGCAAACTTTTAATCCTTCACATCTAGCAAGAGTGGTTCTTGATAAGCTGCATAACAGTATCAGTTCGCTGTCCCGAGGAAGATAACTAGTCCTGATGTGGACCAACCCATTGTGGAATCTTTGGAAATGAAAAGGAGATGAGTTGGCAAAGGCAGGAAGAGATCTTGAACTGCATTATCCATCGCAGGACTTGTAAAGACTAGAAGTGTATATAAACTTCTAAAACAAACTATGATACTGCATTGCAGAAAATAAGATGAAAAGTACAGACCAGAGAATGACATGATCATCAAACTAGGCAGACACCAGCAGACGAAAGTCTTTAACCTCAGAGCAGAAAACCGTGGACTCAGAGCACAGCTTCGCCGAATGTGTTCCAGAGACTATGCCACTTGCAGCCGTGGAACACCAGGAAGACATTCACAAGAACACCATGGAAGACTGCCCAGAATTTGCCAGGAAGAATGGAAATATGACACGTAGGAACAGTCTGCGGGATAAATGGTGGGGGTCCAGTGAAGACCACACTTGCGCCGTCCTGTTCATAGCCTGATTTGTCGAAATAGATGCATAACAAACTTTGATGGCTGCAGAGGAGTAAGAAAAAGAAGAAACTGAAAAAGAAGACCGGGGGGGGGGGGGAAGCGGGAAGAAGGCATACTGCGTATACATTTATTAGTTTGTAACAAGCATATTTATTTTACAAAAAGTAAACTAAAGAACCCATATACACGCTTTAAAACTACTGGATGTGGTACTAGCGCATGTTTCTGTACAGACCTATCGGTACTCAACGGGAGATGTGGCTAGTATCACGCCGGTCGCCTGTATTTTCCTCAATATTTCCTAGTACCTAATTTAGGCTGGGGTGACCTGGAAGCCCTCGTAAATTTGTCAGTTTAAAAAAAGCAAACAGAACATCCCCGTCTCGATGAGGGTTCGAGTACATGACCACGACACCGGCAGGCAACAGCGTTAGCCGCTACGAAACCCTGACCACCCCCCCCCCCCCAACCTTTCTTTAAAAAATATATATGCACGATGGGGCTTCAAATGAAAACATTGAAAGTGTTATAGAAATTACAATAACCGTGCATTTTCAAGAGTATTAAATACGTGAGATCGCGGTGCATACGAACACAGTGACGTCATAAGGACAGCTTAAAGATGGCCGCCCCACTTTTGACATTTAATAAAAGAGGAGTAGCATTCTGTTATACGATTTTTGATCAGTGAAGGGGTTGAAACCTATAGAAATGTATCGCCGAATGCAGGTCCATTATGGTGATGCATGGCTATCAGTCAAGCAAGTGTATGAGTGGAGCAGGAAGTTTTAAAACGGTCTATTCACGACCGGGTGACGCACACCGAGTAATGATTTTTCTACAGGAATCCAAGCACTTTATCAGCGCTGGGGTACTTGAAGACGTTATATATATATATATATATATATATATATATATATATATATATATATATATATATATATATATATATATATATATATATATATATATATATATGAAGACGTTGTCTATAACTTCTACTTTCGAAATCCTGAATGCCTCGCTTCCCATCGGCTGCAATTATCCATCATTAATTCCCATATAAAAGAATACATACCACTAGGGACTTGTGTAGTCTGGAAATTTATGCCATTCCTTTTCCAATCTTCTCCCTGTCTTGTCATGGAACATTAGGCCAGCTAAAATCTTATCCTGACTTCGTTTCTTCAATCTCCAGATATTTAAGCCCTGAGATATTAAATGGCTTTGACTTTACATTTTGATTATCCAGCATAATCTTGGTTGTTTCCTGATGTTTATAGCGATTACCAGTATCTTGCTTTCTTCTGGGGGGAAACAACCTTCCCAACGGATCTTGCTGTTTTATCTAATCTTGTTGAGAATTCTCGGATATCTCATTATATTGATTCATTTGGTTATTTCGGGATTTGAAATTTAAATATTGCTCAATTTGATTATTGCTCATTGGATTTAGGAGGCCTGGTGTTCCTTGTAAGTGAGAAGTCCTGATCGTTTCGGGTCCACATCGATTGACGGACGTCAGTCGCGGCGATTGGGCAATCTTGAGCATAGCCTACGATGGGTGACGTTGTAATATTCTGGTGTGATAATTTGGCAGTGTGTCCAACGTGTGCCGCGTGGTTACACACCCGCTTCACACGCCAGCGATCCGGGGCTTGTTTCCGGATCCGGTCAGGGATATGCACTACTGACGAGCTCAAACGAGGGCGAAACTCGAGTATAGTGCTTCCATATTGACGTGGATAGGCCTTAGGTTCATACCAGAATACGATCAGCGTTGCCAGTAGTGGGTTGTGCTCAATATTTAAATCTCATTATATGTCATCGTTAAGATCAATATGCCTGCACAGAGGATGACCTCCATTCGATAAATGAACTGAACAATACGTGCAGGCTGAAATGGAACATCTAACTCGACGCATTGAAACCGGACACCCACGTTTACCGATTACAGTAGAAGATCTAGCTTAACACATTGAAACAGAACACCCACATTTACCGATAACAGTAGAACAAATAGTTCGACACGTAGAAACAGATCACCCACACTTACAGACTAACGTAGAACAAATAAATGGAAACATTGAGTTGAGTTCAGCTAAGAACTGACATCACTGCACTCAGGACATTCCCATGCGCGCTCCGTACTTTCGTTCAACAGCCAGCGAAGAATCACAATACTAATCGTTCTCACCGCTATCTGATTGAAAGTTATCCTGGTCTTCACTCCCAGTTTTGAGATTCTACCAGAACCTCTGCCAATCTCCCGCAATTTCATCCTTTTCACACATGGGTTCTCAGTCTGTTCCCCGACCTTATCCACTTGGTCCCACAAGCGCGCGATCACCGCCCCCTTGTCCATAAGTAATCTACCACCAAGAGGTGCATTCCCTGCCAGCCTATCAATCTGTTCATTCCCCCCGCACTCCCGCATGGCTATGGCTAAAGATCCATACAATTCTCACAATCTGTGACCTCTGAAGCGAGGTGAGCCATTCCACATGAAACATTCCTTTCTCCACCTTACTAAGCAACCCAACTCAACTCAGTGTAGTATATTTTGAAAACTGTGGGAGTCCTTAGTGCGTGTTGTGAAAATGTAAAATACAAATATAGTAATAAACTTACCATGTGTACCATTGCTATTATGATAACTGTGTTTTTAGTTCATTTGTTTAAACAGAATAATATTTGATAACATGGCGAAGATATAGGGACATTCATACAAGCCGCATTTTCAACATTAGATGAATTATGCATCCAGACAGGTATACAAATAATCAGACAGACTGGCATACATACAGAAAGGCACGCACGCACGCACGCACACACGTGTACTAATAAATATGCAGCATATTCTGTTTGAAAAAGAAAGGTCGCGTGATAGGGAAGTGGTGATACCACCTCCTCATATTGCGATTTAGAACCAACCATTTGAAGCACATAAATTAGTATCTGTCGCCGGATCACATAGGAACGAGCTTGTTGTTACAATTCACGCAGAATTCTAGTTTTCAAAAAGTTCACCCAGGGGAATTTACTCCGCTATCCATGAGTTCGTTAATAAGCAACAGGCAAGCCGTTGTCATGGCATCGTGGCCACACGCCCAGGGATGTTAAACATTGATGTGAGTGAAATATCATCATCATCATCATCATCATCACTTGCTCTGTCAAAGGGCGTAGGCGTTCATGCATCTCCACAGATCTAGGTCCTTGACATTCTTGATTTCCTTTTGATGAAATACTTTCATGCCAACGTCTTAGGCTGTCACTGTCACTACTGGATATAGAAACTTGCGCTGTGACGTTGGAGAGGGAGCGGGGGGGGGGAGCAGGGGGTAAGTTGTCTGAGGGATTAAGGCCGCCTGGTTAGTGCAGTCGCTGCGAACTGTGCAGGTTAGGGTTTTATTTTTGCCCCGAAAGAAAAACCTATCCATCACCTCACCGAGGATTCCAACTCGGGTCTCCTGAATGGAAGCCCGGTGTTCTAGCCACTCTGCCAACAGACGTTCAGCAACATTTCTCGGTGTACCACTGTCCCTTCTACCATTGCACGTTCCATTCCCCCCCCCCCAATTCTCTCTTCTCATTAGCATGCTCTGTGGCGAAGGAGTTACAGACGAGCAGACTCCGCTGAGTTGTTTTTCATAAAATGATATGATTGCCTGTCGTTCAGAAAGCAATGGCAAACTATTGAACGTAAACTTGCCAAGACATCTCAAATAGCCCAAAACTGCTGGGGTGTACTGTAAAGGATATGCAACTAACTTTAACTCTTCTCTTTCAGTGAATAAAGAGCACTCTTTGTATCTTTCTTATCATCATCATCATCACCAAGTGCCTTACTGGCGGGCGTAGGCAATCTACGACGCATTCATTCATTCATTCATTCATTCATTCATTCATTCAGTAGCATGTCCTTCGCATGAACCCAGCTCCCATAACAACCCTCTAGAAAACTTCTCGATCATAAGCAAGATGTCCCACGTCCGATACACCCATCTGGAGATCATCCGCCACATCCTGCACCCTTCTTCTCTTTGGCCTTCCTCCTCCTATCTTCCCAGGCATATACCCCTCCATTATTGATCTCTCCAAATTTTCGTGACGTTTCAAGTGACCAAATTATATCAATTTTCTTTGTTTTATTGTTTTTAATAGCCAACCCTCTTCAATATTCAGCTCTTGAAGTATGGATGCATTTGTTCTTTTCTTTACCCAAGATATTCTTAGAACCCGTCTATAACATTTATATTCAAAAGCATTTATGTGCTGTTTAGCTTGTTTAGTAAGTGTTCGTTTAGGCGTATGTTGCAATGGGAGAGATGCATGCTCTTAAAAATCTAATTTTTGTAGTTCTATCTGTCCCACTCCAAAATGTATTCAGTTGTTTTAGTCTTTGAAGAGCAGTTGATGGTCGTCGTTTAATTTCTTTCATTGTGTCACCGTTGTTGGTAATCAATGACCCAAGATACTGTCAGTTACTGCCTATAGTACCTTGCGGTGTAGGACAGGGGGGTCTTGAGCCTGAGGAATTAAGGCCGCATGGCTGGTGCAGTCGTCCACATTTTCCAACACCTCCAATCTTTCCTCATTAACAACATATATTTCTTTCTCCATAGTAGTTTTATCTGTCTGCATTATTTTTGTTTTTGCTAAGTTAAGATATAAGTTGTGATTTTCACTATTTATTTGGGTTGAGGTTATTAAGTTTTCTATACCAGTCTGTGATGTGGATAGTAATACTGTATCATCAGCATATCGAATCAGCATATCGAATCTCTGGTATTTCATGACCACCGATATTTAGGGCATCATATTGCTCTCTGGTTATATCATCTCAGACATTTCTCATTATATTTTCGGCGTACAGGTTAAACAAAACATTTGTTTAAACTGTACGCCGATCTACGACTGCAGGGATCAATTTCACGTAGTGACTTCCTTCTGTGACGACTACCAAGAATGTTTTAACGATGTCTTCCTCTGTCTCTCTTTCCTAAAAATCTTTCCGATTGTGACAAAATGTTCCACTTTTTGTCTTCTCATAATGTAGCCATAAAATGAGTGCCTCTTTCTGATAAATGTGATAAGTTGTCTTTGCGAAACAGCCTTCCTCAAAATGTCTAGATTGCTCATTTTGGCAGTCCAATTAATGTTCAGAGATATTTGTCTATTAAGTCACATCTCCAAGGCTTCTATAAATTTTCTCGCATGTTTACTAATTTTCCAAGAATCGCAACTTACTTATAGTTGTATGTAATGTTCTACTATCATACTATAATTTGCCTTTTCCAGACCCTCGTTATTATTTACTCTGGCCGCCCAAGATATTCGCAGCTTTCTTCTCAGAAACCACTTCTCCCCTCCCTTACTTGTAAGATCTTCCAAAGTAAGAAAAACAAGGATCACAATAAATCACTTATTTTTGAATGACGTACACAACAAGCGTGTTAAAATAATCATTATAATGCTATAATTGGAAAGCGTTTTTCGTACTTGGTAGAGAGGAAACCATATTGTTCATCACATCATATCCACTTCAAGCAGGCGCCTTGGTGTAATAGTTTGGACGCTGCACTGACAATGGCATTAGCAAGATTGGAAAAGGATTCGACACCAGCTCTCGTCCTTCGCTACGGGTGGGGGAGGGAGTGGCCACGCATTCCTCTGTGCGCCCAGGCTTACAAACATGTGATGGCCTTAATATTTCACAAACCCACAACAGATTTATGCTTTTCTATGTGCTAGGAGGCAAATGAAAAAGAAAACATAAACATCTTGTAAAACTGGATATCCAATGTGCAAGATTGGGAGATTATTGGGTGTGCTCACAGTTAACCTACATGTCTGTTGTTATAAAAATAAAAAGCAGGGTACATCTAATGTCATGTGACAAATTATTGTATTTAAAAGTGAAAGTTCGGGACACAGTCTCTATTTAGTGGAATTTTGGAGATATGGTGTTAACACCATGAAGAAGAAAAAAAAAAGAAAAGTAAATTGGCCTCTTCCCCCGGACATTGGGCTGGAGCCTGTTCACAATGAACTATCTAAACCCAGGGGAGGACACAGGACCAACAGGGACCCAATCGCAGCCAGGCTGTATCTGTGGTTGTGATTCATGCCCTGGTTACAACTTAACACGCCTTTTCGCATATAAACAATAGGTGCTTATGAGCATTAGCTGGATCTGTTCTCCAGGACAATCTGGTGTGCTTTAAAATGAACAGCCTGACAGATTGGCCGCATCATTAAGGGGCGATTTGATGCATGATAAGGCGGGTGTGGTGAAGGCCCTCTGAGGGAATGTGATTAATGCAGAAGAACTGTTAGGATATCATGGTCTAGAGCAGTGTTTCCCAACCTTTTTTGTGCTATGCCCCACCCAAGCCTTTCTGAAATTCTTATGCCCCCCTCCCCACCCAACATATACATTTTTTTTTAATATTCAAAAATTTAAATGTTCACTAAAGAAACTTGAATGATAGGTTTTAGGAAAAAATCACTAGGAAATTATTGAGCAAACACATTAAGTAAATTTTCAAAACATATAATGGAGAACTACAATATACAAAACACTGATTAGACCAGTTGTGCTGTATGGCTCTGAAACCTGGAGTACAACTAAAGGAGACAAAGCCTTGTTACAAACCTTTGAGAACAAAGTCTTAAGACGCATCTTTGGGCCCATTAGGGATACACAAAGTGGAGAGTGGAAAAGAAGAAGCAACAAAGACATTTATGATCTGTTAGTTCTGTAAGTCACCGCTAATCACTGGTATCATGAAGGCTAATAGACTGCAATGGCTGGGGCATATAGAAAGTATGGAAGATAATCTTCTCTTCTTCTTCTTCAGCGTTCCGAGCCATTGAGGTTCTTTGCTGCAAATACAATCTGTCTCCATTCGTCTCTCTGGTGGACCTTCTCTTGCCAGTCGTTGATTCCAAGTGCTTGTAGATCTGTACATGTATTATCTCTCCACCGCCTTCTTGGTCTACCTCGGGGTCTACGGTCATTTATTTCCTGAGTGTAAGCGAGCTTTGTTTCCCTATTATCTTCCATTCTTTCTATATGCCCCAGCCATTGTAGTCTATTAGTCTTCATGATACCAGTGATTAGCGGGGACTTAAACAAATCATAAATGTCTTTGTTACTTCTTCTTTTCCACTCTCCACTTTGTGTATCCCTAATTGGGTCCAAAGATGCGTCCTAAAATTTTGTTCTCAAAGGTTTGTAACAAGGCTTCGTCTCCTTTCGTTGTACTCCAGGTTTCAGAGCCATACAGCACAACTGGTCTGATCAGTGTTTTGTATATTGTGATTTTGGTGTTACGAGATAGCGCCTTTGATTTTAGTAGATGTTGTAGTGCATAGTATATCTTATTTCCGGAGTTGATTCTAGTTTGTATTTCTTCCCTTATGATGTTGGAGCAGTTGAAGATTGTACCCAGGTATTTGTATGTTTCCGTTCTTTTAATGGTCATATTATCTATTTGTATGTGGCCAGAGTATTTAGCCATTCCGTCTCTTGAAATTACCATATATTCTGTCTTATCTTGGTTGATAACCAGCCCCATATGTTGGGCTTTTTCCTTTAAGTGAGTCAATATTTCCAATGTCTTTTGTTCACTTTGCCCTATAATATCTATATCATTTGCATAATCAAGCAGCTTGGAGGTTCCTCCAATATCACATTCCTCCTTTACCTTCCTTACAACTTTCTCTACAGCCAGATTGAAGAGTAGCGGCGATAGTGCATCACATCACCCTGTTTCAAGCCAGATGTTATTTGGAAGGGGTCTGATTTCCTGCCTTTATATGTTACTATATTATAAGTATCTTCCATGCATAGTTTGGTCATGTTAATTAACTTCCTTGGTATTCCAAATTCCTGCATAGCATTCCATAAACTATTCCTATGGACACTATCATAAGCCTTTTTAAAATCCACAAAAATGTTATGGAGATCTCTTTTATATTCCCAATGTTTCTCGGCTATTTGTCGTAAGATAAATATCTGATCTATTGATCTGTTTTGTCTAAAACCCGCCTGGTAGTCACCTAATATGTCTTCTGAATATGGTTTTAGTCTATTTAGTAGTACTGCGGATAGTATCTTATAGCTTGTGGACAGTAGTGATATTCCTCTATAATTTCCACATTGGAACTTGTCTCCTTTCTTAAAGATAGGTATCAATAATGACTCTTTCCAGTCATGGGGTAATTCTTCTGTCCTCCAGATTTTTATTATTAGTTCGTATAACTTTAGATGTAATGCATGGCCACCTGCCTTTATAAATTCAGCAGCAATTCAATGGAAGATAATAGGGAATCAAAACTCGCTTACACTCAAGAAATAAATGACCGTAGACCCCGAGGTAGACCAAGAAGACGCTGGAGAGATAATATACATACAGACCTACAAGCACTTGGAATCAACGACTGGCAAGAAGGTCAACCAGAGAGATGAATGAGACGGCTTGTATCTGCAGCAAAGAACCTCAATGGCTCGGAATGCTGAAGAAGAAGAAGATAATGGAGAACTGCAATTCAAGTACACAATAATTTTAATGAAAGATTTTTCTATATTATTTTAATTAATAGTAATTATTTATTATTTAAATTTAGTGAGATCCTTGTGCTTGATGCTTGCTGCAAAGAGATTTTATGTCAGGTTCCAAGTTAACTTCAGTCTCAAGTCTCCCCGTTTTGTTATATCCAGACGATTTCTTCCATTTTCGAAGTGCCCCCCTTAACAATCGAATTGCCCCCCTGTGGGGCGTGGGCCCCACGTTGGGAAACACTGGTCTAGAGAGAATGCACCAACAAGGGGAGGTCAAAGAATCTGGTCAACACTGGTCACTCAAAGGTAAAGCAAGACGGACATATAATCAGATTGGGACGGGCGCCATTAGTATTGGAACTTACGCTGGCTGTTAAAGATGATGACTGAACGCGTATGGGAATGCCCCGAGTGCAGTGATATCGGTTCTTTGCTCATCTCAACTCAACGCCTCTTGGTAGATGGCAAGATCCCGTACTGGTCACGAACGAATCACCAAAACACGAGAAGTAGATTGTGAGCTTTACTAGAACACGATTACAAGTAATAAAATGGACGTTGCGGCTAAAGTCTTCGTCAGCACAGAACAAACAAACATAAACCGACACACAACTACATGAAAAACACTAAATGAAAATATAAAGGTTACTTATCTGTATCCTTGTTTGGCTAACTACGTCTTGAGTGACCGACGCTTTAGACGACTATCAGTGGATGGTATGAACCGGGTGTGTGGTCAATGAACCAAAGGTCAATAACGCCGGAAGCTTAGGGATTGGCTAAGCCACCTTGCGGGTGCGATAAAGACTAAAGGTAAAATAAGGATTAATGCTCTGTGACAAAGGTGTCCCGGACGCAGTTCGCAATTCTGCATCCCACGATCGAAACACAGCTGCGGGCGACCTGGATACAGACCGCCCTGCTTTGGTCCTCATAGAATGGTATTAGTGTCGGTTGTTCAGAAAGCAATGATACACCACTGAAAGCAAAGTCGGGAAGATATCCCAAACGGCACAAATAATGGTTGGGTTGACTGCGACGTCCTGTAAAGGATATGCAACTAACATTTTAGTGGACTATACAGCTGGGGGATGGGAGAGGGTGGGGGTGGTGGAAGTTAAACGAAACTGTGTTGGTCACTGAGGCCGTGAGGGGAAAGTAAACCCAACTGGAAGATGAAACGGTTTTCCAATGTCTTACGATCACGTTCTTGAGATGCGTACGATTTAATCGCCTTGACCTGTATGTCGACCACACTGACCACACTGTTCAGGACTGTTAAAATGTGTGGATACCGGCTTCTTGGTACCGCTGTTGATATCAGAGAGGTGTTATCTGAACCTGTCAGCCAGACTTAGACCTGTTTACCCGATATATTTTATGTCACAATGTGTGCAAATAATCGTATAGATAACGTTGCGACTCGTGCATGAGAAACCCTCACCTATGTGGAAAGTCGTCTTAGGGAATGCCGAACTCTGGGTTTGAAGAACATGTGGGCAGGTCTTATAACGAGATCGAAGACAAGCCACCGTGCCAGGAGAAGCCTTCTGAGGTTGGGGTAGACTGCTATGGACTAGAACATGCCCGGGGTTACGATCCCGCCTGTACGCTACCAGTTTGAATGGGGGGAAGTGGGTGGGGGGGGGGGTTCCGAGAAGACATCGCGAGTGATGTGATCGGATCTGCCTGGAGAATGGGTAGATGACTCAGGAGGATATGTTTGGCAGCAATATTATGTACTGGTCACTCACAGCCAGCTGGCTTCTAGTATTAGGGGGGACAAGGAGAGCTCTTCAACACAACCCCCCACGGAGATAATAGTTTGGGACGTGGTCGGGAGAAACGTCAATACACCAACCTCACTCTGATAGATGTCCGAGCGCTAGCCACCGTGTCACGGCGGCTATTGTGAAATAATATTCATTCACTCATAATTATTGCACACGGAACATAAACAACAGGCGGATGTTGTTTCAAGCTAATCTGCCGGCACTGAACGCGGGGATTATATTTTCAGGTCTCGCTGACAATCAAGAATTATTATATGGTTTCTGTTTGCCGCGTGTTGTCAGAATTATGAGTCAAATGATGGATATTCCAAGTAAACAAGCGCTCAAGTCTGCGGCATATTTACTGTTAGAGCGAAAACAAGGTATTAGCAAATAGGATTCACATATAATATTAACCTGGCATTATCGCACTGGCATAATTTAACATCCTGCAGAGTTTTGAATTGCGAGCGATGTTTTTTACTCTCTCTCTCTCTCTCTCTCTCTCTCTCTCTCTCTCTCGTCCCTCTTTCCATCTAACCTTCCACTGACAAAGGGGCGGTAATGGATATAGACATTATCCTTTGGTTTATGTCAATGTAATTCAAATTGATGAGTCTTTGTGGTACGCACTTAGTTAGGGGACCTCCAAGTGTAGGTGTTTCAGGCTAATGCTCTCTCTCTCTCTCTCTCTCTCTCTCGCTCTCTCTCGCTCTCTCTCTCTCTCTCTCTCTCTCTCTCTCTCTCTCGTCCCTCTTTCCACCTAACCTTCCACTGACAAAGGGGCGGTTATGGATATAGACATTATCCTATTGTCAAAGACTGAAACCAATAGGAGGGAAGACCACCATGAATGAGTGGTCTACCTCAAGTAGAGTAGAGGTAACCCAGTGCCCCAACATGAGGGCAGGGTAGGTGTAGGAACTAGATAGGGAGGGGAACTGTAAACAGTTCTCTCACGAGACACGGAAGTGTCAACCAGAGAGTAAGCACTCTGGTCACGGTATAATCACGCCAACGTGATAGACACGAAGAACTAGAATGGAACTCAAGAGTAGGCTACTACTCTAAGCGTGTTGAATAATGTAGCACGCAAAAGCCGAAGTGCGCCCGAGGTCCTTCCGCGTACTGTGTAATCAGCACGCGGAGAATCGTCAGACTGGGGACAGACTTCGTAGGGAACACATCGCTTAGCGTCGATGCGTATTTCTTTAGATGAGTAGATAGATTTAGCAGTAGGGCTAGGGACGACTAGTGATAGGAAATTCTGTGTATTCATGTGTGATACCTTAGAGACAGGTTTGTGCATTTATGTAATGTAAAGAGCCAGTGGCAATAAAATGTGTAATCAATTCCTCTCGTACGACTGACAAATCTTTTTGTGTGGTGCGAGAGAAGTTTATCCCATAATGTCTGTAGCATCGCTTGATGACAGGCTAGGATAAAAGTGGTGTCAGAAGTGTGGCTTGGACAATTGTTCAAGCAAAAACACTCACCCACGGCTCTAGAATAGTATTACTGTCAGTTAATCACAGGGTTTAATTTGTGTTAGTGTGAAAAAGCTTGTGCAGACTAGAACAAGTTGCGAGCTGTGCCCATCGTGACCGATTAACGTTTATTTATGCTTATTGAAATGTTTTGTGCTTTATGAACATGTTTTCTTCTAATCTGTAAGTATTATTATTATAGTTTTGTATCATTTATTTCTACGATTAATGGTTTATTTATGAGTATTTGTCAAACATGATTCACGGCGGAGCAATACATAAAAAAATGAGCCGGCGACAATATCGATTTTTCCAATCTAAAAATAGCGCTGCGCCTGTGACGTATCGCGGTTGACAAACAGCTGCCCTACGCCATTTGCAATCAGCAACAGATTGTTTACAAATCGCCAAGCGGCTGCTCGCCTGAATCTTTGGCTTATATTGAATATTATTTGGTTATACAATCTATTTATTCAATATATTTATTTATTTAAACATTATTATTACCTTTATATTTATTTCAAAGCATTTATTTAATTATTTGTAGATTTTTTTTGTAGTTTCTACCGTCACGATGGCACTACTTTCTTTATGCAAATAAGATTCCGTCTGCACAGCACTTTCATAAATTAAACAGCAATAGTTAGGGAACGCAGAAGACATTAGAACGAAGACAGGACAGTGACATTTACTTTAACTATACCACATTGTGTTGTCCGGGGACATGTGATTGTAAATGTCAAACAAATGTCTAAAGTCATATGTCGTTTACAAATAGTTAATTATTGATGCTCTTATAAACCAGGTATAACAAGAGCGGTGTATAAGAGTAACGCAAGGTGTATGTCGAGGTGCCAAACGATTGTACCTGAGGTGCCAAACGAATGTACCTGATTGTTCTGGATTGCTGAGATGAGTATACCCAAATTATTTTGAATGCAATATAATTAATAATGCATCTCTTTTTCAGGGTGTAATCTGATAATATTTTTTTGTACACAGGCATTTAAAAACTCAACATAGCTAATATACCTGAGTAAATATTTGAGTACCTATCAACTCTAGCTAATTATCCAACAACATGTCAACTTTTGCTGATTTCATACAAGCAGGCAAGGCACCAGGACACACCGGAAAGGAATTAGAGCAATATGCTGATCAAAAATTTAGGGAAGCAAAAGATGCTGATAGAGATGAACGTGCACGAGAAAGACAACACCAGAAGGAGATTGTAGAACTAGCTGAGATAACAAAACAGAAACAGTTAGAACAAGATAAAGAGTTAAAGCAAAAACAATTAGATCAGGAGAGAGAATTAAAGCAAAAACAATTAGATCAGGAGAGAGAATTAAAGCAAAAACAATTAGATCAGGAGAGAGAGTTGAAGCAAAGAGAGATAGATGAAATGGCAAGAGTGAAAGAAAAACAAATACAGATTGAATCAGACACACAGTTAAAAATGAAAGGTATGGAAGTAGATTCACACTCAGAGATCTCCGCTACAAATCTAAAAAGTCAGCAAGAAGAGAATAAACTTAATAAATACAAACATATTATTAAGCCATTCTGTAAAGAAGATTCCATATCAGCTTGACAGAAAATGTCGAGTATCAGCTTAAATACCATCAAGTACCAATCGATATGTGGGCCATGATCTACATGAAAAACCTCAGTGGGGAGCCCCTTAAAGTTATTGAATCAATACCAACTGATCTTAGATCTAACTATCAGTACATTCACGATATGATAATGCAAAATTTTTTACTTGATGCCCCTGGGTATCAAGTGCAATTTTCTAACTTAAAACCAAAACCAAATGAAACCTTCATCGATTATTTCTCGAATGTCCAAAGCGTACTGAATAGATGGCTTAACGCAGCAAAAATAGGAAAGGACTTTGAAAAACTTAAAAATTTAATAGCTATGGATAAAGTCATATCCACAATCCCATCTCCTTTCGCTAAATTTCTTCAGCAGTCAGACATCGAAACAATAGAGCAATTCGAGAAGAAAGGCTCCGCATATTTTTCCTCGAATAGAGAAATTTTTAAAACATCAAACATCGACTCTGAAATAGTCTCTTTTGTTAAGGACCAACCTAAAAGCTATCGTAGCAATAAAAAACCATTTCAGAGAGTCGACAAGAAAGATCAAAAATTGCCTACATGTGTGTATTGCCAACTTTTTCATGATACTTACGCTATGTGTGATAAATCACCAAACTATCCAGCACATCTTGAGATGGTCATTAAGAAACAACAAAACAAGAGAAGTGCATACAGGCGTGCAGTCAAATGTTTCTTCTGTTCTAGCTACGGGCATTATTCCAGTAAGTGCCTAGGCCGACAAAGAATGAAGGCCAACAGTGCAATGTTGATTGATACATCTTCTGATAGTGGGAGTGAGACTGAGTGTGAGGGTGAAAATGAATTACCTGTTAATCAATCTGAAAATGTTTGTTGTGTAAACGATATTTTAAGCTTTGACAGTTGTGAACGATGTCACAAATTTCATGCAGACGGAAAATTAGAATGTGGACATACAGTACCATTCTCCACTGAGAGTGTAAATGCAGCATTAGCCTCCAGAGGCAATTTGGTGTTCCACAATGCATTGGTTAACGAAATACCATGCCAATGTTTGCTTGACAGTGGGAGCACTCTTATCGGTCTTAGAAAAGAACTGGTGAATCCAAATGATTATACAGGTTACTCAGTCAAATGCCGAACCTTTTCGGGAAATATTGAAATTTACCCACTGGCAAGAGCCCGTATTAACACTCATTTTCTTTCTGGTACCTTTACATGTGCTATTTTAGATAACCCTTGTACTGATTTAATTTTGGGATGCTTACCCCAAATGAAGCATTGCACTAACGAAGAAATAGCTGCATGGGAGAAATTAAATGCAGCTAATGCAACAACCAGAGCAGATACTATTAAGCACCAAGACACACTACAGGAGGAAAGACTACTGTTGCTATCACCAACTAGCACGGATGATACCACCAGACAAAAGTCCATAGACCAGCAAAAAGCTGATCCAAGTGTGTCTCCATATCTAAAACTATTAAAAGAAAAAGCCAAAGTAACAAAAGACGCATCATGGTTCTTTAGACTTAATAATGGTATTCTTACTCGTTATTATACAACTGGCAACCATGAGATTCAGCAAACAGTGTTACCTGTACAACACCGCCAAACTGTGCTAAAAATTGCACACGAGTCACCGTTTGCTGGTCACCTTGCATACGATAAAACCAGGGCCAGAATTCAGGCTCATTTTTACTGGCCGGGTTTTTGTAATGACATAAAAGTATTCTGTCGTTCATGTAATGTCTGTCAACAACTAGTACGTAAGGGTAAACATCCTACAGCTGAAGTACAACCGACAACACTGGCCTCTAGATTATTCGAGAGTGTGGCGGTGAATATTGTTGGACCCCTGAACCAGGTGTCCAGCAAAGGAAATCGCTTCATCTTAACGCTAGTAGACCTATGTTCAAGGTGGATTGAGGCAGTAGCTTTGAAATACATCACCTCCAAAGATATTGCCAATGTATTTCTACATTTGTTCTCACGATTCGGATTTCCACGTACCATCTTATCCGATCGCGGAACCCAATTCATATCGGCTGCAACGCAAGCCCTTACAAAAATGTTAGGAATTAAACAGCATTTTACAACAGTTTATCATCCAGCCAGCAATTGAATAGTAGAGAAAATTAACGGAGACCTAAAGCAGATGCTGGCTAAGGTGACAGCAGAAAACCCAGCTGATTGGGATACACTGTTGCCAACAGTGCTGTTCACCTATCGGGAGATTCCCCATTCAAGCACGGGTTTCTCACCGTTTGAATTAGTATACGGGGCTAACCCACGTGGACCCCTAACAATTTACCATCAGTTAGTAACTAATGCGATTGCAATTCCAAACCCTAAGACACCTTATGAGATGGTAACAGAAACACGAGATAAAATTATGAAATCGTGTATCATAGCTAAGGCAGCTTTGGAGAGGAAGGGTCAAATCTACCGCCAATACGCTAATAAAGGTGCGAGGACTATTAATCTTGAACCAGATCAAGACATACTGCTTCTACTCCCAGACAAACGGAATTTATTATTGACCTCATGGCAAGGGCCATTCAAAGTGGTACGACAAATTTCAGATGTCGATTATGAAATATCGATAAACGGACACTTAAAGATATTTCATATCAACATGTTGAAACCCTATTTTCACTACAAGAAACAGAACTAGAGACAGACGAACACAATGCACCCACACCTATTGATGAGACGACGGACATACATAACGCAACTACACTAGTTAGCGAGACTGGCAAAGCCGACGATATGCATACACCTAGTGAGCATACAGAAAACGCACTTAGCACCACAACCGTACTGAATCAGGTAGACAACGACGGGATGGAACTACCTGTTCCAATTGTAGACAAGACTGCAACATTAGATTGCATACGGTTAGAACAGGGACTAACAGAAGAGCAACGACGACAGACATTAGAATTAGTAACGGAGTATAAGGACATATTTTCCGACATTCCAGGTAGGACGGACAGAATCGAGCACTCCATCCTTCTTTCGGACTCTAAACCTATCAAATGCAGGCCGTACTCTATCCCACTTAGCTACAGAGAAAGTCTAAATAAGGAAATTCTTAATTTAGAAGCTAGTGGAATCATCCAGAAATCTACATCTGAGTACTCCTTTCCAATCGTCTTGGTCCAGAAAAAAGACTCCACAATTCGTCTCTGTGTGGACTATAGGAAACTCAATAGTGTCACTAAGATCGACGCAGAACCAATTCCTTCCTGCGAAGATCTTATTCTTGATATGTCCACCTCCAAAATCTTCTCTAAATTAGACCTTACTAAGGGATATTGGCAGGTCCCTATGCAGACTCAATCCATCCATCTTACTGCATTCTCAACACCTTTAGGTCTTTACGAGTGGCGGTTTCTTCCTTTCGGACTTCGTAACGCTCCTGCCACTTTCGTACGCTTAACTAGAGATTTACTACATGGAGTGACGAATACGGTGACATATATAGATGATATTTGTGTCCATACAGATGACTGGACAACACACTTATTGAAACTCAGACATGTCTTCGAGAGGTTGCGACTCTTCGGTCTCACTGTCAAACCGAGCAAAGTTGAACTGGGCCTACAAGAAATTGATTTTTTGGGCCATGTCATTTCACAAGGACAACTAAAAACTGACAATAGAATTGTTACTAAAATTATGAACCTGACCATGCCTACAACAAAGAAGCAGGTCATGAGCCTTTTGGGTTTAGTAAATTATTATAGTAAGTTCATACCGAACTTAGCGGAAATCACAAGTGTATTTTCAAATGTTTTGAAAGCATCAGTAAAATTAGATGTCAAAGATGCATTATTAATTTCTGCATTGTCAAAATTGAAACTCCTATTTAGTAATGTACCAATCCTGCGTTTGCCTAATCCCAGGCTCGTTTATTATCTTAGGACAGATGCCAGCAGGATTTCCATCGCTGCAGTACTAGGCCAGTTTTACGATGGCATCTTCCATCCAATTTGCTACGTGAGCCGCAAGATCACACCTGCTGAGTCCAGATATTCCATATCAGAGTTGGAAGCCCTAAGTGTCATCTATTCAGTAAGGAAGTTACATCGATTTCTAGCGGGTAATCACTTCGTAGTACAGACCGACAACTCCCCAATCACGGTCATACAAAGTGGGGTACATCGCAATGACCGCATCTACAGGTGGTCGTTAATATTACAAAACTATACTTTTAGTATAGAGCATATTAAGGGTAGGGACAACATTCTGGCTGATACCCTTAGTCGACCATCTGATACTCCACATGAAGAGTGAGTCTAAGATATGTAATTTAGTACACTTAGAATATCCTGGGTAAAATATCCTATGTAATACATAGACATCATGATCAGGACTGTGTGCTAAGAACAGTGAACTACCATGTGTCCATAGACAGCAGAATAAGAACTGTGCTCCAAGAACTAGTGAATCACTGTGCGGACATAGACAGCTCGTTACTTACTATGCTCCATTTGTGTTCCGGTGAATCACCTGTGTTAATCATGGAAGAACAGTGTCAGAACAATGCATAAATAACAGACACGAATATACATGTCTACGACACCAGCGGACTCTACGAGTGGAAGAATACCCATAAGACACAAGAATGACTGTGTAGTTTAATTTAATACACCCAGGACAATTGTGTATCTATGAACTGTGCCAACAAAAGCAATTTCTGAACGTTATGGCAACCACTAACCTGGGGTATTTAAATACCATGTATATATATTTATTTATTGTGATATGTATTATAACATGTTTTTAATATAGTGATAATTTATAGTTAGATTAGTTACTTTAATATAGATTTAGATTAGATTTAAGGAATATAATAGATTTTTTTTTGTAGTTTAGATAAATCACTAATTTACCCACTTACTTAGGATAGTACGTTAAATGTAATAATAGCTAATTAAAGACGAGGATAAAAAGTTAAGATAGGAACAGTACCAGTTAGTACATTTCATTTCACATTATTTCATTCCATCTTGATAAACACTTTAACAACCTCATCATTTAGAATTAAAAGTAGTTTAGACCTTATAGGATAAAAGGATTATACATTTCACCATGTATATTCAAATTATTAATCATATTTTTTTTCATTTAGACATTAAAACATTTTTTTTTTAAATTTATTTATTATTTTTATTTTATTTTTTAAATAACCCATTATTTATAATTTTGTTACATTTCACATTACTCATTTCAGAAAGGTACATAACTCATCTCACATCATTTTCATTTTCTTAGTTACTTAGATTATTTCCCTTAAATTAGGTTAATTTTGTGCAACAAATTAGAATATATATATTTATAGAATTAGTATTAGTATTTCAGTAGAATGTAGTGTTTAGTATTATCAGGGTACAAACTATCAACTCTATTTCATCCATGTAAATATTATGTAAATACATGACTCGTGCAGTAAGTTACGCACAGTCATTGAGCTCAACTCTTTTCAAACTGAGCCAAACTTGTACAGTGTCACTTCAAGGTTTTTAAATAATTGGGAGAATAAAAGATGTGTGACAGAAGTGTGAAAATGAGAGAAAATGGAAAATATAGAATGGAGAGTGAAGACAACCAGCGGATTTTTTCTGCCGCTCAACGCGACTTTTATTATTTGTCTGCGTCAAGCGTTTGCTTTCAGTGTTTAAATATGCTGTCTCGAATGTGTTGTGTGTAGTTTTGTGTTAGCCATAATTACATTAGACCTTAGGAAAAGTATTTTAAGTCTCATAAGACGGAAACGTAGTCACGAATTAGTGTTATACACTTATTTGTGGCCACATTTAACCGGATTATGGCACTTGAAAACTAACTTACATATAGACAGACACACATGTTAGAAGGTAAAGTATAGTATTAGGTACATCCAAACACGCAAACAACCAGGAAAACAAACATGTAAAGTGCTGACATTTTTTTGAGAACAAAGGAAGATAACTCCGGGTCAGGGGACACAATAGACAACGAAACACTAACTTAACAGTGAAAGATAACTTTACACGCGGAAGCGAGATAGGTAAAGCCTGTCGCACACAGCTTGTGCAAGGGTTGTTAAATATTATATGGGGGACATGAAGCAATTCGTGTGTTGATCCTAAGAAAATCAACTTTGTATGGGTAGTGAGTTAATTTGCTATTTGAGGGCAGGTCTTATAAGACAATGGTCCGGTTCAGACAAACCTCTAATAAATATAATATTGCGATTGAGAAGAGGGCTCACGCCAACCAGACAAGTTTGTGGCGATCACCAGTAGCCAAGTAAAGTAATAATACATTGTGACAATAGTCAGTAGAGGTCTATTGAGTTACCCAGAGTCAAGGTATCAGTAGTCTTTGACAAAAAAATTAGATACACTAATTTTTAGAAACCTCTTGCGTCACAACCATGAGTCAAAGTTTGTAACGCAACACAGGAGGGGAGGGTGTGTGTCAAAGACTGAAACCAATAGGAGGGAAGACCACCCTGAATGAGTGGTCTACCTCAAGTAGAGTAGAGGTAACCCAGTGCCCCAACATGAGGGCAGGGTAGGTGTAGGAACTAGATAGGGAGGGGAACTGTAAACAGTTCTCTCATGAGACACGGAAGTGTCAACCAGAGAGTAAGCACTCTGGTCACGGTATAATCACGCCAACGTGATAGACACGAAGAACTAGAATGGAACTCAAGAGTAGGCTACTACTCTAAGCGTGTTGAATGATGTAGCACGCAAAAGCCGAAGTGCGCCCGAGGTCCTTCCGCGTACTGTGTAATCAGCACGCGGAGAATCGTCAGACTGGGGACAGACTTCGTAGGGAACACATCGCTTAGCGTCGATGCGTATTTCTTTAGATGAGTAGATAGATTTAGCAGTAGGGCTAGGGACGACTAGTGATAGGAAATTCTGTGTATTCATGTGTGATACCTTAGAGACAGGTTTGTGCATTTATATAATGTAAAGAGCCAGTGGCAATAAAATGTGTAATCAATTCCTCTCGTACGACTGACAAATCTTTTTGTGTGGTGCGAGAGAAGTTTATCCCATAATGCCTGTAGCATCGCTTGATGACACCTATGGTTTATGTCAATGTAATTCAAATTGATGAGTCTTTGTGGTACGCACTTAGTTAGGGGACCTCCAAGTTTAGGCGTTTCAGGCTAATGCTCTCTCTCTCTCTCTCTCTCTCTCTCTCTCTCTCTCTCTCTCTCTCTCTCTCTCTCTGTGCGTGTGTCTGGCTCATTTTCTCTCCTGCGCATTTATTATGTCGCTCTCTCCTTCCCCTTTCTTTCCTTCTATCTCTGTTCCTCTCTGTATCTATATATTGGTCTGTCTGTATAGCTCTGTCTCTACCTCTCTCTTTCTATCCCTTCACACACACACACACACACACACACACACACACACACACACACACACACATAATAATAATAATAATAATAAAATACATCAGTATGTTGTGTTATGTAGAGTTTTCTATGTGTTATGTAGAGTATTCTCTTTCTATCCCTTCACACACACATATAATAATAAAATACATCAGTATGTTGTGTTATGTAGAGTAGGTGCTGTCTGTAACAGAAACACATCAGTATGTTGCGTGAAATCGAGTAGGTGGTGTCTGTAACCGAAATACATCAGTATATTGCGTGAAGTCGAGTAGGTGGATTCTGTAACAGAAATACATCAGTATGTTGCGTGAAGTCGAGTAGGTGGATTCTGTAACTGAAATACATCAGTATGTTGCGTGAAGTCGAGTAGGTGGTGTCTGTAACCGAAATACATCAGTATATTGCGTGAAGTCAAGTAGGTGGATTCTGAAACAGAAATACATCAGTATGTTGCGTGAAGTCGAGTAGGTGGATTCTGTAACTGAAATACATCAGTATGTTGCGTGAAATCGAGTAGGTTTGTCTGTAACAGAAATACATCAGTATGTTGCGTGAAATCGAGTAGGTAGTGTCTGTAACAGAAATACATATTTATGTTGCGTGAAATCGAGTAGGTGGTGTCTGTAACAGAAATACATCAGTATGTTACGTTATGTAGAGTAAGTGATGTCTGTAACAGCTGGTGAGTTATGCGTCCATCCATCATGTGCCATGCCGATAAGTGTGGGCGGTCATGTTTTGCCACCTCACTCAATCACCATAGTCGTGGATCAGCTCCGTGTTCCTGTCTCGACCATGCCACGTGGCCAAATAATCCAGGTATTTACTTCTCGGGCTTCCCCTTGGTCTCTTCCCTTCGATCTTGCCAGTTGTCACCAAGTTCTCCAAGTCATTTCTTCTCATAACATGCCCAAAAAAAGTTTGACTGTCTATGTCTAATGACTCTAATCAGTTTATGATTTTCATTTGTTTCTTAAATGACTTCCTCATTGTATTGCAAACTCATCGAGTTGTGTGTCGTAGAATAGGATATGTCATGTCTATAACAGCAGCACATTGACACACGTTGTTATGTTGTGTATGTAGGAGGAGTTCGTGAATATGTGAATTAATAATAGTGATAATAAATCCCCAAGCAGGAACCTGATTTAGGTCTGAAGTGTTAGGACCATCACATTTCGTAGGCTTGGGTGCACGAAGGGCTAGGTTGTCAGTCTGTCCCTCTCTAGAGAAACGGCGAGCGTCAGGCGACGAACTCATGCCCAACCGCGCTCATTACATTAACAGCGTAATCTGCTAACGATTACACCATGACACCCGCAGGTGAATATGTGATATAAAGTCGCTTAAAAGTCGACAGGGTCGACTTCATTGCACCGGGTTTTTAACCCATATGGCTCGGTCTCATTCTCAGCGCGGAAAGCGTTGCACAAAGCACGAACTCCGTAGCTCTAGCGACGACCCACAGGAGTCTCCGAAAACATTCACCCGTGAACCGAAGGACACTATATTTTTTGTCTGTATCCGGGGTATTTCTATATATGAAATGCTATACTATGTCTTTTGTCTGTATCCAGGGTGTATCTATATGTGAAATGCTATACTATATCTTCAGTCTGTATCTGGGGCATATCTATATGTGAAATGATATACTATATCTTTTGTCTGTATCCGGGGTATGTTTAGTTTAGTTTAGTTTAATGTCAATATGTGAAGTAATATGTCTGCCAAAACGCACCCGCGGTGAATATGTGAAATACTATACTATATTTGTGTCTGTATCCGGGGTATTTCTATATATGAAATGCTACATTATGTCTTTTGTCTGTATCCAGGGTATATCTATATGTGAAATGATATACTATGTCTTTTGTCTGTATCCGGGGTATATCTATATGTGAAATGATATACTATGTCTTTTGTCTGTATCCGGGGTATATCTACATGTGAAATTATATACTATATCTTGTGTCTGTGTCCGGGGTATGTCAATATGTGAAGTAACATGTCTGCCAAAGTGGTATATGATTCGTGAAGAATGTTACTACTGCCACGCTAGGGTAAGTTAGAGGGTGTGACTTTTAAAATCACATGTTTACGTTTTCGTTGTGATGTATAAATAAACAGAAAAGCATGGAAGAGATACCCGTCAAGTTAATAGCCTCACTTGACAGCAAGGCGGCGCCAGAACTTCTGGCATTACGATTTATAGTTTATTTGCCTTCACTTTCTCCCCTTTATCCTTAAATAAACTGTTTACTTTAGCTATTACATTGAGCTTACATAAAAGAAAATCAACACTGGGCTAGCTATTACAATTACGATATTTAGGATGCATGTGATCGTTAACTATCACGCTACTATATGATGATAAGTGGAAACGAGAGTATCACATCGCCACTGAGATCACCACATCAGATGAATACTCTCTAACCTGGTAGGTCGGATTTAGATGTCTGCACTAATTTTGTTATTGAGAGTTACGCATCCAGACCGATAACACCGGTGGTTTGTAAAGAACATGAACGATTTTTGTGAACAGATTTCTGTTTTCGGTGCAGAACGGTGATGGGGTTGAATGCAATGTCATGTAAAAGAACATTCAACTAACTTTATTATATAAGTACATCTTGCCTTTGATGAAATGTTTAAATAACTCATTCGCCCACTAGTCAAGCTGGGTCGCTTGAACCATTGGTCTAAGTCAATGGTTCTCAGCCGGTGGGGAATTCCCCCCAAGGGGGACAATTTAGGGTTTCCGGGGGGGGGGGGGGGAGGGGGGGATTAAGAATATTTCAAGATCGCATTAATACAAGAACCGACTACTTGATATTGTATTTCCCTCAATACTTTGCGGTTCTGTACTTCTCGCCTTCTGAAATTTGTTTTATAACGTAAGTAGACCCACAAATCATGTTTTATGTAGACGTCTAGGCTTGTTCTAGTATGTATTATTAAATTTAGCCTCCATTTTTACGTATACTGTGTAGGGGCGGGGAAAGGGGGGGGGAATTTATAGGGAGAAAATACGAAAAAAGGGGGGGGGGAATGACATTCTGGACATATGGTTAAGGGGTGCATGGGCCAAAAAAGGTTGAAAACCACTAGTCGAAGTCTTTCTTCCGCTTCCAACGTTATCTATCCTCCTGCCAGCTTGCTCGAAGTTCAGGACTTCCTGGTTACCGAGACACTCGTCTCAGAACGTGTCAAACTGGCTGGGCGATGCAGCCAGCGATAAACAGTTTCCAGCAAACGGGCGGTTGCAAACTACCAGCCTTATCATATCGGTTGCAATTTCTCAATCTTGCCCTCGTATTTTAATCGTTATGTTAGGAAGTAGGAAAGTTTAATAAGGTAAACTGATTTTAATATTCATTACATATTTTGAAAAGAAATTTAAAAAAAAGCATGTTAAACATTCTGTTTACACAGAAGAAACCCAGTGCTTAGAGTTAGATACAGCGCACATATTACATGTGCATTACCATAGTTCATATATTGACCGCAACACGGGTATATCTTTATGCCGAGTACTCCAGTATGTGGTTACTGGTACAACATGCGTACGTCAGTATGTGAAGCACAGTAGCATATAGTGACGGCAATAAGAGTTTATCATTATACCAAGCACTCCAGTATATGTGGTTATCGGTATAACACGAGTACACTAGTATGTGAAGCACAGTAGCATATGTGGTACCGGCAAAAAAGAGTATATCGTTGTGCCAAGCACTACAATATATGTGGTTACTATAACATGAGTAAACCAGTATGTGAAGCACTCTGCGTATATCAATAAGAGTATATCATATCAAGCAGTCCAGTATATGTGGCGACTATAACATGAGTACACCAAAAAATGTCAAAATGAGTATATCAACAAGAATATAAAATTATATCAAGGCTTCTTCTTTCATCGTCTGTCACTTCCCAGTGGAGCACATGTCCTCAACTAACTCACACCAGCTTCTTTTCAGGCTTGATCACGATTGGCTTGAATTTGCAGCAAAAGTATTTTCACACCAACCCTGCTTAATTATCTCTTACGACATGCATGGAAGGTTACATTGTTACTATTATTTGCTTGCCTTATGGACCCCAATAACTCGCGAGCGATTATATCAATTATTGCAGCATATGTGTTGACTGTAACATGAGTGCCTCTGATGTAGTTATCTAACATCGCAGTACATCGATAAGTGAAGCCCTGTAGTATTTCTGATATCTAAAACCAGAGTTAATCAATATGTATGATACTGTAGTATTTACATCTCAAATTGGAGTACGCCAGTTTGTGAAATATTGTAGTGTTTGAGATATCTAAAATAAAAGTGCACCTGTGTGTGAAATATTGTAGTATTTACGTTAACTAAATCCCCAGCACGTCAGTATGTGAAGAATGGGAGTATTTGTGTTATCTAAAACAGATGTCAGTCAGTCAGTCAGCCAGCCCAGCCAGCCAGCCAGTCAGTCAGTCAGTTAGATTGTTAGTCGCGGCTCCAAATTCACGGCAAAGGGATACCCGTTTATTGTCCCGTTCCAGGGCCAAGGAATACCACACAAAATGCTTTTCACTGCCCCATGTGAAAAGTGAAAAAAAGCAGTACAAACAGGTGTACATCAAAGTATCTCATCTAACAAAATTTACAAAGACAGGTAAACACTGATACCAGCAAACTGTTGACATAAATAAACGTCTGAGGCAGAAGGGGAGCAAGTATTTATGAATGAGCTTGAGAGCATTCTAGAGCCTGAATACATTCGACACTGAATTGACAGGAAGACAATTTTACAAGGGAGCAACAAGTGCGTTGTAGTTTCACGGAAATGGAAATGTCATTGAGTTATGTGAATGGGAGAAGAAACCAGAGAGATTCACAGAAACAGGGAGAAACAGGGGAGGGGAAGAAGTGATTTCATAGAGATAGCACATGTTGGCCAGGTATCGTCGGCGACAATTTAACACTTAACGTTCTTCTCATGTCGACTGCTTACCTGGAGAAACTATCTGTAATTATGTTAGCTTGAAAGTGCGGTTTTAGCGATCAGCTGATCTGGCCAAACGCAAGAAATCACTTCCTGTTCATGCATATAACAGTGCTGCAAATGCTTTACAGCCCCTGCTTTCTGTATAGATGCATGGTGGAAGACGGACATGCACGTGCTTGCTGCAGGTAAAACTCACGTGCGTCAGCTGCAGGAAGTTATGCTTGCATTCAGAATATACAAGCACATGCGCAGGATTTGACACTCAGGGAAAATATGAAAATACGAGCACAATGTGGCCAGATGTAGACCAGGGGTATTATTAGGTCAACGGTGCAATCGACGAACGCACAAAATGGTGCAGAACTGACCTATGAGGCCTGCAATTTTAAATATCTTAAGTTTTAAGCTTTGTAAATTGTAACTAGAGAGCCTCGCTTAGGGCGCAATATAGTCTTGCGACGGTGCTGTATTAGATTGATTAACTGATACACTGCCAAAGGATAATATATTGCCAAATGTGATCTCCCATTTGAATAGAAGGACGATATATTGCCATACTAGGGTCAGCGTGTTATTTGTTTTCTTTTGTAATATCTTCCATATGCTCAGTGAATAGAAATTTACATCACAACACTTGTTCATTTGATTGTGTACCATGTTTGGTCCAAACTTGCTTTTTGCTTGGCACTGAATCAGTTAAGGCACATATCAGACAAAGAAAATGATGTCCAGGACTGAGGAAATGCTTTCGCTGATGTATACATCACAAATGTACGTACTTACACACATGCACCTGATTAAAATGGGTAATTCTGAATGTCACGAGAAACACATTCACGAAAATTGATCTGCACTATTAGAGTTAATTAGTTGCATATCCTTTACATGACGTAGTAGTCAACCCAACATTTGTTGGCTGTTCGTAATTCCTGAGCAAGTTTACGTTCAGTAGTTTGTCATTGCTTTCTGAATGACCGGCACCCATACCATTTCATTAAAAAAAAAAAAAAAAACTTAAGGCAGTCTGCTGCCAAATCGCCTGCAGCTGTGTTTTTAACGCGGTATGCGGGATTACGAACTGCATCCGTAACTTCTTCGCCACTTATCCGAAACTAATAGAGTAAAGGGTTAAAAAAGGGGTATTTAAAGAGGGTCGACTTTATTGCACCAGGTTTTATCCCATATAGCTCGGCCTCTTTCCCCAGAGCGGTGTGCTGAAAGCGTCCCACGGAACACGAACTTCGTAGCTCCAGCGATGACCCCCTGAAGTCTCCAAGAAAACTGCGCTCGTGAACCGAATGACCGAGTCCTTACAGACTAAAGGGTCAAGTGACAGTTAGTCCCATAGCAGATAATGCCGTTGGGTTGTGAAGTGTTCGGTTTGTGCATATCTAGGCCACCATATATGAGGTGAATGAGCAGTTCTCTTCCTCCTTGTCTGTCCTACCCAGACAGTTCCCAGAAATGTCCGAAAATTGTTTAGTACCTATTGTTATGAAGCTGGGTTGACCACAGATTGGCACTTGTCGAGAAACAGTATATTGACTCTGCTGGGGATTGAACCGGCAGCGTTGTCTTGGCAGGCCAGTGCACTAACCACTCAGCCAGCACGACTCCACTAATAAACTACAATTCGAAAAAAGAGCAGGGCAACACAAAAATTGAAAAGTAAAGGTGCACTTGACTATGAAAGCGCACACGATAGAGGACTATGAAATTCAAAAAGGGGTCAAAATAAAAAATATAGACACACAGACCCTGAACTAAAGCAACAATTGTCATGCAGACCGGCATGGCGGAATGGATAAGAGCGCTCGTTCTTAAACATCCAGTGTGCTGAAGCCGAGGTAGTGTGTTCAACCCCTACACTGCTCAGTTGGACTAAAATGTTGACTTCTCTTCCTTGACTTGGGGACGTAAATTACAAGTACCTATGAAGTCTGAGCGAGTTCGTCTGCTGACAAGAAACACTGATAATTGGCAACGCTAATCCACACGCAAACATCAGTCCAGTTCACAAGAAGAAGTAGCACGTGTATGGACAACGCTTGAGTTCAAAGCAAGCGAGCTCCCAAAAAATGTTTCTTTTCATGCTGTAGTCGTAATACGGTAACCACCGCACAACACAATACGGTAACCACCCCACAACACAATACGGTAACCACCCCACAACACAATACGGTAACCACCCCACAACACAATACGGTAACCACCGCACAACACAATACGGTAACCACCGCGCAACACAATACGGTAACCACCCCACAACACAATACGGTAACCACCGCACAACACAATACGGTAACCACCACACAACACAATACGGTAACCACCCCACAACACAATACGGTAACCACCGCGCAACACAATACTGTAACCACCCCACAACACAATACGGTAACCACCCCACAACACAATACGGTAACCACAGCACAACACAATACGGTAACCACCACACAACACAATACGATAACCACCGCACAACACAATACGGTAACCACCGCGCAACACAATACTGTAACCACCCCACAACACAATACGGTAACCACCGCACAACACAATACTGTAACCACCCCACAACACAATACGGTAACAACCCCACAACACCCATACGTTCCCGAGTCAACATATAAACATGGTCACCCCGATCTGAGACTGCACGCAGCTACCAATAATCCACGCCAGTTGCTTGATGGGCCTTGCATGTTTGCTTTAATGCCCCTTTTCTGTGCACATTTGAGAATTGTACATGTTTAGAAACTAATTAATTTCTATTATATCTGTCCCTCACAAAGCCTATAACGATACGTTACTTTCAGCTTTCTATTTTCCTGTTTAGTTGTATCATTTTTTGCCGCGTTATCAACATTTTATCTTTTCTTTGGATAACTTGCGTAAACAGAAATCACATTATGAAGCCTGTATAATTTAAGGCCTGGAAAACAATGAAATTAGAATAGCAAACTCATGGTTCTCCATAAAATGGCTACCAGAATTGTTGTATATGACCAGAGATTTAAAAGACACACAATTTAAAAAAAAAACACCCTTGGATGTGTTTGCGTGACATGGACAATACTCCTGATATAATCTAGAGTGTATCATGTATAATCCAGGATATATCGTGTTCGGGAACAGTGGAAGCATTTCCCATAAATGCGGTGAGCTTGTTTCCCCCCATTCTTTCTATCGATTGCGTTTGTGATTAGGCAGTCATGTGAACGGCCATTTGTGCTATAGACAATTGCCGTTGATATTATTGGCAACCAGGAGAATTAGACAAACAACAAAGCACTTGATTTGATCTCAGGCACGACGACAAATTATGATTATTCTTCAAACATCTCTCAAAGGTACTGCGCTTCCATCTCTTCTCTTTCTCTTATCAGTCAAGATTAATAACAGCCGCAATATAATTCGATTAGTTGTATACAGAAAAACAAACAGATGGTTGGCCGACTGACAGAAAAACAATAAGATGGTTTGTCTACTGACAGAAAAACAAAAACAAATGGTTGTCGTTCAGTCGTTCATTTTTCTTTTCCAACAACACACCTTTCATATTTCTCTTCCCATAACACAACACGTCTTTCATTTTTCTCTTCCCACAACACATCTTCCATTCTTCTCTTCTCACAACACGTCTTTCATTCTTCCCTTTCCATAACATGTATTTCATTCTTCCCTTCCCACAACACTTGTTTCATTCTTCCCTTGTCAGAACACGTCTTTCATTTGTCTCTTCCAACAACACGTCTTTCATTTGTCTCTTCCAACAACACGTCTTTCATTCTTTCCTTCCCACAACACGTCTTTCAAACGATAATTATATATTTTCCATTGTGCATGATAACTTCATTGGGCAGCAAACACAATAAAGTGAAGATCAAATTACATGTGTTAAATTGCATAATATATGAAACATAATAACAATCTAAACATATCCATTCATGCATGATGTTAAAGTTTCTCATATGACATGGGGAATCCAGTTTCAGTGATTACTGGCTGCAACAGTGTTAAGACTATTTTGATTGCTCCAGGTGAGCGAGGATAGATGCTAATGATGTTTGAATAAACAAACCAGGAAATGTACTTACTGTAGCGTGCATGAATCAGATCAGTTTACAGCCGCGTACGTCGTTTCTACATGAACAGTTTCACTGGCCGCCGTTTCGTAAATAAACACGGTGCATGCTCTGATGGAAAAATAAAACAAGACGTTAAGCAGCCTGCAACACAAGAACGATGAAAAGAATATGAAAGCTGTTGTGGTATTATTGTGTTATCCAAGGATACAGAGTGAGAAGGGAGATCCAATGGGCACATTCTTAACGAATATCTTCACAATGACGTGCTGTTAGATGGCGTTGGTGTTCGTGTCTCTGAACGGATCTCGGTCCTTGGTTGTAAAACAGTTGTTCTGAAGCGGGAACTTCCTATGAGTCTGTGATGTGATAAGGGAATCAAATTTTTCAGTCCTGGATGGCGGAGGAATAGGTGCCAGTCTTTTCTTCACTTAGCCAGACGACGAACGCAGGCCTAAAACCCTCCTCCGATCGCTTGTGTCAACGTGGCTTCCTATCGACAACGCTAACGGGCTCACTTTGGTCCTTGATATGTCAAAAAAAAAACTGTCATCTACTGCCTATTATGTCTTGCGGTGTAAGACAAGGGGGTTATGAACCCGAGGAATTGTACACCCTCCCCCCTCCCGGTCCACCCTGGCGCCGTGAACTCTGCAGGTTAGGGTTTTCTTTTTTTCCCTCGACAGAAAAAAATCCACACCTTACTGAGGATTCGAACTTAGCTCTTCCGAAGGAGAACCCTGCATTCTTGGCCACTCGGTCAGTCGATTCTCTGGGTATTTGGTATTCTATATTAATTCTATTGATGATATTCCTCCGCGTCACCGTCTCAGACTACCCAGCTTCGTGTCTCTCGGTCTGACTGCCTCGTCTACCGCCAGTCCTTCCACATGTCACCACGTTCTCCAATTCTTTTCTTCACATCACATGACCACAGAACACTGTCACGTGTTGTTAAGTGTAATGCTCCACCCCCATAAGCCTTTTCCAGGTCATCGTAGTTATAAAAAATAGTAACACTAGTCGTTCGAGGTATTCGCAACGTTCGTCTCAGAAACCTCGTCTCCTCTGACCCCGAGCTCTTCCTAGTTTGTTCATTCATATTCCAAGATTCACCACCATACAGCGGAGCAGTCTGACATATTCCAAGAATCACTGCCCCACAGCGGAGCAGTCTGACATATTCCAAGATTCACCACCATACAGCGGAGCAGTCTGACATATTCCAAGAATCACTGCCCCACAGCGGTGCAGTCTGACAAATTCCAAAAATCACTATCACACAGAGGAGCAGTCTGACATATTCCAAGAATCACTGTCACACAGCGGGGCAGTCTGACATATTCCAAGAATCACTGCCCCACAGCGGAGCAGTCTGACATATTTCAAGAATCACTGTCACACAGCGGAGCAGTCTGACATATTCCAAGAATCACTGCCCCACAGCGGAGCAGTCTGACATATTCCAAAAATCACCGCCACATAGCGGAGCAGTCTGACATATTCCAAGAATCACTGCCCCACAGCGGAGCAGTCTGACATATTCCAAAAATCACTATCACACAGCGGAGCAATCTGACATATTCCAAGAATCACCGCCACACAGCGGTGTGACAGATTTAGAGACAAGACAGACAACTGTTGATAACTACACACAACTGTACACTGACTTGGTTTAGTGACAGTTAATATGAGACATGATAGTCTGCTATTGATAGCACAAGAAAGAAAGAAAATCAGAGGGAAAACAGAGGTTGCTCTAATTTCCTCCCACATCAACCATCCACACCAGAACACTCCCTCCCCCACATACACAGAACAACATCACACAGGCATGCAAGAGCATTTGGGATTTCTGTTGATTATAGTGAGCTGAAAAGAATTACTGAGAATATGGGACAAGGGAGGGACAATATGAGAACTCTTCAATCCCCGTCTTCGGACCGACTAACCTGATGATGATTATGATAATAATAATGATGATAGCTCGACATCCTTGACAAGCGAAAGAAATACTACTATTCTGTGTTTTCCTTAGATCCATCTTCGCCTGTATCATGTAGTGTTCTTTCTGAATTCACCAAAGAACACATTTTCGGCGAGTCTTCGCGCTCTGTAATCTGCCACAATCAGGCATCAAGGGCCATAACTATCGATTCTTTGTGGGGATTGAGTGGTTAGGTAAATATCAGCAATAACCATAGACGAGGCTGTGACAAGTACCCGTCTGCTGTGTGGTTTACGAGAGAACAATTTGTTGGTACTTGTCCGTTTCGCTGTGTGGTTTACAAGAAAGCAATTTATTGGTATTTGTTCGCTTCACTGTATTCTGAGACTATATTTTATGAAAGAGTTTTCCCCTTACGTGTCTTTTTATAAGTTCTTGCTATTTATGTCCAAAGCATAACTCTTGGGGAATTCATTCACATTAACAGGGAACAACTGTTATATTATATTATTAATTCATGGTAACTGTTCTACTCGACATTAATTGAATAACTGCACATTAATTAGTTTCCGTATATGCACACCAATTACTAATTGTTTTCGCGTGCATCGCAATTATAGAAACAACTACTTCACTCAGGCATGATAGAAACAATTACATTACTCAAGTATGGTAGAAACAACCACATCACACAGACATGATAGAAACAACCACATCACACAGACATGATAGAAACAACTACATCACTCAAGTATGATAGAAACAACTACATCACACAGGCATGATTGAAACAACTACATCACTCAAGTATGATAGAAACAACTACAGTACATTATTCAGAAATGATAGAAAGAACTACATAGCTCAGGAATGATAGAAACAGATACACCAATCAGACATGACAGAAACAACTACACCATTCAGACATACAGAAACAACTACATCACACAGACAGAAACAGCTAAAGTCAGGTAGCATAGAAACAACTACATCACATGTACATACAAGAAACGACTATATTATACATACATACAAGAAACTACTGTATTAAACAAACATACAAGAAACGATTATATCACACAGACATACAAGAAACAACTATATCAGAGAGACATACAAGAAACAACTACACCACACAGAGATACAAGAAACAACTAGGTCATTCTTGCGTTCAAGAAAGAACAACACCACACAGAATAAATGAAACAACTGCATCACACGGACATAAAATACAATAATTACGTCACTCAGTCAAACAAGGCCATTGGCTACACACATACGTGGGGCTGAAGTAAATGCTTGAGAACAATGGAAGGTGGAGTGACAGACATGATCAGCCAATGTCACCGCCAGTCTTGGGGCTGCCCAACCTGTTGATGATGATTATTATTATTTGCACATTAGGTATTAATTAAGTTTAGTTCAGTTTAGTTTAGTTTGGTAGGCGGATCAACATTACGGCACACGGGTGTAACCCATAAGTGCTCCGTTCTACTCCTAACTCAAGCCTGAGTACGGAGAATCTCAGCTCAGTGCACGAACTCCGTAGCACGGCGAGGATCCTGAAATACTTTGGGTATACTTTTAACTCGAAATTTTGCCCGGGCAGCGCCGTTAGGCAATTCTTTTTCGATTTCCAACCGCCAGGAGATTTTTTTACGTACGCGGGTTTTCACTACCCAGGGGACATTTTGTTATTAGAAGCCGAGGCTTGAACCGGTACCTCCAGCACCTCCAGCGGATACCATTCCTCGAGACGACTGAGGCCCCCCCCCCCACCCCCTCCCCGCAATTAGGTATTAACATGTATAAGATTCCAAATTCATAAGATGATCTTTGCTTCCTTCCGTACACGAACGACTCGATTCCCGTTTAACTAATTAAAATGCAGGTACTATTAAGCACTCGCAGACCAATTGGCATTTTGCTAATGCGGTTCTTCATATACAGTAAATCACTCTGAATATGTATAGTGTAAGCACAACTTTAGATGTTTTAGCAGACGGGAGATGATCATGATGTCTTATGTCTTGAAAACTGCAACAGAAATGCTCTCGACGACGGAAAATAAAGAGAAAGACTTGGTTCAGTTGTTTCAATACTGAAGAGCAAAAACAGTGCAAAACTAGTAGACCCAAGATTAGCACTCCATAGACGGTCAGATACTTTTAACTCGAAATTTTGCCCGGGCAGCGCTGTTAGGCTATTCTTTTTCGATTTCCAACTGTCATCCTTTTTACGTGCGCAACAATACACACGGGCCGACGAACGCTATTACGAGTTGTAATAGAATGAGACCCATCATGTTGCAATATACCTGAAAATTAAATGGTTGACAGGTTTACAAAGGAGGGCGGGCAACTACCTCGGTCTGATACAGACATAACCTATGATAAGGCAAAAATGTTAGTTGCATATCGTTTACAGGACGTGGCAGTCAACCACAGCGATTTTCGTTGTTTGTGATTTCCTGGCAAGTTTATGTTCGGTAGTTTGCCATTGCTTTCTGAACAACCGGCACCCATACCTTTGTATGGGAATCAACGGAAGGCGGTCTGCTTCCAAATCGCCCGTAGTTGTGTTTAGAAAGGGGTGTGCGGGATTACGAATTGCATTGGTAACCCTTTCGCCGTAGATATGTTATTGATAATGCTATTGATGTTTCTTCCTCCAATGATGATTCCTTTCATATCTTCTCCACTTTTGAAAATATTTTCACTACAAATCTAAGGTCTCTCCCATCAATTTGCAGATCTGCAAGAATCTCCATCATGTTGACATATCTTACTTTATCGGAAGCTTTTGTGTAGTAAATAAAGCAAAGGTGTAGGTCTTTGTTTACTTCTACAGAATGTTCAGTTAATGTTCTCAGCATATACACAGCATTTACTGTACCCTTGCTTTCTACAAACCCACATTGTTCTTCTCCTATTTTGGGTTGTATTTTCTTCCTAACTCTTTGCATGATAATTCTTTCAAATCATATTCTGCATGATGTGTCTGATGTAGTGACACACTGACTCACACATCATATTCTGCATTATTTGTCTGACGTAGTGACACACTGACTCACACATCATATTCTGCATTATGTGTTTGATGTAGTGACACACTGACTTACACATCATATTCTGCATTATGTGTCTGATGTAGTGACACACTGACTTACACATCATATTCTGCATTATGTGTCTGACGTAGTGACACACTGACTCACACATCATATTCTGCATTATGTGTCTGACGTAGTGACACACTGACTCACACATCATATTCTGCATTATGTGTTTGATGTAGTGACACACTGACTCACACATCATATTCTGCATTATGTGTCTGACGTAGTGACACACTGACTCACACATCATATTCTGCATTATGTGTTTGATGTAGTGACACACTGACTTACACATCATATTCTGCATTATGTGTCTGATGTAGTGACACACTGACTCACACATCATATTCTGCATTATGTGTTTGATGTAGTGACACACTGACTCACACATCATATTCTGCATTATGTGTTTGATGTAGTGACACACTGACTCACACATCATATTCTGCATTATGTGTTTGATGTAGTGACACACTGACTTACACATCATATTCTGCATTATGTGTCTGATGTAGTGACACACTGACTTACACATCATATTCTGCATTATGTGTCTGACGTAGTGACACACTGACTCACACATCATATTCTGCATTATGTGTCTGACGTAGTGACACACTGACTCACACATCATATTCTGCATTATGTGTTTGATGTAGTGACACACTGACTCACACATCATATTCTGCATTATGTGTCTGACGTAGTGACACACTGACTCACACATCATATTCTGCATTATGTGTTTGATGTAGTGACACACTGACTTACACATCATATTCTGCATTATGTGTTTGATGTAGTGACACACTGACTCACACATCATATTCTGCATTATGTGTTTGATGTAGTGACACACTGACTTACACATCATATTCTGCATTATGTGTTTGATGTAGTGACACACTGACTCACACATCATATTCTGCATTATGTGTTTGATGTAGTGACACACTGACTCACACATCATATTCTGCATTATGTGTCTGATGTAGTGACACACACTGACTTACACATCATATTGTGCATTATGTGTTTGATGTAGTGACACACTGACTTACACATCATATTCTGCATTATGTGTCTGATGTAGTGACACACACTGACTTACACATCATATTCTGCATTATGTATCTGATGTAGTGACTCACTGACTTACACATCATATTCTGCATTATGTGTCTGATGTAGTGACACACACTGACTTACACATCATATTGTGCATTATGTGTTTGATGTAGTGACACACTGACTTACACATCATATTCTGCATTATTTGTCTGACGTAGTGACACACTGACTCACACGTCATATTCTGCATTATGTGTCTGATGTAGTGACACACTGACTTACACATCATATTCTGCATTAAGAAGTTACCATAGCCGCACGCATAAGAGCATTTGCTCTTACAGTTCTGGTGCGCTGATGGCGGGTGGTGGGACCGTTCCTTGCACCACCAGTTAGACTCAAAGTCGACTTCTCGTTCAGAGAGCAAAGGCAAGCTACGGAATGTAAATTTGCCTAGAAAATAATCTGGGATTAGGGAAGTTTGCAAAGGACTGCAGAATTGTTATTCTGCATAAGAACTGTTTTCATTATGTTTTTCGCGGTTATAAATTATCAGGAAAAGCTACCATTCACCGGATGACGCATTCCGGCAAAGAACACATTTGTTACCTTTCTCACTTTGTAGTTAGGATATCATATTTAGAAACTGCTGTTATAAATTAGCTGCATTACTTTATATATTTTTAAAATTTATCGTTTCCAGACTGCTCCTCGAAAAGGCCATTAAATCAGGACACGTTGTGCTAACAATTAGAAGAAGAAGAAACCGCACAACTGGACCACTTGCTCTATCAACCAGACAAGCCTCGTTGCCTGAGGCCTTTCAAAGAACACGGAGCCGATCCACCGATGGCCTGTCGATCAATTGTGGCACAGACTTTCGTAAGTATTTGTTGAATAACTCAGCACTCCCCGAACCAGTCAGCTTGGAGGATTCAAACATGGATCTCAACATATCTTCAGATGATGTGTTCGCTGATTCAGCTACTCCTTCTGACAAAGTCACATATGTAAACTTGCCAAATATTCGTTTCCATAAGAATTCAAATAGTCAAGTCAATGGGCGCTTACCTCCTTTCAATGCTGCCAAGGAAACACTTGATTTCAGTCGCTGCAAGCAATCTGCTTCAAGAACAGGCTCCTCATCTTCAGCGAAACAGACAGATGACTCTTCAGTACCTCAGTTTTTCTTACCAAGGGATGACAGCGACACATTCAGACAGAACTCTTCGACGTCCACACTAGTGGAGGACACAGACAGCAAGACAGGGAGTGATCCCATGAGCAGAAATGGCAGTTTTGAGTCAATCGGACATACAAACGCACCAGGGAATCTGAAGGCTTCCGGTTATAACAGCTCCAATGTGACGCCTATCCGACGTTTGGCCGAGAAGAATTTACTTCGTCAGGCAGAGAACGCCCAGCAGTCAGGCAACAAGGGGGACAATTTCAATATCATGAGTACGTCCGCTTTTGAGTATGAGCATGGTGTTCCAGCTTCGCCATCAGCAAAGGTACGGGTGTCATTTTGTTTAGTTCCATGCTTCGCGTAAAGTTGCCATTTCATCTTCCCATCACACACTTATATCCATTTTTAATCGCCTTATCCTTTACTATTACATTTATTTAGCTAATATGCTTTGGCATCGCGTGTTGTAAACATTTAAATTCCCTTACAATCATTGATCTTTTTCTAAATATCAGATGTGGGGAGGGGGTGGACATCACAATTATACAAATTTATGCACCAATAACTGCAGCAGAAGATGATAAAACTAAGGAACTTTGCAGCAGTACACAGGAGACGTTAAAAAATACAAAAACAGAGACAATGTGATACCCATGAGGGATTTCAACGCGATAATTGATGTTGAAAGAACGGCAGAAAAAGAAAAATGTACGAGGCTCGTTCGGTTTATGACACAGACATGAGACAGGAAAGAAGATAATCAAATTTTATCTAGAAAATAATCGTTCAATCAAAACAACCTATTAAAAAACATCCAAGAAAGTCCGACACCTGGACCTCAACTGGCCCATACACAGCTTCATGTCTCGGAAGCTGAAATACTATGACCATGGTGGTTTAGAATGAACAGTAGTTGAATGCATAGCTTCTGGAAGAAGAGGCTTAGCTCGACCAGAACGAAGGCGGACAAGGGGCGTCAGTCACGCGTTGGGCATTAAAATACACCCGGCAGAGGTGGGCCGTGATGAGAGTGATGTTCTGCAAACGACCTATTGCATAATAATGATAATGGTCTCTATGGTGATACAGTAGATTATGTACTGACTTGTCAACGGTGCAGCCTCTTGATGATGGTAGTTGCTGTCAATATCGACTATAGTGTACATGGAAACGTGTAATGTAAATGTGATTAACTATATTCTGTTTGTCTTCATTGGCAGTAGACCGCCTTGCGTTGGTTTTCATACAATAGCATCTGTGTCGGTCAAAAGAGACAAACAGAAAACTATTTAAGATATTGATACATACAATAGACAGTTTTGTGTGGAAACTCGTGAAAGAAAAAATACTATTTCATCTTCTTCGTCTTCTTGTTCGATGTGGTTCTAGCAATGTGCTACCCTGGACGTCTGGCTTTCTGGAAGAGTTTATCTCTAACTGAGAGCTTGTTCTATCATCTTCTGTCCTCCATCTCAAATGGAACATATGTCCCCAAACAACTCGCGTTAAACCGTCTGTAGACTTAATTATGATTGGTTGTATTTTGTAGCTAACGTTTCTGTTGCATGAGGTAGGCAATCTCACACCAACTGTCCTTATTTGCCTCTTACGGCATGCATGCTATATTACAGTCTTACTATTCTGTGCTTCCCTTATGCGACCATTTAATATATGGGCGAGAGAGCCTATTGGAATTCTGAAACAAAAACAACCTATTACACTAGCTAGTGTTGTCACTAATGGAGAAGATACGTTCATTTGTATCTGGCAACCACTACATGACTAAGTGCACAACCATCTAACATATGTACAATGCTGAAATAAATGTCAAGAGATTTCTCTCACGAGTATCGGTAAGTTACCCATGCAAACCTTTCACATTATCCCTCAACAACAGTCCGTCTTTAATGGCAATGTATTCAATGGTTGTGCTTGGATACCAAGTTCAACTGAAACGGTATGTTTGATTTGCACCAACCCAGTACATTTGATCTCACTGTGATAGTTAAGACAGGTGACATTGTTTACGCTAAATGTTAACAATAGATTTTGGAAGTGGTCTCTTCTATGTGTACCTTGTTATCGTCACATTCTGTCCATTTGGAAATGTATGTGTTAGATTCAGGGACACAGGCTAAGTTAGTATGATATTAAAGCTGATAATACATAGATCTCCATTAGGAAATGGTCTGAAGCTTTCGTAAACTGAGGACGTGTAATTGAGACAGCACCGCAATCAACACCAACAGCGAACACAACAGCGAACACAAGACCTGGAAAGATACACGCATAAAAGACGAATACTAACTTTCCAATAATTATAACGTACATCTAAGCCATAGCAACGCTATACGTGGATTTAATCAATGACCGTTCAGCAGCAACTGCGGCAAACGAGGGGAGATAAAAACGTAAATACACACTTGAGGTTAACGAGCCATGGACTGATTCGGAAAGCTAAAATAACATTATACGTCTCTGTTGATGAATGCATGAAGTAGAAGCAGGCCCAAACAAGCAGTTGAGCGCTGTGACGCTACAGTACTGGAGCGCACTGTTGGCATAATGTCTAATTGGATTTCTAAGAAATATAATACAGCTGTAGACAAGCGGAACATAATAGCATTTATATTACAATTTTCAAGTACACATTAAAGTAATTGATTGATTTGATTGATTGATTGATTTAGGAATCGACATCACAGCATTCGGGGCATTCCCATAAGTGCTCCGTCCCCATCCTCAGCAGCCAGCGAAGAGTTCCAACACTAATAGTACCAGTAGCAATCTGCTTATAAGTCCGTCTCGCCTTTCCTTTGAGCGTTGAGCGTCGGCCAGATCCCTTCGTCACTCCTCGTTGTCTCATTCTTGCCAGACCAAGGTAATCCATTTGCTCCTCCGAGGTGTGCACGTGCTCCCACAAGGCCGCAACCACGTCTGCCTTGTCATGTATCAATACTCCACCAAGTTCTGCAGAGCCAGCCAATCTGTCCGCCTGTTCATTTCCCAGCACACCGGCATGCCCCGGAGAAAGGATCCAGGCGATGCTTGTCACCCGTGACCTCCGAAGCGAAGCAAGCCACTCCGCACGAAGTCTGCCCGTCCTCACCCTCGTCAGCATGCTTTCTGAGTCAGTTACAATCACGATGTGTGTGTGTGTCGTATTCTCCATCCAGCGGAGAGCCGCAGTGACTGCCTCCACTTCCATTCTTAAGCTGGATGTTGTGGTATCATATGCCAGGCTCTCCTGCCCCAAACATCGACCATTAGCTTTGGCTAAGAACCCCCAGCCACTTCTCTCACCTCTTGACACCGAACCATCTGTGTAGATAATCAGATCACTCGAGTGAGCATTGTCCTGAATTAGTTGCTGGATTTCCACTTCCGTGGCCCCTGCTGGCCACTGCCTGCACTCCCGGCTTAATGTGATTATAACTCTGCACAAGTCTGACTGCTCCGCTGGCACTCTGACCCACTCCTCCCCACGCCTAATGTTCTCCAAGGGGCACACCTGTCTGATCGTATCCTCCGCCTGAGCCATCCATGATTTCCCTCTTGTCAATCGCTGACCCTTAACTGCGTCCAGCGCCTCATGCAGTGGGTGGTCTGTGTCTGCAGCTACTCTGAGGTATGCCTTCGCCTGCATCACCTTGAGCCTACCAGCAACAGTCGGCAGACCAAGGTTGTAACGCATACACACTACTTAAAGTAATTATATGGAGTTAAAGAGCAGCGACAGATAGTCGTAGGTTGTGGTCTCATATTTCACGACGGTAGGCAGAGATGCTCTTTATGATTACAGTAACTACGGTCACTGCCAAGAAGGAAAGCAATGGCAAAATGTTCTTTACAGAAGCATAGCGAACAAACATAAAAGGGGTGAAAGTATCTCGGACAGAGAAAGAGGAAAGACCGTAAAATGATTTCTGACCATATATTGAGTCATATTAGTCAGGTTAAAGGGGATAAAATAGATATCAATATCGTACAAGTTTATGTACCAACTGCAGACAGCACAGAAGACGACAGGGACATTTTAAAGATAAAAACTTAACATGACAATAGCAAAAAAACTAGTACATTGTGATTTCAATGCAAACATTTGAGAAGAAAGAAATGAAAATGTTACTGGTGGATATGGCATTGTAGAGATAAATGACAAAAGAGAGAAACTGGTTGAATAGACAAGGGCACATAATATAATAATCGGTAATGCCTATTTTCACAATATCCTAGACGCCTTTGGACATGGAGTAGAGCAGGAAACAATTTTCATCATCAAATTGACTGCATACTTATAAGCAATCGATTTAGAAAAAAAAAAAAAATAAAGTTCGCTGCTTGTAGGAAAAGAAACAAACAAGATCAGGAACAGATTTCAATTTAACTGATTCAGTGCCGAAGGATGATTTATCGCCAAGTGTAACCTGTCGTTTGGACAGAAATACGATATATCGCCATACTAGGGTCAACGTGTTATTTATTTTGTTTCGTGGTATCTTCCGCAATTTCAATGCTCAGGAAATGAAACTTTACATTATAATACTTGGTCATTTGACTGTTTACCGTGTTTAATCCAAACCTACTGTTTGTTTGGCGCTGAATCAGTTATAAGAACAAGTTTAAAAGGCAAGAGGTTCGACTTTATTGCACCAGGTTTTATCCCATATGACTCAGTCTATTTTGTCAGCCACAAGCTTCACACAAAGCACGAACTCCGTAGCTCCAGCGATGATCCCCATGAGTCTCCGAGAACATTGCACTCCTGAACGGAACGTCGTAGCCCATAATCGAACCCACAACCTTCGTAGCGCGAGGCATGCGGTGTGACCACTTCGCCATGAAGACTTCAAGGGCAGATTGCAACAGTGACCATGTACCAGTGATGGGAAAACTAAGAATAAAACTTAAGAAAAGGTAAACACAATCAAGATGAATGTTAAAGGATACATAGATAAATATTACTAGAATGTACGACAGAGAAAGAAGTCTGGCTAAACCGACAGTGCAAGGAGCTTGAGGAGCAACAATATGACACTCAATCTTGTTACAAAGAAAGCATACACATAGTTTTGAAGACAAAAGAAGGTGACATATTAAAGAACAAAGAAAAGGTATTTGAACGATGGACAGAGTATTTAAAAGAGGTAAATAGTGATGACGACAGATCAGAAATAAGCACCCACAACAAGTCTGATGGCTATCAATACTGAAAGCAGAAACAGAAGATGCTACACAGCCCACGAGGAAAAATAAATCCGCCCGGGCCAGATAACACCATGTTCGAAGAAATTAACAGATTCAATGCCAAGCAAACAGTAGGTTTCACTCAAACAAAATCGTTGAAGGAAAATGGGACGTATGGGTGTGTCACAGTTATGACTTAAAAGTTGTTAATATGGGAGCATACATTTTGCACTATATATACAATTGAAGGGAGTTACTCGTATATAGGAAAAACTACTGTATTACTATTAACTATAGTTTGAGTTTTAAGCACAAGACGGGTCCGGGAATTTTAAATACGACGATTTATCGTCCCTTGGTACTTACTCCGTTAATGCTGTTGGTGAATTGGGTATAGAAGTTAAAATAAAATTGTTGAATGATATCTATAACAGTGGATAAATACCAAGTGGATGATCTCCTGACATCTATTTTCATAGCTCTACGAAAGAAACGAAATTCTTTGAATATCAAGAAAACCTAAACACTGGTTACATGTGCTACAACAGTAGTAAGAGAAATACTTAACCACGATGATCAATTTAAATACCCAGGGGCCATCATAACATCAAAGGGAAGCCACATAACAAATATTAAGAGCAGAATAAGTCCAGCAAAAACTGCATTTCAAAAACTGAAAAGTACCGTGTATGAGACACGTGTATTGAACGTCAGAAAGAGATAACTGCCTTGTTCTATATAATCTATTTTGCTGTATGGCAGTGGCCGTAACCTTGGTTGGTAACTGGTCTAAGATCGAAGCTCCAGCAGGCGGACAGTTAGAGCATTGCTTTGCTGATCCGACAGCTTCTGCAGCTTGTCTTGTTCCAGATGTACTGGTGTTACATTTCCTTTGGAATAAACTAGGCAGGGCGAGAGAGGAATCATACTGCATGGGCAACACAGGGTTTCTACAATTCAGCCCAGGCTTTGTGCTATGGAGAGGTATAAATCTATCCCTGGTCTTAACCGGTCTCGGACCGCCATGGATTGTAGTTATTATGCCTTTTTTTTTAAAAAGCACGATATAACAAACTATCGTCTATTAAGACGGCAAGGTGCCACTCAGTATGGCAGTGAATCGTGGAACAGGAGTGAAAACAGCATAAAGAGCTTGGAAGCAACGGTGATGTGGTCCTCAGCAGTAACTAACAACGATTGCAATACCGAGGCTAAAGACAGAAAATGTTTTGAAACTATAAGAAAAAGACACAGTTCTGGAAACGACATTCTTGGGTCATATAATGAGAAGAGAGACAACAGAACACATCGTGACTACTGAAATCTTCTACTTCTTCTGCGTTCATCCGGAGTTTTTTTCTTTTCTTTTCCGGACGTGATTGCGTTGTGCCTGTTTACAGCAGAGCGCCGTTAGGCCGACACATCCGATTTCTGCGGGTGTTTGTCCACCGGGTTAACCTTCCCGGGGACTACTGAAATAATCACTGTGAGAAGAGGCAGAGGCAGACCGAGAAGAATGACAGTGGATGGACTGAGATGGTGGCTGGGAGGAATATCATCAGCAAAATTGATCCAGAACACCAAGAACCAAGATGTCTGGAGAGAACTAACGCTGCGCCACATGTCATGGCACCTGAAGATGATGACATAAATGATAGTAATTTGAAACACAGTTATATTTTATTACATTTGACAACTTAATTTGAAAAAAAAAAACATGTTTCTTGTTACATTTAACAAATGAAGATGAAAGATAGCTTAATTCGAAACACATGTATTTCTTGTTACATTTAGCAAGTCAACTTCTTATAATCTATGCCATGTGACGTTGGTGATCATGTCTGTCCACAGCCCTCTGTCTTATGTGCTGCCAATCATTTCTGATATTGATGTTCCTCCTTGTCATGATGTCAAACTGTCCAGCATTTTTCTCTTCCATCTTTTCTCTTTTCTTTTCCTAGGCCCCTGCCTCTGTTCCCCTCTAACTTTCTCGTTGTGACGACAATCTACTTCTCGTTTTTTGGTGATTCATTCGTTGTGACTACATACTCCAGCTTTTCCCTTCTCTTAACATGCCCAAAGAATGAGCATTATCCTCTTCTGACGCGAATAACCAGTTTTCTCTGTGAGCTAACGTCTTTGAAGATATCGTTATTGCTCTGTCCACGTTCTTATGGAATATAATACAGTTGTAACCGGGGCTGATCGTAAAGTCCTGCAAGGGCCTTGTAATTACTGTTACAGTTACACGGAGCATCTCTCTGTCGGCGACTTCTGCTAGCTACTGAGCTACGTCTGACTTGATTTCCCTGAACCAAAGACTAACTATAAATTTTACTAAGCCTCCTTCTGTCCTGTCTCGCAGCGGAGCGAGAACTGAGGTGGTTCGACCCCCGCTCGTGACTTGCGGATACTGAGCCGGCCGCTCAGAAAGCAATGGCAAACTACTGAGCGTAATCTTGCCAAGAGATCAACAGACAGCTGAAAGATGCTGCTGTTGACAGCTAAGTCCTGTAAAAGGATACGCAAAAAAAAAAAAAAAATGCCTTCTGTCCTACATAGTTATTCTGGTTAACCCGTTCTGACCCAGACATTCATTCATTACTTTGAAATAGCAGCTGCCACGGACAGAGCGAATTAAGTCAAAAATGTGATGTAGGAAGTCGGCAGTCAATGTAAAATATGTTGCTTGGTATTTAATGAGCTGAAGACTTTTTGTTAAAGGAGGTCATTAAAAAGTTATCAGCTGACACATGATTAGTCTGTGTAATCATCATCAAGTGCCTTGTTGACTGGTGTGAACGATCATACTTCTCTACATCTTGCGGTCTCCAACAGCACGAGCCAGTTTGTGTGCCGACACTTTTTCCATGCCATGACAAAAGGATGTCAAGAATATTCTCTCACTGTCTTCCACTATCTCTTTCCACAAATTCTTCCTGTTATCATTGTTACATTTTCTCATATCGTGTTGTGGCCAAAGAAATGATGACTGGATCTTTCTGATGCTTGCTCTATGTTGTCTTTGTGTTTTAGCCTCTTTCTAAACATTTTGCTTATTTTTTTTATTGTGGCTGCCAAATGAATTCTCAGCATTCTTCTGTAAAGCAACATCGTCTCTAGGGATTTTATTGTTGTTTTCTAAATGTCCAGGATTCACAGCTATTTATTTGTTAAAGCTGGTTTTAAATAACACATTCTATTCTTATTCTAGCCTCCATGAGTACATGAGTATATATTGCATACAATGTTCATTGGTGAGACATGTGTATTAATTATCATTGCAGAAAAGATTAATAACGAAACTGAGCCTTGTAAAAGATGAGAATGGTTTGGGCATTCACATCGCTGGAGGAAAGGGTTGTAAAAAAGGAGATATTGGCATCTTTGTTGCAGCTGTCACCGAGGGAGGGGCTGCTGACAGGTGAGCTCCTGTTGTGGTCGTGGTTGATATTCAGTTTTCAGTTGGATTGTGTTAAAAGTCGTTGCTTCCACAGATTATGTGAGTGAGTACCTGATCAAGATGGATTCTCAATTTTTATTGAATTAATGCAGAGGAAAATAATGTGGATAAGCATAACAGGGACATCAGAAAGAAGAATAGTAATTAATATGTAGGTATTGATTAATTAACTAGGTTTAATGGTCATCTTCATCACAGTTTAAATAATCTTTTATTGTGCACTTCCATCCATCCATCATGTGCCATGCCGGTAAGCGTGGGCGGTCATGTTCTGCCATCTCACCCGATCACCAGAGTCGTGGATCAGCTCCGTGTTTCTGTCTCGACTATGCCACAAGGCCAAGCCATCCAGGTACTTGCTTCTAGGTCTTCCCCTTGGTCTGTTCCCCTCGATCTTACCAGTTGTCACCAAATTCTCCAATCCATTTCTTCTCATAACATGTCCAAAAAATTTTGACTGTCTACGTCTAATTTCTCTAATCAATTTACGATCTTCATTTGTTTCTTGAAGGACTTGTTCATTGGTCTTTCTGGCTGTCCATGGTATTCTTTGCATTTTCCTCAGAAACCACATCTCTACAGCCATCAGATGTTTTTCAGCCTGACTGCTCATTGTCCACGCTTCACATCCATACAAAAGTACAGGCTCAATGTAGCATCTCAACACTCTCTTTCTCGTTTCAATTGACATCTTTTTATTGGTCAATATGTTTTTCATCTTGCTAAAGGCTACTTTTGTCATGGCGATTCTTGTTCTAATCTCTTCAAGGCATCTCCCATCAGATGTTATTACTGTTCCGAGATAATTGTACCTGCTCACTTGTTGAAGAATATTCCCATTTACTTGTATATTACATTGTGGTATTTCGTCCTTCCTAGTGACGACCATAATCTGTGTCTTTTTACAATTTAATTCTAACCCTAGTTGTTCACTGTGTGTCACAATCGCATCTACTAAATTTTGCAGGTCCTGTTCATTGTCTGCAATCAAGACTGTATCATCTGCATATCTAATGTTATTGATGCATCGTCCCCCAATGTTGATTCCTTCCATATCTTCAATATTTCTGAAAATACTTTCACTGTACAGGGAAAACAGATCTGGAGACATTACACATCCCTGTCTCACACCCCTTTTAATAGGCTGATATTGGCTTACTTCATTTTCGTGCACTTATATAACGAATATGCAGTTTCTGAGATACGTGTTGAGAAAACTTAGAACTGCTTGAATAACTAACAACAAGTGCCTTAAAAGGCTAATGGAAGTAGAACATTATGTATAAATATTAGAAGAAAACAAACTGTGCTCGTTGATTATGTAATGTGAAGAGAGGCAGTGGAAAACATTGCGATGACTGGAAAGATAAACGGTAGAAGAAGCAGGGGCATACCTGGATAAATGGTGATACGTGGACTGGGACATGGAGGAATTTCATCTGCAGAACCGATTGGAACACAGGCCAACATCTATTGTAATAGATGAATGAATGCCTATGTCAGGGCGATTGATTTATGATGGTGTTCATATTTTAGTCACAGCTGAAACGTTTCAGAATAGTTCACACACCAGGTAGCACTGGCGATGTCCCCGTGTGCGTGCATACATCCCCATGTATTTAATATTTTGTTGTGGGTGGGTTTACTAATTTTGAAGTTTAACCCAGTCAGTAGCCTATTGTGTCTGCTCTTTAGAATTTACAGCCACTGAAGGATTTTCAGTGTGCACATTATGCACATGCGGTCTAGTTTTTTATACCTTCGATGGTCTGAAAGAGTTTTATACCCTTTATACTTTAAGACAGTGTTATACCCTTGATACTTTAAGACAGTGTTATACCCTTGATACTTTAAGACAGTGTTATACCCTTGATAGTCTGAAAGAGTTTTATACCCTTGATACTTTAAGACAGTGTTATACCCTTGATACTTTAAGACAGTGTTATACCCTTGATACTTTAAGACAGTGTTATACCCTTGATAGTCTGAAAGAGTTTTATACCCTTGATGGTCTAAGACAGTGTTATACCCTTGATACTTTAAGACAGTGTTATACCCTTGATGGTATGAAAGAGTTTTATACCCTTGATGGTCTGAAAGAGTTTTATACCCTTGATAGTCTGAAAGAGTTTTATACCCTTGATAGTCTGAAAGAGTTTTATACCCTTGATGGTCTAAGACAGTGTTATACCCTTGATACTTTAAGACAGTGTTATACCCTTGATAGTCTGAAAGAGTTTTATACCCTTGATGGTCTAAGACAGTGTTATACCCTTGATGGTCTAAGACAGTGTTATACCCTTGATAGTCTGAAAGAGTTTTATACCCTTGATAGTCTGAAAGAGTTTTATACCCTTGATAGTCTGAAAGAGTTTTATACCCTTGATGGTCTGAAAGAGTTTTATACCCTTGATAGTCTGAAAGAGTTTTATACCCTTGATAGTCTGAAAGAGTTTTATACCCTTGATAGTCTGAAAGAGTTTTATACCCTTGATAGTCTGAAAGAGTTTTATACCCTTGATAGTCTGAAAGAGTTTTATACCCTTGATGGTCTAAGACAGTGTTATACCCTTGATGGTCTAAGACAGTGTTATACCCTTGATGGTCTGAAAGAGTTTTATACCCTTGATGGTCTGAAAGAGTTTTATACCCTTGATGGTCTAAGACAGTTTGATACCCTTGATACTTTAAGACAGTTTTATACCCTTGATGGTCTGAAAGAGTTGTATACCCTTGATAGTCTGAAAGAGTTTTATACCCTTGATGGTCTAAGACAGTTTGATACCCTTGATACTTTAAGACAGTTTTATACCCTTGATGGTCTAAGACAGGTTTATACCCTGGATGGTTTAAGACAGTTTTATACCCTTGATGGTCTAAGACAGGTTTATAGCCTGGATGGTCTAAGACAGTTATATATTGACATTCCTAAGTCAAGGGTGAGAAGTCAACTGTGTAGGGGTGAACCTACTACTTTGACAAAGGCACACTATGCCACTGCTTCTATAAATACTTTCTTTCATTTTGGTTGGTTGAGTTATTCTCCTGATCTTTACACTTGTTTTTGGTTGACTGGCTTTTGCAGCTAAAGTATGCTATGGGGTTGGGAAACCTGCACTACTCCAATTCCCTTTCCTCATCATTGCAGTGAAGGTTACAATGTTACTATTTTTTGCTTCCCTTAAGGACTCCAAGTGATCAATTTTATTAATTTTGTGTTATATTGTGCATGTTATATGCAGTAAAACTATTTTAATGCATGTTTCTACAGGGATGGAAGACTTAAAAAAGGAGATGAATTACTGATGATCAATGGGCAGTCTTTAGCAGGCATGACACATCAGGAAGCAGTTGATGTTTTGAGGAATGCTCAACCACTTGTCCAGATCATAGTAGCCTCTAAGGTATATATATAATCTTTTATAGATTTCCCCTTCTTTCAAGTGTTCTTTTCTAAGACAGAATGAAGTTGATTGCCTTATAATTATATATTGCTTACTAATATTTCAATGTTATTTCTTTATTTTTTTTTTAAAGTAAAAGGAATTATTTGTACTTTAACTGCTATTCATTAAATGCATCGTATAACAATGAAACAGAGACTTTTTTATCAGACAATATGTAAACACTGCTGAATATTTGCATTATAACAAGTAACAAGTCTGTAACATGTATAAATTATTATTTCAGATTCGAAAGTCATCATCTGTGGCCTCTCCTTCTCACAAATTTTTGGATACCTCACAAACTTTACTGCCTCAGCATTTTAAGACACCACAGATTGACAGCCAAGACAGTTGTAAAGTACAGCAGCACATAGAAGCAATACAATGCTCATCTTCAGGTCCACGAGCTGCTGAATGTCTCCAAACAGATGTTGATGAAGGCACACCAAGATTACATGACTCCAGCCAGCAGACATCAAGTGATTCTCACAATGGAGAAATAGCCTCAAGTCTGCGACTACCTGAAGTTGTGGCACAAACGCCATGTGGAACTATAATGAAATGGGAAGAACTGTTTGAAGTGAGTGTGAATGGTCATACACTAATATGTTAGCCTTGGGAAGTCAGTAATTATGGCTTTTAGCTTTCTTAAGTTCTTTGTTTCAATTTCATCTTGGTTATACTTTTATAATGTGTCCTTATTTACTATGTATCGCAATAGAAAAACCTAATTGATACAGGAACTTAACAAAACACAGCTATGGAAAACACTGGAAATGATGGCAACAAGCCTTCATCAGGTAAAAAAAAAACACACACATCTTACCATGGAGGCAGTGATTACATTAATGCAGAATAAGCAGAATGAATCTATACAGACAGATTTGTTTTGTGTTGTTGATTTTTTTTTATTTGTTGTTTGCTGATGAAGGCTTGTTGTGGCAATGCCCTCTGTTGTCCATAATTGTTTTGTTTTTTTTGGAGAACAGATTCTCTATAATTTGTGTGTTCTTGTATTTTGTTGTTTGTTTGCAGATGAAGGCTTGTCACGGCAAAGTCCATTTTCCATAATTGTATTCTTTGAAACTGCCTTACACCTTGTGTTTTTCCTTTGTTTACATTTCCGCAGTTCTACCACAGTTTTAATCCATTTAATAAATATTAACTGCAAAAATCTGTGTCCTTACTTCAATTGGATCCACTATTCAGACTGTATAAAGATTGTGTTAAAATAAAAATTCTTAATAGTGGAATGTACAAGCTTTATTTATAAGCTAATTAGTATTAAATTACTTGGTTAAGAGTTGTAAATAACAACAGAAAAGCTCAGAACAAGCATACAAATAATATATATTATTTTTCTTCAGAAACCTGGTATGGAGCAGATATTGGTGATCATGATTCTCTACTTTACTTTATCATTTGATATTTTAATGATTGATTGATTGATTGATTGATTGATTGATTTAGGAATCGACATCACAGCATTCAGGGCATTCCCATAAGTGCTCCGTCCCCATCCTCAGCAGCCAGCGAAGAGTTCCAACACTAATAGTACCAGTAGCAATCTGATTATAAGTCTGTCTCGCCTTTCCTCTGAGCATTGAGCGTCGGCCAGATCCCTTCATCACTCCTCGTTGTCTCATTCTTGCCAGACCATGGTAATCCATTTGCTCCTCCGAGGTGTGCACGTGCTCCCACAAGGCCGCAACCACGTCTGCCTTGTCATGTATCAATACACCACCAAGTTCTGCAGAGCCAGCCAATCTGTCCGCCTGTTCATTTCCCAGCACACCGGCATGCCCCGGAGAAAGGATCCAGGCGATGCTTGTCACCCGTGACCTCCGAAGCGAAGCAAGCCACTCCGCACGAAGTCTGCCCGTCCTCACCCTCGTCAGCATGCTTTCTGAGTCAGTTACAATCACGATGTGTGTGTGTGTCATATTCTCCATCCAGCGGAGAGCCGCAGTGACTGCCTCCACTTCCATTCTTAAGCTGGATGTTGTGGTATCATATGCCAGGCTCTCCTGCCCCAAACATCGACCATTAGCTTTGGCTATGAACCCCCAGCCACTTCTCTCACCTCTTGACACCGAACCATATGTGTAGATAATCACATCACTCGAGTGAGCATTGTCCTGAATTAGTTGCTGGATTTCCACTTCCGTGGCCCCTGCTGGCCACTCCCTGCACTCCCGGCTTAATGTGATTATAACTCTGCACAAGTCTGACTGCTCCGCTGGTACTCTGACTCACCCCTCTCCACGCCTAATGTTCTCCAAGGGGCACACCTGTCTGATCGTATTCTCCGCCTGAGCCATCCATGATTTCCCTCTTATCAGTCGCTGACCCTTAACTGTGTCCAGCGCCTCATGCAGTGGGTGGTCTGTGTCTGCAGCTACTCTGAGGTATGCCTTCGCGTGCATCACCTTGAGCCTACCAGCAACAGTCGGCAGACCAAGGATGTAATGCATACACACTACTGGGGTGTCTCTAGTGCATCCCAGAATTACCCGCATAGCTTCGTTCTGTATGCGCTCTAACTTCACCAGCTGACTCTCTGAGACAGTGAGCAGACCTAATCCATAATCAATTACTGAGAGGATCAAGTGCTGGTATAGTGTGAAAAGCATTCTCTGCTCTGTGTGCATTGCAGCCATAGTTTTAAGTGCATTGAGTCCCTTTTGAGATCTTGTCACGACCGTCTCCACATGGTCCTTGAAGGATAGGCTCCTGTCAAATGTGATCCCCAGATACTTCAGTTTGTTCTATATTTTAATGAACTTAACATTGCTTGTACTACTACTACTACTACTACTACTACTACTACTACTACTACTACTACTACTACTACTACTACTACTACTACTACTACTACTACTACTACTACTACTTGTTTAAGCTTTTCACATGTGCCATTCTATGCCTTCTTGTGCCTATCTTACCTAGAATTTTCCCCCAAATAAGACCAATTTTTGTATTACATCTCTTCTGTTGATATATTTCATAAATCTCATTTGTCGTTTACTTATGGCTATGATGGGAGATTCAGTAAAGCCTGTAGCTATCACAACCTAAGTATGTGTTTTCTTCTTGGTTAATGATAATGTGAACATTCTTCTAAAACCGCATCTCTACTTACATGTATATTGGTAAGTAAGCAAAGTAAAGGATCTTTTTAAAAAGATACATGATGCTAGACCCATATTTTATAAGCCAGACAGCACTCAGTGCGTGACATGGACAATATCCCATGGGGAGGTCAAACTGGGAGCCCAGGAAAAAAAATCCCTGCCTTGAAGGAGATTCAAACATATGTCAACTGGGCTGGCAGACAAGTGTGCCAGCCTCTGCACTACCACAGCTCCCAACTACTTTAGTGACAAATGAATGTTTACTTTTAACAGAAATTTCAGCCTGTCGAAGATGGTACAGCTCCTAAACTGTTAAACTTACCCCGGCCATTTCGACACAATCCACCAATCAGTATTATAGTGTTCAAGGGTGCCAGAGGAAAAGGACTTGGCTTTAGTGTGGTTGGTGGTTCTGATTCTCCCAAAGGAAACCTGGGAATTTTCGTCAGACGAATCTTCAGTCATGGAGTAATTGCTGAAGATGGACGTTTGAAAGAAGGTAATTTTTGTAAAGCATGTTAATGATAATTTCATTCATTGAAGCATGGGTATCATGTAATAATAACTTAGAGTTACACTGTTGCAAAAAAACTGCAATAATACTATACCAACTAAACTGTAGTAACATTACCACACTGTGGTAGTCTTCACTTTTTTTTTAAGGCAATGGTACACTGTAGTTTTGATAGAAGTGGTAAGTCCATAGCAAATATTGCTGTATTATTATTAGATGATACAGTCATGATTGCAGACAAAGGACAGGACCTGCAAAATTTAGTAGATGCTGTTGCTGCACACAGTGAACAACTAGGGCTGAATTGAATAGCAAGAAGACACAGATTATGGTCGTCACTGGGAAGAAAGAAATACCACAATGTGATATACATGTAAATGGGCATATCCTTAAGCAAGTAAATCGATACAGTTATCTCACAACAGTCATAACATCTGATGGGAGATGCCTTGAAGAGATTAGAACAAGAATTACCATTGCGAAGGTAGCCTTTTGCAAGATGAAAACCATACTGACCAATAAAAAGATATCAATTGAAATGAGAAGAAGAGTGTTGAAGTGCTACATAGAACCAGTGCTTTTGTGTGGATGTGAAGCGTGGACAGTGAGCAGCCAAGCTGAAAAACATCTGATGGCTGTAGAAATGTGGTTTCTGAGGAAGGTGCAAGAAGTACCATGGACAGACAGAGGGACCAATGAGCAAGTCCTTCAAGAAGCATATGAAGATCGTAAACTGATTTGAGTCATTAGACGTCGACAGGAAAAATTTGTTGGACATGTTATGAGAAGAAATGACTTGGAGAACTTGGTGACAACTTGCAAGATCGAAGGGAAGAGATCAAGAGGAAGACCGAGAAGTAAATACCTGGATGGCTTCTCTACATGGCATAGTCGAGACGGCAACATGGAGCTGATGCACGACTCTGGCGATCGAGTGAGATGGGAGAACATGACCGCCCACGCTTATCAGCATGGCACATGATCGATGGATGGATTATTAGATTTACATTTAAATAATGAAAACGTAATCTGATACTGTGTGGCTGCCATTTCAGTGGCAAAGCACAATAATAGGTATTATATTGAAATGCATGTGCAATATTTTGTTTTCCTTTAGTTGGAACTGAATAGTGAATAGCCCAGATTCTCTCTCTCTCTCTCTCTCTCTCTCTCTCTCTCTCTCTCTCTCTCTCTCTCTCTCTCTCTCTCTCACACACACACACACAGAGAGAGAGAGAGAGAGAGAGAGAGAGAGAGAGAGAGAGAGAGAGAGAGAGAGATAATCACACTGATATATTTTATTTATTTAGGGCTTTTATAATTATTATGAGGGTGTATGAGGCAGGGGAGATCAAGAGATTTTCTGGCAGTTTAGAGCAACATTCTGCAATAAACTTACTTGATGATAATTTATTATTGTTCATCTAGTCTATTAAACTGCTGTAAGGATAGTCATTAGAACATTTGTGGATCTGAACATGGTTGGTAGCTCCTTTGATAAATATGGTAAGTGTTGCAACATACAACGATTATGGATTCTAATGATTGAGGCTGTTGTCTTGATGATTTTTCTTTCTCCATTTGAATAGTTTCACAAAATGGCGTGGGATGGGTTACTAGTATCTCACTCAGATATGATAAATAGAAAAAGAAACAAATAAATAACTTCAAATATTACAAAATATAAAGTAGGGCATCTTCCTTCAGTAGATTACTTTTGTTTTCATATCAAGGTGATGAAATACTGGAGTTGAATGACCAGCCATTGCCAGGTTTAACACACCAAGCAGCTTTGCAGTTATTTAGATCTCTTAAACGAGGACCTGTAAAACTTACCTTTAGGTCAAGAGGTACATCTTCTAAAGCAAGGTAAATGTTAAGTATTATAATAGTTTTATATTAAATTGTATGTTCTATTTATTTGTTTCTGTGTAACCACTTATTAATTGCAAAACGTTATTTAATGCTAGAAAAATTATCAAGCCTGTTTATGTTGAATCTCATAGAGTAAAACATATGTAGAATATAATTCTTGAATTATAGACAATGTTTACAAGGACAATAAGAATTTAAAGCATTGTGGAAATTAAACTGAATTATAGACAATGTTTACAAGGACAATAAAAATTTAAAGCATCGTGGAAATTAAAATGAATTATAGACAATGTTTACAAGGACAATAAGAATTTAAAGCATTGTGGAAATTAACATGAATTATAGACATTGTTTACAAGGACAATAAGAATTTAAAGCATTGTGGAAATTAACATGATTTTAAACACAGAGGCCACAAACAATAGGTTGCACAATTTATTGCCTGGCATATTTCACTATCAGATGCATAATGCAGAGTTATATTGAATAAATTAATTATACTTTGGCTGAAATACTTAAAACACATAATCACTCATATTGTTTTAATATGGAGCATTTGTTATCGCAAATTTATAGCAAAGCCTTTCTGTGTGCAGAAAATCGGTTAAAATTGTTTAATTGCCACACATCGTTATATTAGCAATGGGATAACAAACACTCCACATTCAAACAATACCAGCGACTATGTGTTTTAAGAATTTCAGCCAAAGCATAATTCAATAATTTATTACCAGGTAATAAATCATGCAACCTATTGTTTGTGACTTGTGTGTTTACATTCACTAAGGGAAGAAATTGTTTTAAATTCATGTTATTTATTATAATTAAGTTAATTTCTTTTTTAAAACTTGTAGCATAGCCTTTAGATTGTATATATTCTATTTTTTAAATAAAGAAAGTGAACATATGAAACTGACATAATTTGAAATAAATAATTTAAAAACTATAATAAAGTTTACAGTTTGAATATTACTTCAGTTTGATTTTCTGAAACAAACTCATAATTAGCACTACACATATGAATGTTAATGAGAATTGTCAGATTTTGTCTATACTTAAGTGTAGTTCAGATATCGGAAAAGCAACAGACTATCCAAATTATTAATCCTTCCCTGCAGTCTATAATTTCTAACCAAACATCAACTAATCAATCAATCAATCAATCAGGTGCCGCCTTCACAGTGAAGGCTGGCTGCAATGGATCTCCAACACTGTCTGTTCTTGCCCTGACTGTACATTCTGTCAGGCTGATGTTCGTCCATCTCTTGATGTTATCTTTCCACTTGTATCATTGTCTACTTCTTGCTCATTTGCCCTCAACCTTGCCTTTCAGTATGGTTTTTATAAGAGTATCATGTCTACAACAATTGCTGGACATTGTAGTAACAGAGAGTGCAAAGACAGGACTCTCCTTGAATATCAAGAAAACAGTAACAATGGTGATATCAAAGAAAATGGTGACACCAAAATGTGAAATAGAAATAGAAGGGAAAATTCTTAACCAAGTGGATAATTTTGAATACCTAGGGGCATTTATAACATCAGATTGGTAGATGTACAACAGAGAATAAGAACAGAATAGGTCAAGTAAAAGCCGCATTTCAGAAAATGAAGAGTATCTTATGCATTAAGTGACTGTCACTGAATGCAAGAAAGAGAGTGCTGAAATGCTATGTAGAACCAATTTTGCTGTATGGCAGTGAATCGTTGAATGTATATGAACAAATTAGGAAGAAATTAGAAACAACAGAGATGTTGTTCCTGAGACGAATGTTGTGAATTCCTTGGACTGCCAGAGTAACTAACAACGACTGCCTGAGACAAGCTAATGAAACTAACATTATGTACAACAATAAGAAAGAGACAAACAGCTTTCTTCGGTCATTTGATGAGAAGAGAGGCATTGGAGAACATCGTGACTCACTCCATTGGTGACAGGAAAGGGCTCAGACACTTCACCATTTTCCTGTACTCTTGTATGCATACCATCATGAAACAGCCGCACTATTTGGACAAACTTTCGTGGACAGCCATATTTTGCCATAATCTTCCACAGTGCTTCTCTGCTGACTTTATCAAAAGCCTTGGTAAGGTCAATGAAAGTGGAGAACATTTCAGAGTTCTGTTCCTGACATTTCTTTTGCAGCTGCCTTGCAGCGAAAATCATGATCGAGATGGGCCGTGAGTCGATTGAGAAGAATTCTGATGAGTATCTTCTCTGCAAATGAGAGCCAGGAGATGCCTCGGTGGTTGTCACAGGATTGGCGGTTTCCTTTACGTTTGTAAAAGTGGACTATTGACGCGTCCTTAAAATCTTGTGGCATGGTCTTGTTCACCCATATGTTTGTAAAGACTTGGTGAAGCTGCTCTATTAGGACCGGCCCACCTGCCTTGTATATCTCTGCTGGGATGGAGTCAGGACCAGGTGCCTTACCGCTGGAAAGTTGCTGAATGGCTTTGTTTACTTCCACTATGGTTGGCAGGTCATCAAGTATTTCTTTAGTGAGAACTTGAGGAAGGCAGTTGATGGTTTCATCTTCGAAGAAGGAAGTAGCATTTAAGATGTTGCTGAAATGCTCCGCCCAGTGTTGAAGGATTTCTTTCTTATCTGTGACCAATGTTCCCCCATCTGCACTGGGATGGGGAACTATGCCTGGTGATGTAGGACCGTAGACTGCTTTCAGTGAGTCCTAGAAGTTTTTTTTTTTTGTCTGTCAACAAAGCCTTGAATTTCATCAGCTTTGTTGCTCAGCCAGGAGTCCCGCATGTGCGACTTTCTAGGTGCTTGTTTAATGTCCAGGCTTCCGCGCCATAAAGTAGCATTGAATATACGTAGCATTTGACAATTCTCATTTTTAATGTGCTGTTAATCTCTCTAGATGTTAACACTGATTTCATGCTATTGACTGAACGTAATAAATGACAAAGATTTTTTTTCACTTTGATCAGACAAGAATATACAAAAACAACTAGGATGTGTAGATGCTAGAACTGATCAATGCATGTCATCTGAAGAGAACCTGGCATCATCTCATCTGTGTCCTATGAAGGCTGCTTATGCATCAAGATGAAAGGTGTGCATTGGTTGCTGCTTTTTTTGTATTAACCGCTGCGTAAAACAGCCGGAGGATGAGAGCAATAATGTGAACATATGCATAATAGTAAGAATCATTTATGGGGGTGCCCGTGATGGAGTGGGCGAGCCTCCTCTCTTGTGCACCAAAGATTGTGAGTTATTTCACACTCCTCAATGCAGTTTGTTCAAAGACTCTTGGGGGTCGTTGCTGGAGTATTAGAGTTTGTGCTCTGTGCGGCGCTTTCAGTTGGCCCCTCTGCGAAAAGAAGACTGAGCCATCAATTAGAACTATCGGTTAGACTATAGGTTAGTCTACTGTTGCAATGAAGTCGATCCTCATGCATTTACCCTTTACCTCTCTAGTAAGAATCAGTAAAATTATACTGGCAAAAGAACACACACACTTCTCAAACACTGGTAAAATAATGACAGAAGGTAGGAAATGTGGCACAAAAAGTCTTTGCTTTGTAAGTTCTATAGTATTCAGTTAGGTGACAGGTAAAAATAAACTCACAATTAAGTTTGCAGACTATCTGATTCTGACACACATCTAGAAAAATGTGTTTAGTTTTTCAAATGATTCCAATTTAGGAAGTATTCTTCAAATTTAAATGAATTTTTCTTTTCAAGCTGAAAAAAATAAAAAATAAAAATCTGCTAAATGTTTGATAACTGTTGAATAGGCATAACAACATTTATGTAAAACAAAACCATTAAGTGTTCATTTTTCATGCATTAAAGTCTTTTGGAATTAATAGGCTTTTAATCTGTAAATTTTACAACATAATTTCAGCTCAAGAAATCCGTCTACTGCTTCACCTCGAGAATCACCAGATGGAAGTCCAGTGTCGACTCCTAACCACTCACCTTACACTTCACCTCGAAACAGCCTAACAGACATTTCATTCTCTATCATAGATGGTCAGATTGTGCAAAAAACTAACGAACCTGCCTCAACCAAACACGGTCAAAAGCAGGTTAATGGTGATGTTTGCAGGAGCACTAGTGTTAGTGCAGCATTTGCCTCAGTGCAAGACAGAGATTTATCGGACAGCACAAAAGCTGTCACTGTCACTGGAAACAAGGATCTACAGACTGGCAACATGGATGTCAAAGAACACAAAAATGATGACAAAGGGCACATCTTAGCTGTTGCTCCACTCACAAATCATAATACAGATGGCTTCTGCCAACAGATGGAAACTCTGAACCAGGTAAACCCAGGCCTGCCTGAAAGCCTTGCACTTACATCCAAACAGGTCATTAAAGTTGCAGACAGTGAGAACCGAAATAGAAAAATAGGCTTTTGTTACCCCAGAGGTAACAAGAACATTTGGATAAATGATAACGGACAATTAAATCACCAAGCAGAATTAAAATTAATTGATAATTTAAAAGATTGTTCAGATTCATTTCCAGTATTATCACAACACAATACTTTTGTCAGTTCTCCAAAGTCCAGTTCAGTTGTCAAAATACACGTAAAACCTGTTGAGACACATTTGGCCTTAAGCTCGCCAGTTATGAATGCACATAATTTTAAATCAGCAAACACTGCCACTGCATATTCAGGCAATGATAGTGATGTAATCAATGGTCAGAAGATCAGTACATCTCATGCTAAACGAGCATTTTCTGAAAAACATATTGACAGAAACAAAATGTATGTAAGCAATATTCTTCAGGACAGTATTGTGAAACTTGCAGAGACCAGAGTTCATCCTGATTACCCATATGTGGACATCTCTGCTGTCAGATCTGAAGCAAATGAGAGTTCTCAGAATGTCACTCAGAACTCTGTTGACAGAGTTGATCAACAATTGTATGAAAATAGAAAGCAGATTGATGTATCATCTTCAGTGACAGTTCAGGGAAACAGTTGCCACACTAGAGTAACACCAACCAGAAGTTTGAGTGAGAATACTACAGATGGTGTGAGTGCACACTCTAAGACTCTTCCATGGCCTGATCAACAGAATTCTGTGACACGTTACCCTAAAGTATTGACAAGAAGCCATGTTCTTCAGCAAATTGTGCCACCATTTGAAAATTCTGATACTGACAATGCACAAAAGATTCGAATCATGCCCAATGCCAGAAAGTACTCTGATGGATCCTTGATCCCAGGCTGCTATTCCTCTCTTCCAAGAGGTCACCATAACCACCATGCTTATCGTCAACCAGTCGATCACTATCATACAGTACATAATCAGAGCATTGGTCAGTATGATAATCTTATGCACAAACAAAAAACTGACATTGCTAAAGACAGTTTTCCCCAAGCCTTTCAAGCTCCCTTGTCACCCAAGTTGGTAAAAGCGGAGTCAACTTTACGTGACTTAATGAAACCATGCTGTGGGCCACGCATTCCACTACAAGCTGCTGACGATACAGCCCTGGATTTCCTGCATCAGAAGCAATCCTGTGCAAGACTGTCCTCAGTCCCAGATTCTGTTACATCCATAAACAACACTATGAGATTTTCAAAGTTGCATTACCCTCTTCAGTCTTTCAGCCAGAGCACAGACATGACTGTATCTTCACCTTGTTCATCATTTAAGTCATATACCCAGGCGTCCTTTTATAGACACCATTCTAACGAAGCAGCAGCATCATTTCAGTATAACACTGCTGTGAGAGAACACATTCATTCTGTCAATGGCAACCCTCAGCCTTTTAAAAGTGTATTCAATATGTCAGATTCCCATAGCCTTGGAATGGATTTGAGCATGATGTCAGCTAGCATGCTGAACCCACTCAAGATGCCACAGATGATGTCTGTCAAAGGCATACATGAAGGTTCCTATGGTTACAAGAATAGCCACACAAATACCAGTAGAAAAGAAGAAGGCATGAAATGGACAACAGATCCAGGAAGTAACAAGTTGTACAAGTTTGAAGTCTCACTTACCAAAGGTGGGCAATATTTCCTTTCCACATTTCTTTCATATTATGTTATTACTATGTAAAACTGGATTTCAGTGGAAACATACATAAGTATAGCCTAAAATGTGATGTCTATTAATGTAATTTACACTAGTTTAATTTCTAAATAGAAATATTAAGAAATTCGTTGACTTACAAAACAAAATAGATTCAAGAAAAGTCATAATGAAGAAATCAGTTTTTTAACAGCTTTCAGAGTTTATGAACACCATACCAAGTGCTTTAAAACTGATTAATAAAGAGACAATTAAGCAGACAATCCAATTTAACAGCAGTAAAAGAGTGTATAATTTTTACTTTAATTGTCATATTTATTATTCATTACACCGTGTTGCATTGCAGCATTACTATGAAAAATGTAATTGTTATTTTGATATGTAATATTGTAAAGAAATTATGTTTCTGTTGCTGATCTGGGGGGGGGGGGGGGGGGGGGGGGGGGGGACAAATATTAATTCTCGTTATCTGTTTCTAGTCTTGGTATCACATTGTAGTAGATAACCCATACATATCTGACAGTTCTATTTATCACTGTTATAATATAAAGTAAAGTGTATACGTATGCAAATTGTTGTCTTTCTTATTCTCAGTTTTCTGTCCATTAACTTCTTCTTATAGTCCATGCTGTGTGGTGTTGGTGATCATGTGATCATCCACAGCCCTCTGTCTCGAGTGCTGCCAATCATTAATGATTCTGATGTTCCTCGATGCCATGTCAAACTGTTCTATCTTGGTCTCCCCCTGCCTCACTTCCCCTCCAACCTTCCCATTGTGATCACATACTCCAGCTTTGCCCTTGTCATGACATGCCCAGAAATGTCTTCTTCTGATGTGAGCAACCTCTTCTCTTTGTGAGTGAACTTTCAAGATATCTTCATTGCTCTTTCTATCCATCCAGGGTGTATGAATGGGATATGTCTGTGTGGATGGAGTAAATATGAGTGGGTGGAGGATATATGTGTGGGTGGTGAGGATGTTTGTAGGTGGGGGATGTGTGGGTGGGGAGATGTGTTTGTGGGTGAGAGATGTGTGGGCAGGGATATGTATGGGGAATGCATGTGGGGATTGTGTGTGTGTGTGTGTGGGGGGATGTGTTCATGGGTTTAGTTTTGTGTGGGAGGGGAGATGTGGGGGAGGTGTGGGATGTGCAGGTGGATGAAGGATGTATGTGAGGATGGGGAATGTGTGTTTGGCTGGGTGGTTGGGGGGTGTGTGTGGGTGGGAGGGTAGATGAGAGATGCATGTATTGATGGGCAGGTGGGTGATGTGTGGGTGTGAGTGGTTGATGGATGAGTATGTGAGTGGGTGGATGTGTGTGAGAGATGAGTTTATGGGTGGGGGATGTGTGTGTTTATGGGAAGATGTGTGTGAGCGGCGGATGTGTGTGGTGTGGTATATGTGGATGGTAGGGTGTGTGTGGGTGGGAGATGTGTGTTTTTGAGTGTTTATGGGTGGGGGGTATGTGTGGGCAGGTGGGGAGATGTGTTTGTGGGTGGGGATGTGTGTATAGGTGGGGATGTGTAGTTGAGAGGTGGCGGATATTGGGTGGGTGAATGGGTGTAGGTTGGCTGATGTGTATGTGGGTGGGTGGGGACAATTGTGAGGGTGCGGGATGTGTGTGTGGATAGGTGCGGGATGTGTGGGTTGGTGAGGGTATGTGTGTGTGGTTTTGTGATGTGTGTTTTGCTGGATGGTTGCAGGTGTGTGGGTGGGTGTTGGAGAATATGTGGGTGTGTGTGTGCGTGTCGGTTATGGGATGGGTGGATGATGTGTGTGTGGGTGGAGAAATGTGTGTGGGTGGGGGATCAGTGGGTGGGTGGCAGCATGTATGTTTGCCTGGGTCTGTGTGAGTGCGTGGAGGTATGTGTAGGTGGGTGGGGGAGGTGTGGTGGGTGGGGGATGTGAGGGTGGCTGCGAGATGTGTGGGTGGCTGCGGGATGTGAGGGTGGATGGGGGATGTGTCTCACAACATTGCAATATGCACTGTTTATGTTTGCAACTTTCATTTGACAATATTTTTTTTCCCATGTGAATGCATCATACATAATATGCATTGTTTATGCTTACAAAATCCATTTGACGATGTTTTTTTTCCCCTATGTAAATGTAACATGCACATTTGATGAATGAAAGATGAGTGATTGAAAGGGCCGAATGTAAAACGGGCCTGCATGCCCAATTTGTTACCCTTTTAAAATAAAGTTTGTTCGTTCGTTCATCCATGGTGTTCTCATCATTCTTCTATAAAACTACAGCCCCACAACCACCACATAATTCCTCATTTGTCTGCTAATTGTTCATGATTTGCTTCCATACATCAGGATTGAATTGATATAGTTTAGTTTAGTCCACAGATCAACATCACGGCACACGGGTGTAACCCATAAGTGCTCTGTTCTACTCCTAACTCAGGCTTGAGTCTAGAGAATCTCAGCTCAGTGCATGAACTCCAAAGCACCGGCGAGGATCCTGAAATACTTTGGGTAGATTTTTAACTCAAAATTTTGCCTGGGCAGCGCCAAGCTACTCTTTTTTTGATTTACAACTGCCAAAGGATTTTTTACGTGCGCAACAATACACACGGGCGTCCGATCTCACTACCCAGAGACCAGGGGAAATTTTGTTACTAGAAGTTCACATGAAAAAATCCCGACTCTCACCGGGGCTTGAGCCTGGGACCTCCATCACTCGAGGCGAACACCATACCTTGAGACCACTCAGATCCCCTTGACTTAATATAGCTCTCAAGAATGCTTTTCCTCACCTCAATTGACAAAAACACATTGCAGAGAATATTCTTTGTCATGTGAAGTATGCTTTTGCTTGGACTATTGTACCTTTAACTTCCATAATAAATCTTCAATTGGCTATTATTAAAGTATTTAAAGTATTAAAGGATTTATTTCTAAATTAGTGAAATTGCAGTTTCATAATTCCCTGACATATTGAGTCAAGAGGTTTGAAATCAGCCATGAAAAATGTGGAAGCAGACAGTGTTGCATTGATTTCAGTGGCATGAGATATCAGCCTTTTTAGAAAGCCATGGAAAACCATTGGACTAAAATTGCTTTTTAAATCACAAACAGCCCATAAATGCTGAGATTAATTGCAATGTCCTATATAGGACATGCAACTAACTTTTATCTTATGTTTATATTTACAAAACAAAAAGTCAAGTACAGTGAACCCTTATCTACAGGTCATCAAGACACTGGGATATTGTGTTTCAATGACCAACAGATGCACAAATGATGAATGATGTTATCATGCATGTATATGGGTGCTTTGGTTTTGTCAGGATTGCTGTCTGTCCTACTTTTCACATGGGACAGTGAGGAGCATTGATACTGGCTGGCACAGGAACTGAGCATGATGAGGTGACCTGTTGCCGTTAAGTTGGAACCATGACTAATGACAATAGATTGTTTGCTTCATTTTATATTGATACACCTGACATGTTACAGTAAACTAAATTATACAACTTGTTATTCGTGGCTTCAATATTCAAATTACAATACTTCCCCATACAATTCTGTGTTAATTGAAAGAAGCTTTTTTTCTGTGAAGAGTTAAGTAGTTTTGTCATAATTACAGAATTTGGAGTGTCACTTGGTATCAACATTGTGCGAAAAACAGTCACAGGGGTCAGCTGTATTTTCATCCAGGACATTGTGCCAGGATCAAATGTAGAAAAGGACAGCCATTTGAGGTTTGTGTACTAACGTCAACTTAAGCAGTGGTCATAATTTGAATTGTCAGGAGGGGATCGCTTTGTTAAGTCACATAATGTTCATTACGCTTTTAACAACTTGAGTGACAAGAAAGCCTACAAGGCTTGGGAAAGACTATCTTTAACACAAGCAGCTTTACATTTGTGCCTAAGATTATCATACTGACCAATACTGTGATTATTGAGTGTCTGATGAGATCAACTGGTTGATGATAAGTAAGGATGTTATGATGACCTCTTGCAAAATATGAGATATTGTCTTGAGTGATAGCCTGTGGATTAACTCATTTGACACTTCATGATGCACCATGCATTTATTGGTTACTTCACATTCCCATATATTTCATAACTTTTTCTGCCCCAGAGATTCATAATAAACTTTTGAACCAATATGAGTTGACATAACAACATTCTGGGGCAGACAGGAGATTAGTAAAATGGTTCAGGGCAGGTGGAGTTGATTTAATGATTAGAACAGACACAAAATTCAGTGATTATTAACCTGGAGTAATTGTTTGCATTAATCAGTATTTTCTGCAGTGATGACTAATCTGCAGTATTTGTTTGCACTAATCTGTATCTTGTAATATACATTATTAATCAATTACACCTATCCTAGGCTATTGTTATTTTAAAATGATGCTTTGGGTTGGAAGGTGCTAAATAAATAATAATCGGAGACTGAAGGAGAAAAGTCAAAACTAGGATGGAAACATTGAATGTAAAAACTTAGACATAGTTGGTTTAAGAAATAATTATCTGGGGCTGAAGAAATAAAGTAAAATCATAGATCTAAACATTGAATTTTGAGTAACAAGTATCTGATACTGAAGATATTAAAGTCATAACTAGAATGGAAACATTGAATGTGATGATTTTGGCTTAGTTGGTTACAGTAAAAACTTTCTGGGACTTAAAAAGTAAAAGTCAAAACTTGGATGGAAATACTGAAAGTAACAAACTTGGCACAGTTGGTTAAAGAAATATCTTTCTGGGACTGAAGAAGTGAAGACAATTGAAACTCTTTTATAAGGAGTAACTAATAAACTTATGGTGAGTTGCTCGGTAGAGAATAAAATCATTTGAAATGCATTCTCATTTACTAAAGTTTTAAGTCAGAAGAGATATATTTCATTAGTATACAGTAACTGGGAGAGCATGATTTTCATCAAACCACTGTTAAAATCTTTTACTTTCTAATTATATTTGTTACTTACAAGATTCTGAGTAATTATAGTAATCAAACTATCTTGCTATACTAGGAATTTAATGTTAATAATAATTTACTACAGTTGTTTTAGATTATGTCTTTAACAGATTTAATTAGCAGATTATAGTAGTGGAAGACAACAGGCTCCGTAGCGAAGAGAGTTACGGATGCAGTTCGTAATCCCACATATGGAAACACAGCTGCGGGCATTCGGCAGCAGGCGGCCTTGCATTGATTTTTTACAAAATGGTATGGGTTCTGGTCATTCAGAAAGCAATGGCAAACTACTAAGCGTAAACTTGCCAAGAGAACATAAACAGAAAAACATGCTGGTGTTGACTGTGACGTCCTGTAAAGGATCTGCAACTAACTTAGTAGAGGAAGATATAATGATGTTGAAAGAAAAAGCTGTGATTTAACCATTATTACCTAATGTAATACACTTATATTACTATTACTACAGCTGTAGATAAATAAATACTTTCATATCTTTTAGGAAAGGTGACTGCATTCTGTCCGTAAATGGGGTGAGCATGAAAGATCTGACCCTCTTAGATGCACATCAGATGTTAAGAAGTCTACCTCCAGGGCCTGTTCATATTGTTGTTGCCAGGGATATGGTAAGGAACATGTTTACAAAGCAGAACTCTTAGACTGTTTAAAGTAGTCCCAGGTCAGGTACTACCAATGGTGTTTGGAGTTTTAGGTCTTCACAGATTCTCTCTTCTGCCTTTCATCTCTCAGTCGATAAAATTAGTAGGGGAATGAAGAGGCTGATAGGCTGGCAAGGGATGCACTTCTTGATGGTAGATTACCTATGGACAAGGTAAAGGTGATTGAGAACCTGTATGTGGAAATAATAATATTGTGGGGGATCGGCAGGGGTTCTGGAAAAATCTCAAAACTGAGAGGGAAGACCAGAACTTTTAATTAGATAACTGTGGGAACGATTAGTAGTATGACTCTACACTGCTGTTGAATGAGGGGACGAAGTGCATACAGGAATGTCCTGAGTGCAGTGATGTCGGTTCTTAGCTCAACTCAACTCAAATTGGTTTACAAAGTTAAAAAACCATTGTTTATTATGCTTAAATTATAATTTAATTATAATTAGATGTATATTATATAATAATTTTCATGTGTGGTGAAGTTTAACAATGCAGAAAAAAAAACAATACCACAAGTGATTGTACATGAGAATGCTGTGGAAAAGAGGAAGGTGTAGATCAAAAGTCACATTTATAAAACAGATGTGCACAGAACTATCAATGCTGACATAATGGAGTTAAATAGAGTTAAAAACTATGAGAGAAATGATCAGGAAGATTCATGACCAGCCCAAGGAAGGTGACACGTGCTGTAGAAAGCAAACAATGACAGACAATCACTGTAAGAGCATACCTGGTATTGGTTAACTGTGATATACTCAGCTAGGATAGCCTCCTGTATTATAAGGAACCAAAGACATAATAATTATAGTGAGTATTGGCACCATGGGAGTATAGTGGCTAGATGCTCACCTGCCATCTAAATCAGGGTGGATTCAGTTTTTACAAATCAATCTAGGCTCCCAGGTCGACTCAGCCTAAAATGGGTATAAGGATATGTTTTGAGAAGTACAGGTGGCCTGCATGATACAATCACATCACCCACCGAGTACCATGATACAATCACATCACCCGCCGAGTACCATGATACAATCGCATCACCCACCGAGTACCATGATACAATCAAATCACCCACAAAGTACCATGATACAACCACATCACCCACTGAGTACCATGATACAACAACATCACCCACCGAGTACCATGATACAACAACATCACCCACCAAGTACTATGATACAACCACATCACCCACCGAGTGCCATGATACAACCACATCACCCACCGAGTCCCATGATACAACCACATCACCCAATGAGTACCATGATACAACCACATCACCCACCAAGTACCATGATACAGCCACATCACCCACCGAGTGCCATGATACAACCACATCACCCACCGAGTCCCATGATACAACCACATCACCCAATGAGTACCATGATACAACCACATCACCCACCGAGTACTATGATACAACCACATCACCCACCGAGTGCCATGATACAACCACATCACCCACCTAGTACCATGATACAGCCACATCACCCACCGAGTGCCATGATACAACCACATCACCCACCAAGTACCATGATACAGCCACATCACCCACCGAGTGCCATGATACAACCACATCACCCAATGAGTACCATGATACAACCACATCACCCACCTAGTACCATGATACAGCCACATCACCCACTGAGTGCCATGATACAACCACATCACCCACCAAGTACCATGATACAGCCACATCACCCACCGAGTGCCATGATACAACCACATCACCCAATGAGTACCATGATACAACCACATCACCCACCTAGTACCATGATACAACCACATCACCCACCTAGTACAATGATACAGCCACATCACCCACCGAGTGCCATGATACAGCCACATCACCCACTGAGTACCATGATACAACCACATCACCCACCGAGTGCCATGATACAACCACATCACCCACCGAGTGCCATGATACAACCACATCACCCACTGAGTGCCATGATACAACCATATCACCTACCAAGTCCCATGATACAACCACATCACCCACCAAGTCCCATGATACAACCACATCACCCACCGAGTCCCATGATACAACCACATGACCCACCGAGTGCCATGATACAACCACATCACCCAATGAGTACCATGATACAACCACATCACCCACCTAGTACCATGATACAGCCACATCACCCACCGAGTGCCATGATACAACCATATCACCTACCAAGTCCCATGATACAACCACATCACCCACTGAGTGCCATGATACAACCATATCACCTACCAAGTACCATGATACAATCACATCACCCACTGAGTGCCATGATACAACCACATCACCCACCGAGTGCCATGATACAACCACATCACCCACTGAGTGCCATGATACAACCATATCACCCACCGAGTGCCATGATTCAACCACATCACCCACTGAGTGCCATGATACAACCATATCACCTACCAAGTGCCATGATACAACCACATCACCCACCGAGTGCCATGATACAACCACATCACCCACTGAGTGCCATGATACAACCATATCACCCACCGAGTGCCATGATTCAACCACATCACCCACTGAGTGCCATGATACAACCATATCACCTACCAAGTCCCATGATACAACCACATCACCCACCGAGTGCCATGATACAACCACATCACCCACCGAGTGCCATGATACAACCATATCACCTACCAAGTCCCATGATACAACCACATCACCCACCGAGTGCCATGATACAACCATATCACCTACCAAGTCCCATGATACAACCACATCACCCACCGAGTGCCATGATACAACCACATCACCCACCGAGTGCCATGATACAACCACATCACCCACTGAGTGCCATGATACAACCATATCACCTACCAAGTCCCATGATACAACCACATCACCCACCGAGTGCCATGATACAACCACATCACCCACTGAGTGCCATGATACAACCATATCACCTACCAAGTCCCATGATACAACCACATCACCCACTGAGTGCCATGATACAACCATATCACCTACCAAGTCCCATGATACAACTACATCACCCACCGAGTGCCATGATACAACCACATCTCCCACCGAGTGCCATGATACAACCACATCACCCACCGAGTCCCATGATACAACCACATCACCCACCGAGTCCCATGATACAACCACATCACCCACCGAGTCCCATGATACAACCACATCACCCACCGAGTCCCATGATACAACCACATCACCCACCTAGTACCATGATACAACCACATCACCCACCGAGTGCCATGATACAACCACATCACCCACCGAGTACCATGATACAACCACATCACCCACCGAGTACCATGATACAACCACATCACCCACTGAGTACCATGATACAAGCACATCACCCACTGAGTACCATGATACAACCACATCACCCACCGAGTCCCATGATACAACCACATCACCCACTGAGTACCATGATACAACCACATCACCCACCGAGTACCATGATACAACCACATCACCCACTGAGTGCCATGATACAACCACATCACCCACCTAGTACCATGATACAACCACATCACCCACCGAGTGCCATGATACAACCACATCACCCACCGAGTACCATGATACAACCACATCACCCACCGAGTACCATGATACAACCACATCACCCACTGAGTACCATGATACAAGCACATCACCCACTGAGTACCATGATACAACCACATCACCCACTGAGTACCATGATACAACCACATCACCCACTGAGTACCATGATACAATCACATCACCCACTAAGTACCATGATACAACCACATCACCCACCGAGTACCATGATACAATCACATCACCCACCGAGTACCATGATACAATCACATCACCCACTGAGTACCATGATACAACCACATCACCCACCGAGTACCATGATACAATCACATCACCCACCGAGTACCATGATACAATCACATCACCCACCGAGTACCATGATACAAGCACATCACCCACTGAGTGCCATTTAGTCTATAACAATATGGGGCTAGCACCATGTACCAGATAAGCCTCAAAGCGTGTAAACAGGGTTCTTTACTTTTATTTTACATTTAATGGGCAGCTAGGTGTGAACACACGAGCCTCCTTGTGTTAGATACCTAGTGAGTGTGAACACACGAGCCTCCTTGTGTTAGATAACTAGTGAGTGTGAACACACGAGCTTCCTTTTGTTGGATACCTAGTGAGAGTGAACACATGAGCTTCCTTTTGTTGGATACCTAGTGAGTGTGAACACACGAGCTTCCTTTTGTTGGATACCTAGTGAGAGTGAACACATGAGCTTCCTTGTGTTGGATATGTAATGAGTCTGAACACATGAGCTTCCTTGTGTTGTATATGTAATGAGTGTGAACACATGAGCTTCCATGTGTTAGATATGTAATGAGTGTGAATACATGAGTTTCCTTGTGTTAGATACCTAGTGAGTGTGAACACATGAGCTTCCATGTGTTAGATATGTAATGAGTGTGAATACATGAGTTTCCTTGTGTTAGATACCTAGTGAGTGTGAACACACAAGCTTCTTAGTGTAAGATACTTAGTGAGTGTGAACACACAAGCTTCCTTCTGTTGGATACCTAGTGAGTGTGAACACATGAGCTTCCTTTTGTTGGATATCTAGTGAGTGTGAACACATGAGCTTCCTTTTGTTGGATACCTAGTGAGTGTGAACACATGAGCTTCCTTTTGTTGGATACCTAGTGACTGTGAACACACGAGCTTCCTTGTGTTAGATACCTAGTGAGTGTGAACACACAAGCTTCCTTCTGTTGGATACCTAGTGAGAGAACAAGTTACTAAATGGAAGCTGCAAGTGTAGTCTTTGTTGTATATTTATTGGCAACTTATTGTCCTTTACAGCTCCAGCTTCCTGTGTCAGGCTTAATAATATGTTATTTTTAAATTCTATTTTCACAGTTCACAAAATAGCATGTGTCAAGTGATGTCACAATAGGACGATTGAGTTTGCCTTGAAATCGATTGGAGAGATTGCCTTGAAACCATTTTCATAAATTTTTGTAGTATAATCTCTCTCTCTCTCTCTCTCTCTCTCTCTCTCTCTCTCTCTCTCTCTCTCTCTCTCTCTCTCTCTCTCTCTCTCTCTCTTTTTCTTTTTCACTCTTTCGTTTTTTCTTCTGCTTTTTTCTCTCTTTCTCTTCTGTCCATTTTCTTCATCTCTCTCTCTCTCTCTCTCTCTCTCTCTCTCTCTCTCTCTCTCTCTCTCTCTCTCTCTCTCTCTCTCTCTCTCTCTCTCTCTCTCTCTCTCTCCATACATGTGTTCATGCATCTGTTTGTGTGGGTTTTACACAAATATTTTTCGACATTTATTATCTTTTAATTACAGAAGTCAGTGTCTTGAAAGCATCATACAAAGAACAAACTCCATAGCTTCAGCGACAACCCCCAAGAGTGTTGGAAAACATTGCACTCGTGAACTGAATAATGGAATCCAGAATCGAAGTGTAACAATCGTCATCAAAATAGTTCAAATACATTAGCAAGAAATGTAACAATCATCATCAAAATAGTTCAAATACATTAGCAAGAAGTGTAACAATCATCATCACAATAGCTCAAATACATTAGCAAAAAGTGTAACACTCATATCAAAATAGTTAAAATACATTAGCAAGAAGTGTAACAATCATCATCACAATAGTTAAATACATTAGCAAGAAGTGTAACAATCATTATCAAACTAGTTCAAATACATTAGCAAGAAGTGTAACACTCATATCAAAATAGTTCAAATATATTAGCAAGAAGTGTAACAATTATCATCAAAATAGTTCAAATACATTAGCAAGAAGTGTAACACTCATCATCACAATAGTTCAGATACATTAGCAAGAAGTGTAACAGTTATCATCAAAATAGTTCAAATACATTAGCAAGAAGTGTAACAATAATTGTTAAAATAGTTCAAATACATTAGCAAGAAGTGTAACAATCATCAAAATAGTTCAAATACATTAACAAGAAGTGTAACAATTGTCACCAAAATAATTCAAATACATTAATAAGAAGTGTAACAATCACCATCAAAATAATTCAAATACATTAGCAGGAAGTGTAACAATCACCATCAAGATACTTCAAATACAATAACAACTGTAATGTTTTCCTGATTAGTTTATCCTTAAGTTGTCCTCTACCCTTTTCCATAACAAGTGCACAGATTCAATCATAGTTTGAAACTTTTACACTAGACTCTTAAAAGTGAATTGTATATTTACACATTCCTACATTGCATCTATTACAAACTGATATCTTTACACCATCGTGCCTGGCAGCCTTGCTAATCATTCAGTGCATTGTACCTAAAACCTGCACAATAATCAAATCAGCATAACTGTTTAAAGTATATGAATCGGTGTTTAACAGCACATGTCAACACATATTTCCTCACTGAAAACAGTAAAAGGCATTGCTTTAAAATGTTGTAACCTTTTGATATTCATATTGTTTTTAGAGTAGTTTCTGGACAGTCAAATCAGATTTGTATTTCTACTTTATTGCCAACTAAAGGACACAACTCATTAAACCAAATATATATATATATATATATATATATATATATATATATATATATATATATATATATATATATATATATATATATATATATTCATAACATTTGAACCATGGTTGTTATTCCTGCAAAAAAAAAAACAACATATTTTAATGTCTGTAGATTTTGGGAGCAGTTCATAATTAAATTGTTCATATACTGATATTTAACATCAATAGACCATTATCCCATATGGACAATAATCACCTTCGGATTAATAAGACTGTGAGGGTAAAACCGCGGGCAGCTGCTTTTGCGGCTGACTAGTCACAGGACTATCATTGTGAGCCGGTGATGGACCCTACTATAACTTCTCCTTGATATTGAAAGGGGTAGGGGTAATGGTGAAATTGAACGAACGAACACCTTAAAATTAATAAGCTTGTGAAGGTAAAATCATGGGCAGCTGTTATTTGTGACTGACTCAGTCACAGGATCATTAATTTGAGACATGGATGGGCCCTTATATAACTTCTCCTTGAGGTTGAACAGGGTAGGTGTAATGATAGAATCTAATCGAATCAGTAATGATCCTGTGAAATGGCTATCCATGACTGCCCTTGCTTATCGGCATGGCACAAGATGAGATGTGGATGCTCATTCCTTGCAAGAAAACACATTGTGTATCCATCAGGCACACTGTAATGAACCCATTCAGTCGAAAACATGTAAAGCTCATAGCCCAAGAGCATGTCAACGAAAGGCAGCAATATATCACAAGAACCAAACTTGCTGTATACAGCATCACTATTGTCAAGTAAAATACTAATGCATTTTAATTCTTGTTTTAAAAGTTGCAAATAGACAGAAATAGCAGGAATATATAAACTACACAGTGTGAAATTGAAAAGAAATAACACTTCACATTTTTATTTTAGTAGTGGGAAGCACTATATAAATATCATCATCATGATCAAGTGTCTTGCCGACTGGCATGGGTGATCATGTTTCTCCACATCTTGCTATCTCTAACAGTATGTACTATTTTGTGTGCTGACATCTTTCCATACCATGAGAAAAGGCTGTCTAGAATCTTCTCTCATTATCTTCATGTATCTCTCTTCTCATGAATCTTTCCAGTTATCACATGTTCTAGTTTTTCTATTCTCATATTGTGGTCCAAAAATGATGACTGCCTTTGTCTGATGTTTGTGATGTTCTTTTTTTTTTTAAATCTTAACCTCTTTTAAAACATTTAGACTGCTCATTTTGGCTGTCATTTGAATTTTCAGCATTTTTCTGAAACATCACATTTCTGAGGCCTCAATTGATTTCTTTGTTGTTGCTTCTTTACTAATTGTCTAGAATTCACATTCATATGTAACATGTAAGAATTCTTTTTCTAACTTCCAATGATTTTTGCATTGGATGTTCATTTAATAAAATTCTGATATTTGTATAAAAAAATGTTTTTGCGTATCCTTTTACAGGACTTAGCTGTCAACAGCAGCATCTTTCAGCTGTCTGTTGATCTCTTGGCAAGATTACGCTCAGTAGTTTGCCATTGCTTTCTGAGCGGCCGGCTCAGTATCCGCAAGTCACGAGCGGGGGTCGAACCACCTCAGTTCTCGCTCCGCTGCGAGACTCTGCGTGATAAACGGGATTACAGAGAGAAAGTGTTATAACCCCACAGCCAGAGAGACCGGCGATATTTGTATAAAACATGAAAATTATATTTGTCTGAAAAACATAAATAAACTAATTTAACAATCCATTATATGAAATAATAATGGATAATATATATCCCAACTATAAACCAGAACAGATAAGTAGGATATTAGTGGGATAAATATAATTCACATTTTAGATCTCAGAAGTGAAGTAAAAGAACATCTAATATAAAGATTGTCTGATGAATGTCTAGGTCCTAAACAACCTCTGATTTTAGCAAAAGGCCAAAGGTCACCATACTGTTTATATAGATATTCCAGATGCCATTTATTTTCTCCAAAAATACATAAATAAATTCTGAATTGAAACTTAAAACAATTTCATGTTTGGTTCTTAAAATGAGAAATAATAAACTCTGCAAGAATTATCACTAAAAATAAATTACCCAGCATTGTAAACATGGCTGATAATACATGAGTTTAGATTAGTCGACGGATCAATATCACGGCACCCGAGTGTAACCCATAAGTGCTCCGTTCGACTCCTAACTCAAGCCTGAGTTTGGAGAATCTGAGCTCAGTGCATGAACTCTGTAGCACCAGCGAGGATCCTGAAATACTTTGGGTAGATTTTTAACTCTCGGGCAGCGTGTCAGGCTATGCTTTTTCGATTTCAACTGCCAAAGGATTTTTTACGTGCGCAACAATACACACAGGCGTCTGATCTCACTACCCAGAGACCAGGGGAAATGTTGTTACTAGAAGTCCACGTGAAAAAATCTCAGTCCTCACTGGGGCTTAAACCCGGGATCTCCAGCACTCGAGGCAGACACCATACCTCGAGAGCACTCAGTCCCATGATAATACATGATAAACTGTCATCCTCATGATGTACATGTAAATAGTCATCTATTTTCATTTCTTAAATTTCCTAACAACTAATGATAAGTCTCATTTATCAAAATATTAAGAAACATGACTAATGTGAAAATAAATGTTGAAATGAACGTGACACCGTGATGGTTACATTATAAAACAAGGTATGTAACTCTTTCATTCCCAGCAGAATTAACAGCACTACTCAAAGGGAAAAATAAACGCAATGAATAAAGCATGATTTGCACTGTATTCACACTGGTAGCAACTACACAACTAGTATAAAACAAGTGCTGTCATCATATCATCATCATGTGCCTTTCGAAATGGCATAGGTGTTCATGTCTTTCTAGATCTCTCAGTCTTTGGTGTCCTGGATTACTTAAGGTGATCTTAGACCAACAAGCTTCATTTCCCTCAGCTTGCCTCTGTCTCTTCTACTGCGGATCTTTTCAGTCATCACAATGTTCTCCAATGTCCCTCTTGTAAATATGTGATCAAAGAATACTGTTTGTCTCTTTCTTTTAGTTGCGTATAATGTTCTACTTTCACTAGCAACTTCAAGGCAATGTTGTTAGTTATGCTTGACATCCAAGGTAGTCGTAACTTTCATCTCTAAATCCACAGACATTCGATGAAAATGATTTATAACACAAGATACATGTCATCTTCTGAAGTGTAGTGATTGCTTGGCTTATTCTCCTCATAATGTCTGGCATATTTCCTCCATCTGATGTTATTGTTACCCCAAATTTTTGAATATAGTGACTTGTTTAAACACATTAAAATAAGAAGTCAGATTTTTATGCTAAGATCAGAGCAAGCAAAAAATCACATCATGCATTGCTTGGAATATGTGGAAAATAGCTAATCATGCATGGTGTTTGCTTGGGACAGAAAGGGTTACATTGGCTCATATATGCAAATTAAAAATAAACAATTTATATGATGTTTCTGTGTAATTCATTCTATTAAGTAATTAAATGTCACCTATTCCGGTAAAAATGGTGACAACGTGTATTCTTCCGGAAACGCTGTTTACTGTTTTCCTGTGGATTATGTGGTGTTATTTCGTATTCGTTTATTGGAAGTGTTCAAAAGAAGCCACAGAAGGCAGGTGGTGGATGAAATTTTTAGGGCAGCCGACAGATATTTGTTGGTTATGGTCTCAAGTTTTGCAACTGCAGGCAGAGGATCTCTTTCACGAGACAATGGCTGCCATAGAGGAAAGCACCAGCAAACTACCTCTTTAAAAGTGCCTAGTACATTATGATTCGCCTAAAGATTGATTATCGCAAGATAAGGACAGAGACATTAAAATTAGCAACATGGAATGTTAGGACGTTAAACGACGACGAAAAATTAGATAACATAAAACAAGAAATGGAAAGAGAAAAAATTAATATTTTAGGGATGTGTGAAACGAGATGGACAGGAGCAGGCATCAAAATAGATGAAGATTTTAAGATTATTTATTCTGGAGGTGAAGATCGACAAAGGGAAGTGGCAATTATTTCAGACCTGAAAACATCAAAATCTGTTCAAGGATATTGGGCCGTGTTGGACAGAGTTCTACTAGTTAAATTAAGTGGCAGACCTTTTAACATAAATGTTATTCAAGTATATGCCCCAACTGGAGAATCCAGTGAAAATAGTGTAGAGGAATTTTATAATAACATAGTCTGCCGTAAAGAAATGTAAAAATTCAGAAATAAACATCATAATAGGGGACTTCAATGCAAAAGTAGGAAATCAAGGTGATAGATACACAGTAGGAAACTATGGTTTAGGAGAGAGAAATGAAAGAGGATAAGAATACCATGGACAGACAGAAAAATCAATGACCAAGTACTACAGGAGACAAATGACAGTCGTAAATTGATTAGAGAAATTAGACGTAGACAGTCAAAATGTTTTGGACATGTTATGAGAAGAAATGGATTGGAGAACTTAGTGACAACTGGCAAGATCGAAGGGAACAGACCAAGAGGAAGACCGAGAGGAAAATACCTGGATGGCTTGGCCACATGGCATGGACGAGACAGGAATTCTGAGCTGATCCATGATTCTGGTGATTGAGTGAAATGGCGAGTTATGACTGCCCACGCTTTCCGGCATGGCACATGATTGATTGATTGCTACTTGGTGAACTGAATTACAAAGAGAAAAAAACCTGCACGGATAGCTAGGGAAACATCTTGTGCAACATATTTGTAAATAAAGATTCACATCCTAAAAATAATTTTCCAATGATAATGCATTGAATCTAATTAAAACATATTTACTTATTATTACATTGTTTGTGACTGTAAACAAAGATGGCAAAATCAGATAAAACTTGCTCGTATCTTTACCTTGTTTAAATAATTTGTTGTCTTGTAATTACTTTTACCTTACTTAATTGTTAAAATTTAATTCTGACCATGTTCTGTTTTTGTTATAATATTATGAAGATTGGGGCCATAAAAATTACCAATATCAGTTTTACTATTTTTATGTTATAAGAGTTTAAACGACATGTAAAAATAGTCGCATAACAACTACAATACTAAGTTACCTTCACTTAAATTAGTCCCAAGTAAGTTATATATCACACAAAAGCAAAATGGATGCCACTTATAATATTATTATTTTAGGAGACCAGTAAGATACAGTCTGTATAGACTTTAGACTTTGGTGGCCTCTTCCCAGGGTCCCTATGACCCATTAGTATTGTATAAACACTTGAGGCATGATATGCAGTTTGTCTCCTTGATCAGGGTCTTGGTTAGTGATTTTTACAATTTGTTTTCGAAAAGCGGTATGTTCCAAGCAGAGCACCAATCATGGAAGGGCATACAGAAGAGCACTCTTCCTTTGTTTACCAGGAAGGTGGGCCAGTATAGTATCACACATTCACTTTGTGAACCATTGTGGTGTTGCCTGGTTAGATCTTACACCTCAGAAATGTGAGAGTCAACATGTTCCAATCGGCGATCATCGAAAATCTTGTGACATAAATGCCTTGAGACGTTTCATGTAAAATGTTCCTGGGTTCTAGCATTACCAGAGATGTAGGAAACCATATTACCATGTTTATTGTGTACACATGCCAGCACATACACCCACACATCTAAATCATTTAGCTTTATTGGTATTGTCAGTGTCTAATACATGTCTGCAGTTTGCTGTAAAATTTGTTTATTTTTACATCAGAACTGAACACACTTTATCATCATAATGTAGCAGATCCTCTACAGCAGTGGTTCTCAACCTTTTTTGGCCCGTGCCCCCCTTCACCATATTTTTAGGTCGCCATTCCCCCCCATACCATATTTTTAAGATGTCATTTCCCCCCCCCCCCCCCTCACCATATTTTTAGAACGTCATTCCCCCCTTTCGTATTTCCTCCCTAAAAATGTCCCCCTGCCCCTACACAGTATACGTAATAATTGAAGTTAAATTTAATAGTACATACTAAAACATGTCTAGACATCTACATAAAACGTGATTTGCGGATCTACTTAGATTATAAAATGAATTTCAGAAGGGTGATACGTACAGAACCGTAAAGTATGAAAGGAAAAACAATATCAAGTAATTGGTTCTTGTAGTAACGCAATCTAGAAATGATCTTAATTCCCCCCTCCCCCCTGGAAACCCTAAAATTCCCCCCTGGGGGGGGGGGAGGGGGGGGAATTCCCCACTGGTTGAGGACCACTGCTCTACAGGACATGGCTCCCATCTTGACCTAAGGCAAAGACTCTGAGTCCTATGTCAATCCCCCCCCCCCCCTCCTCATGCGTTTTCATGCTCAGTATGTCTGTAATGTCCAGTATCGACCTTCTTGCCCGGTTGATCTCTACCTTTTCTTCAAGAAGCCAGGCCTTCCACTGCTGCTCTTTGCTACTGGCACAAACCACTGGCATTTATTATGGTCTAAGTATTTATGATTCCAAGACGTAATACTGTTTATGTGCCAGTTAACTTTAATGTTCAGATGTTGTAGAATGGCATTTGATTTTCATTGTCTTGATCTATGATATTTTAAGAATTTTTCTGTAACATCTAAGTTAAAAAGTCCTGATTTTCTTCTTTATCAGTTGTGAAATAGTCCATAAAACACATCAGTATTTTGCCACAGAAAAGATGTGTGTTCTCAACATGTTTACTTTAATTAATTTGCTGGTGTTGTGCCGTAGGCTTTTAATACTGTTCAGCCTCTGCATTGATTGGGTCGGCCTCCTTCTGACTTCTTTATTCATTAGTGTAAATTACGATGTGGAGACATTCACAGTTTGTGACACTTTCCATTTCTTCATCACTGAATGTAATTTTTTGTGACATGTAGTTTTGTCTGTGGACATTTTTCTTTAAAGTTTAGAAACATATTTTAATCTACAATGTCTCCTGACAGACAGGATTAGCTGTTCTAATCCTCTGCACAGTTTGACAGAAGGACCATGTCGGCTGCATATCTGAGTTTTGGAATCAAATTTCCACCAAATTTGAGCCCATGAAAACTGTCACAAGTGTCATCATATGTAATTTCATAGCTTAATATATAATATAAACATATAATCATATGTATAATTTGTTGTCTGCTTTAAAGAAATATTCAATATTCTTTATGAAACATAGCAGCTTTTGTGAGCAGCAACTTATGTATGTGTGTTGATATATATACAATATATATACAAAATCAGACTTGGGATATATTTATCCATGCTGTAAACCAAAGACGGTTGTGCTGATAAAGGACATGACACACTTTACATAGTTTTTATTAATTAATATGTATAGAAGAACAATTATTGTGAAATAAAACACTTAATTTGTATTACTTAATAGTGTAATCATGTATTGACAACTGGACACCTATGGTGACAAATGACCTTTTTCTTTATATTTGTACGGGATTTGTTATGATAATTTACACTATATTTTCCTTACTGCTATGTAAATTGGATAATTCATTTGTTTGTGCCAAAGTATCTTCCTTGTCTGTGCCTTTATATATTCTTGAACCAATAAAATATGGTCCAATCTTTACTTCTCTTTGAGTTAATGAGATGCTGCATATATTTATAGTCAAAACGAGTGGCTGACAACAGATGAGAGTGAATTAGTGAGGTAAAAGATGAAATAAAATGTGCACGTATTTCATGGACACACACTTGAGTCGTGTCTACCACTGAAATTAATAGCTAAGATTGCACTGATAATCATGAAAAACATTTACAAAACACAAATATCATTATCAACATTATTTTTAAGAGCCAGCTGATATAAAAAAAAAGCTGGTATCAACGATCACGTTTCTCCACAGCTTCTATTCTATGCTGAATTATCTATCATTGATTACTTTTGATGCATGCCATGAATCAAGACTGCCAGCATTTTCTCATGCTGCCTTCCTTGACTTGTTTGCAAAACAAATACTGAATACAATAAAATCTCTAAATAATAATTTCCCGTCTTTTGTATCAAGATATGGTATATATTCTGTGTGAGCAAAGGCAGGCAAAAATGTGCAGTTTAATTTGTAAAGTTATGATAGACAGAAGCTACTATAATACAACGCAGATTTATCCTTCCATTGTGGACAATGCAGCTGTGAATTTTGAACAATCTGTATGACTGTGAATGTTGAAAAATCTGTGTGACTGTGAATGTTGAACAATCTGTATGACTGTGAATGTTGAACAATTTATATGACTGTGAATGTTGAACAATCTGTATGACTGAATGTTAAACAATCTGTATTACTGTGAATGTTGAAAAATCTGTATGACTGTGAATGTTGAACAATCTTATGATTACAAATGTTGGACAATGAGTAATGGAAATGGACGAAGCCAAGATGTGGTATCTGAGAAGAATTTTGAGAGATACATGGACAGTGAAGACAACATATGCTGGGATATAGACAGCTGCAGATGTTGCTAGATCACTAACAAAACCATAAGGACATGATAATTGAGCTTTATGTGATATGTCAAAAGAAGAGGTGGAGTAGATGGAAATAGCATTATGCAGGAAAATACTAAGCAAAGGAATATCGAGAAAGGTGCATGCAGAAAGTTTGCTTAAACAGGCGAACAACCGATAACATACAGTGAATCTCTTCACTGATTTATGCCATGGGATGATTAATCGTCTTATGCAACTTCCCATATCTGCCATGGACTTATATATCGCTGAAACGTTGTCATTGCTTACAACTTTTAAGTCATAACTGCGACACACAACTACATCCCATTTTCCGCCATCCATTTTGTTTGGTGCAAACCTACTTTTGTTTTAATAGTATGTTAAAGCATTATTTGTCAGAGAAGAATGGAGAGTCATGGCTGATAATTTCTGATCGAGATCAAATACCTTACGAAGGACAAGGCAAAACAAGTATTGTAACTTTATGTTCAATATATGCTCTTGTAAAATTGAGTCCTTAAGCTGAATAATAAGGTGTTGTTTTCTGTCAGAAAATTCAGGTAACAACGGCTTGAAATGTATCCCACCAAATGTGTCCATTAGTTGCAAAGGCAGACGTAAAGTAAATTATGCACATTTAGACATTTAAGTCGACGTTTAAAAGGATATAGCAACTGTAAGATAATTAGCTGTCATGTTGGAATCTGAGAGAGAGAGAGAGAGGCAGAGAGAGAGAGAGAGAGAGAGAGATGTTAGAATAAAGCTCCATTATTGTCAACGATTCAATGAAGTTTAGACTTACTCCAATCGACTCATCGCCATGTGCACGCTCCGATGGCATTGATATCGTTTTCGGGCTCAGTTTTTTGGTTCACGAGTTCAATTTTCTCGGAAATTCCAGGGGAGTCTTCGCTAAACAAATGAATAGGCTACAGAGATACGTCACCGACATAATATAAAAGACGCAGTGCGAATAACTGTAACATACATATTGAACTATTATTGGGATACTAATTACTATTGGGATAGCTCAAATGAGAGAATTAAACGCGAGCGGCAGATAGATTCAGTGCCAACCAAACAGTAGGCTTCAACCAAACAAAAATTGATCACTGAAAATAGGAAGTAGGCGTGTGTCTTACGCATGCATATAACTTATATAAGTACTAGGCCACGGCAATACAGGGTTGGGGGGACAGCCAGCTGTCGCCCTAACAGCCAGTCCCATCCCCAATGAAGAGTTAAACTAGAGATTCACACCGGATGCTGTACCCATAAATTGCATGCCTCTTAGTTTGCTGTACTTGTTAGACACCCACATGACTTGTAGATTTACCAGTTTCAAACAAATGGCTTCACAAACAGGAATTCATTTGCACCACTTGTTTTTCCCCCATTGTTTACAGGCACTCACGTGCACACATTGAGCAGGAGAAAACTTCAAGAATCAAGTACATAACCACAACGAAGAGAACAGCTAACACAAAAGGGGTCTAAAGAGTTAGAGAAAGCGGCATGTGAAAAGATGTAGTTACGAAACAAATGGCTGACGAAGTGTGTTAAGACCTACGCTTTCTCAAACATCGCTGTGTGCGAGGAGCATACAAATACCTTTTTTGTGAACTGTGGCAGTAGAATTAAAGCATTGTTCCCTGCCCTTTACTCCAACGGAAGTGTAATTATTCTAGTTCATCCTCGAGTCGCAGATCATCCCTCTCATCGCGGCTCGCCGGAAAGACTCTGGATCTGTCGCCATGTCCCCCGTCTCATTTTTCTTCTTTCGTTCGCTTGAAATATGTCTATAACTGCAATGTTGTCTCGTTTTTAGTTCACTCAGTGGTCCAAAGAGTTTATCTTCCACTGTTGTCTCTCTAGGCCAGAAGGTTCGCTTGGACATGTTGTAGTTTGGGCAGTCCTGAAGTATGTGCTCTGCTGTCTGCGACACCAAACCACATGTGCACATGGCTGTGTCACCAATCTTGAATTTTGTATACAGAATAATTACCTGTTCTGGTCTGTCCATAACATGGTAGTCGTCTTGACTAGGGTTTGGTGGCCTTCTGACTGATTTGATCATTCTTTTCTTTTGGTGGAATGTATTGGGCACATTAGGCTGTTCTTCTTTTGCTCCATCCTTAGCCAATCGATCAGCTTTGTCGTTTCCAGGTACTCCACAGTGGGATGATATCCACTGTATGGTGACCTTATGCTGACTGCTAAGTTCAGAAAGTAGTGTCCTTAGAACTGGTAATTTCCCAGAGAGGAGTGCCTCTATTACTGATTTTGCATCTGTCAATATCACCACAGGTTGTCTACCATGGCTGGTATTTTGTAATTTCTCTATTGCTATCTTGATTGCCTCAATTTCAGCATCATAGTTATGGTTGCCACTTTTCTGTTGGAACTCTGGCCGTGTCCCTAGTATTATTTGGGTATTCTATATCTCATGAATTCTCGTGTCCTGTACCCATCTTCGCGTTGGTCGACCCCTGCTTCTTATTCCCGGAACCACACCTTCAATTATTGTTCTTGCTAAGCCAGAGTGGCTCCGAAGGTTGTGGGTTCGATTCCGGTCCGCGTCCTTCGGCTCACAAGTGCATTTTTTCGGAGATTCCTGGGGGTCGTCGCTGGAGCTACGGAGTTTGTGCTTTGTGCGACGCTTTCGGCAGTTCGCTGAGGAAAGGGACTGAGCCATATGGGATAAAACCCGGTGCAATGAAGTCGACCCTGTCGACTTTTAAGCGACTTTTTTAAAGCGTTCAATATGAGGGAAGTACTTCAGTTTCGAGACAGGATGATGTTTATAAGAGTCTTCTACGATGTACAGATCTTGCAAAATGACATCTTCTTCTTCTTCTTCTTCTTCTTCTTCTTCTTCTTCTTCTTCTTCTTCTTCTTCTTCTTCTTCTTCTTCTTCTTCTTCTTCTTCTTCTTCTTCTTCTTTTTCTTTTTCTTCTTCTTCTTCTTCTTCTTCTTCTTCTTCTTCTTCTTCTTCTTCTTCTTCTTCTTCTTCTTCTTCTTCTTCTTCTTCTTCTTCTTCTTCTTCTTCTTCTTCTTCTTTCGTTCGCCTGAAATATGTTTATAACTGCAATGTTGTCTCTTGTATGAATCTAACAGTCTTTTTTAGTTCATTCACCGGTCCATAGAGTTTATCTTCCACTGTTGTCTCTCTAGGCCAGAAGGTTCGCCTGGATATGTTGTAGTTTGGGCAATCCTGGAGTATGTGCTCTGCTGTATGCGACGCCAAACCACATGTGCACATGGCTGAGTCACCAATCTTGAATTTTGTATACAAGTGGTTGCGTAATCTATTGTGTCCTGTTCTGAGGCGCAGAAGAATGACCTGTTCTGGTCTGTCCATAACGTGGTAGTCGTCTTGAGTAAGGTTTGGGGGCCTTCTGACTGATTTGATCATTCTTTTCTTTTGGTGGTATGTAATAGGCACATCAGGTTGTTCTTCTTGTGCTCCTTCCTTAGCCAATCGATCAGCTCTGTCGTTTCCGGAGACTCCACAGTGGGATGGTATCCACTGTATGGTGATCTTACGCTGACTGCTAAGTTCAGAAAGTAGTGTCATCAGAACTGGCAATTTCCCAGACAGGAGCGCCTCTATTACGGATTTTGCATCTGTCAATATCACTGCAGGTTGTGTACCATGGCTGGTATTTTGTAATTTCTCTGTTGCTATCTTGATTGCCTCAATTTCAGCATCATAGTTATGGCAGTACTTTCCCGTTGGAATTTTGGCGGTGTCTGTAGTATTATTTGGGTATTCTATATACACTCCCGCTCCTCCATTTCGAACAGCATTTTGTGCTGACCCATCTGTGTAGACTCGGATCCAGAGGTCCTCTGGGTATTCGTCATCAAGGAAGCTGAGAGTGGCTGTTCTGCGCTGTACACTGTTTTGTTCTTCCTTGTCAAATATTCCTCTCACTTTTGACTGAATTTGTAGCGATATTCTATGTTCATCTTTCCACGGGGTTCGCTCTGGAATAGTTGTCAGGGGGATACCAACTGTGGGAAGATCGATGGTTTCTCTGCAGAGTTGTTTGGCCTGGTGGATGAAACTACTTCTTTTCAACCGCCCCATAGCTAAGTTTTCAAATCGGTTCTTCATAGGATGGCCTGGCAAGCTGAGAAACTTTTCTGCTTGTATTAGTGTTTTTGTATCTCTGCGTTCTCGTAAAGCTTGTGTCCTCCCCATTTTCTCCATTGTTACTATAGGGGTTGATCATCTTCTTGATCTACCGTATTTAAAAGAAAAATAATATTAAACGTGTAACATTTACGTTCTAAAGCCTCGATATTCTTCTTTAGTTATATCGACATAGTCCTTTCTTCGTATCTGTAAGTTTAACTTGAACAAATATGTTCACTGTATTTGTTTCCTGGTGCTGTGTCATAGGTTTTTAATGCTGTTTAACCATTGCATTGCTTTGGCAGTCGCCTTCTGAGTCTTTTATGACAGTTTCCACTGTTAATTATTATGATGTCAGCTTATTCAAAGTTGTTAACAATTTCTTTTTTTCGTTGTTAATTATAGTTTTGGTTGACAAAACAAATGTTAACATCGATTATTGATATCCTTATTGTAATATAGAGATGATGTGTTTCTAAGTAATGCTATGCAATCGTGCTAAGTGATTGTAGCGGACTCATAGATCTTGCTGAGAGGGGTGAAGAAGTGTATGCTTCAATTAAAAAATCAAAGATTGGGAGCAACCATTGGGTCTCTTTCCCCAGGACATGCGGGTGTCTTGGGAAACGAGCAGGTAGTTGGACAGGCTTGGTCTGCTCCGCTGGATAGGTATTGGCGCATGATGAGGCAGATGTGGTGAGTACCTTTTGGGTTCATGAATATAGTATGTACGAGCAGATAAATCATCACGACCTTTATAGAATGGAGTGAGTATCTCCATGAGAATCTGGCTGACACTCATTACTCCAAGGAAAGACAAGACTGTCAGCTTTTCCCATTAATATTGGGACTTTTTGCTAGTTGTTGTAGATGAGGGCGGAGCGCGTATCGGAATGTCCAGCGTACTGAAGTGTTGGTTCCTGACTCATCTCAAATCATGTGCTAAGTTTAATCAAACCACAATTTTGTACTCAAAAACGTTAAAACACTTTACTGCACTCACCAAAATCCTAAACCTGAACACATAACAGCATAAAAGGGAAACAATCTTTGGAATAAAAGTCTTTTTTTTTTTTTTTAATGAGAGAGAACGGAACAACCTATGCCACGGCACTTGTGTTTGGTTGGTCTGTTAATTGGCAGTAAACTGTGAAACAAACATGTCTGATCCTCATGTAATCGCAGGCGCGCTTGGTGAAGGGTAAACGTGGTTAAAACGGATCTTACTACTGTAAAAATCTAAAATTTAAGGACTAAAATAAAACAAGAAGTTCAATTAATCATACTTAATAGGAATTATAAATCATGTTGCATGATCTTTGCGGAACATTGTGATCAACCCCAAGTTGATTTTCGAGGTAATTTTACGTTCTGTAGTTTTACATTGCTTTCTGAACAAGAGGGCAACGTTTATTTCACTGAACCTGCTACTACAGTGTCATGGCACAGACAATGCAAACGCTGCGCCGACCCCTACTTACTAGGATATAACCACTAAATAAATACAGGATGAACGTCGGTCTTCAGCTCTCACAGCCGACATAAAAATACATGTTTTAAGTTTTTTTCCAAATTGGTATCCATATATCGGAATGATTGCTAACGATTTCCTCCTAACATACAACAAAATTCCAAGAACACGATAAATAAACCTATTTGACACACGGCATATTAAACGTCAGCACTTGAAGATTGTGCGCTTTGGATCTTAAGTCCGATCCATTTGCTCTCAGTTTTGCGTTCAGTCTGCTTGATCCCTGGAAAGGGCGTGCAAGTATCACTTAGGTTGGTCTAGACACTTTTCCCAACCTGGTACCAAAGGACTATCTCCACTGAGATCGCCTTGTTTCCCCTCTCAAAGTTCAGAAACCAGAGCATGGTCGGTGCTGGAACTTCACATCTACGGGGAGGCATACTAGAATGTAACCAGCTCATGATTACAGAAATTAGACGGAGACAGTGGGACGCAGAGGTGTTTCCAAGGCACCAGGGCCGGGTTATATACTGGCCAAGACCTATTGACGCGTCCTCGTCGAGCGTCCTGGGCAACAGGTCCCTTCGGGGTCCTGGCTAAAGTCAGTAGGATCGCCGATTCCTCCGAAGTCGGAGAGTGTCTGCCTGTACGACGAGGAACCACCAGTCTGCACACCAATAAGCCAGACATGGGACAACGGATACTCACGCAAAACTCAGGTCCTGTATGACATCACACTGATGTTGGACAACAGGATGCCTTCATCCGACATACAGGACTTCGCGTTGGAGCTCAAGCCAACGAACACAAGCAAGCAAGCAAGCAAGCAGACGGAGACAGTCACCATTTTTGGACACGCTATGAGAAGAAATAAATTAGAAAACTTGATGACGACTCGCAAGATCGAGGGGAAGAGAACAAGGGGAAGGCAGAAAAGTAAACACTTGGATGGCTTGGCCACGTGGTATTGTCGAGACAAGAACACAGAGCTGATCCACGACTGTGGTGATCAAGTTAGATGGTTTATCGGCATTGCACATGATGAATGAACTCATGATTCAGTACAAGGTGTATGGGGATGCTGGCAGCAGGCATAGGATGGCCATGTTTCCTCCATAAGTATGAGGTGTTTCACTGTCAACTGTCAGGTAAAAAGTAAAGAATCATTTTCACGCCAGAAGGAGCATCGGGCGCTAGACCCATGTTTATATGGGCGAATCAACAGGTGATGAGGTTAGATTAACACTTGCCGCCTTTACTTCCTAAGACTTTCTTGGTGCCCATTTTAGGCTGGGTTGCTCTGGGAGCTTATATCCATTTTGATAAATCCGAATTCGCGCAGCTGCAGATCGAACCCATTATCTCCTAACTACTATGCTACTAGTGTTGGATTATCGTGATTAAAATGAACGGCAAACCAATGCATATGCACATTATACAAACTATACTTTAGGGTAGCAGCGGGCAAGAATCAACCGCTGCAGGATTGCGTGGAAGAGGCTAACGAAAATAGAACAATATTGGCAGCAATAAGAGAGACAAACAACATTCTGAGGTCAAATACCGAGAACAAACGTATCAGAGAACATCGTAGTGACTGAAAGAACAACAGTAGAATAAGCAGACAGCGAAGCATAATTCCGGAGTGCCTAACCCGGCGAAATGGGGAAATATCATGGACAGAATTGATACAGTATAGTATATCCGAGATATGTAGAGAGACACGAACTCCGATGCTGTTTGACAGAATACATATTAGAGATACTGGTGCCACGTGCGAACTAACAAACAATATAAACTCCTGAGTCAGTAGCTATTACTAATATTATTAGCACCTTTTGATCCCGGCCCGGAAAGCAGGCCCGGCGGTCATGGGTTCGAACCCGCATCGGGTGGACTTTAAAAATTGACCTGGGCTCCGAGGTCGCCCCAGCTTAACATGGGTACCAGAACATGTCTTGGGAGGTCAAGACTGCAGGTATGATACTGACCACGTGACCACATGATACTGACCACATGATTCTGACCACATGACCTACCAAGTGCCGATTATATACAAATATGGGTCCAACCCCACATGAGAGAGGTAACTATTTAGTTATATAGATATATATATATATAATTCCCCCCTCCCCCCTTAAACAAAATTGTTTGTGTCTCAACACAGTTCAATTCGCAGCCTTCGGAATTCTCCCTGTTTACAACGTAGTACATTAAATGACATCCGGCCACTCCATCCCTTACCCGAATAGGTTGGTGTGCATGGTGAAAAACATTCCAGTTATGTATCGCAGCAGTCGGTTGTCGCACAGCGTGTTAGCTTCAACCTTGCAACGGCGGTGTTTTTTGTAATCCGAGTGTGATCAGGAAACAATAAGAAATTGTCTTTCAACTGACACGCACTCACAAAAACAGGTAAGCTTCTATTTCAAGCTAGATATTGAATCGAGGTTAGTAAAACCGAGTTTAGTTATTCAATTGTATGACAGGTTTAATCTGTGACGTGCATATAATAATAATATATCTACCTGGTACCGTTGTGTGTCGGGTGTAACAGGTTGATCACTTCTAATACGCAGATTTTACAATTACATGCAAATTATACACGTTTTACTTGAAAGTGTGCATGTAACGTGAATGCAGCACGAGTTAAAATTACCAGGTCAGCGTTGGAAATGAATAGTGTGCCTTGAACCTTAATTGTGTGTTTGTTACTTTAACCTTAGTGGAGGAATTGCTACCTTATGATCTTGTCATTTGTTTGACACGGCAGTAGAGTTATACTGTCCTAACTTCTTATGTTTAAGTCAGTTGTCATTTTACTCTTAGTTGCATGCACATTACTAATGCACTTTCCACACAGTATGCATTCCGGTTTACTTACTTTTACCTTCAATGTGTACAAGAGTTTTGCCAGAGATTTGACCGTAGTCTCAAGATTTGTAACACCGGTGCAGTGGCGTGCAGAGCGGGGTGCGGGGGTGCGACGGCCCCGGGCATCCAGCCGGGAGGGGGGGGGGCATCCAGTTAGGGAGAGGGGGTAGCACAGTGCAGTCGGAGGGGAGGAGGAATGAATGATGTAAAGAACAATTTAGGGGCATCCAATCAAAGGGTTGGCCAGCCGCATCAAATAACCTCTGCACGCCACTGCACCGGTGTTTATACTGCTCGGCCCATATTGGCTCATACTTATTGTTAACCATTGATCTACCCACATGTGCAATAATCATTACTACACGCATCACATTATATTAATTATTGATGTGACAAATGTTATTAGCTAGGGAAGACATACAGTACTACTATTATTACGTGCTATTGTTACGAGGGCGAGTCAATAAGGAAGTCACACAGTTCTGTGGAATGGCAGATAAATGTAGTTGGTGTTTTCTACAGGTGTCATTAGGTGACAGCACAATCGAACTTTATATTCCCGTTCGTCAAATGGCGATAGGTGTCTCATGCGCATGCCCAGCGCATAAACAAAATGACGACTGTACTTACGGAGTGTACAACCAAAGAGCAACGTGCTGTTGTGCGTTTTTTATTGGGGGGGGGGGGGGGACGGACTCCCTGCAAAGGACATTCATAAGGAAATGCTTCCTGTTTATGCTGACAAATGTTTGTCCCGTAAAGCGGTGCTTGGCAGGGTAGAAAAGTTTTCTCAAAGGACGCTCTAAACATGTTGATGAATTCCGATCTGGTCGTCCCGTTGAGATTGCACCAGAAGAATCCGTGCAGCGGGTGGAGGAAATGATTAGAGGTGACAGGCAAGTAACGATAGACTCTGTAGCATCTGCAATATGATGCTCACATGGTTCAGCGTACAGCATAATGCATGATCGATTGAAATTTAAGAAAGTGTGCTCATGGTGGGTACCCAGACAATTGAAGGAGGAATACAAAATAAACCGATTTGGCCTGTCCTTGCATCATTTCTTTCGATACGAAGATGAAGGAGAAGACATGCTGAACAGGACTATTACTGGGGACGAATCATGGGTGCATCACTACCAGCCCGAATCAAAGCGTGCTTCAATGCAGTGGAAACATCCTTCTTCGCCTTGTGTCCAAAAATGCAAGGTTACGCCATCAGCAGGGAAGGTTATGCTGATAATGTTCTGGGATTGTCAAAGGGTGCTTTTAACCAATTTCAAGAAGAAAGGTGACAATGTGAATTCTGAATCGAACTGTGAAGTTCTATCGATGCTTAATGATGCAGTTCGAAGAAAACGTCCAGGACTGCTGACTAGAGGAGTGTTGCTTCTTCATGACAATGCCAGACCACATATAGCTCGATTGACTCAGGAGAAAATTAACCAACTAAGGTGGGAAGTTCTGGAACATCCACCTTACAGCCCCGATTTAGCCCCTAGGGATTTCCACCTTATTGGTCCACTGAAAACCCACCTTGGCGGGAGACATTTCGCGAGTGACGCCGAAGTTGAATGTGAAGTGAAAATGTGGTTTTGAAAACAGAGCACGCAGTTCTATGCAGCCGGTTTGGGAGGACTGATAAAACGATGGGATAAGTGCATCAATGTTGGTGGAAATTATGTTGAGAAATAAAGGGACAATGTATATATAAAAATAAACTTGTTTCAAGTTAACATATTTAGTTTTTTTTTTCTACAGCCATCTGTGACTTACTTATCGACTTACCTCGTACTATGTGCAATTATTATGGAAATTATTATAATTGGACAAACAGACAGACGGACGGACGGTGGGAGAAAGAGATGGAAGGGGGAGGGATGTACAGACAGACAGACAGACAAACAGACAAACAAACAAACAAAGAAATCCATCGATCGATCGACCGACCGACCGACAGCCAGGCAGGCAGGCAGGCAGGCAGGCAGATAGATAGATAGATAGATAGATAGATAGATAGATAGATAGATAGATAGATAGATAGATGGATGGATGGATGGATGGATAGATGGGATGGATGGATGGATGGATAGATGGATAGATAGATAGATAGATAGATAGATAGATAGATAGATAGATAGATAGATAGATAGATAGATAGATAGATAGATAGATAGATAGATTAGATAGATAGATATATAGATACATACGTTGCCAGGTGAGTGGGTTTAGCTATGTAGGTAAGTAGATAGTTAGGTAGTCAGACAGACATACCGACACACACATAGGCGGACAGACGGACAGGCAAACCAAAACACTATTAGACAGTTATTTCCACGCCACTGATGTCATGGTTCTCCGTATCATTCAGCTAATTAAATTGGATGAGCAATCAAATGACAACATAAATGATTTATACCAGAGTGCCTGAACTATTTTGGAATGGATCTCTGGCGTGCCTAGCATTCCCGGTAATGTAAATCTTGCGTGTTTACACAAAGCCCCGACTGCTGGCGGTTGACTATTTCTGATCTGCGAGTCGTGTATTTGTTGACGTCTGCCTTTATTTAAACAAAATTCAGTTGCCTTTTGTCTGTTATTACTGATTTCTAATGCTTTCTTTTTGTGGGACGGATTGTCGAATCAGCACAGCGTACATATTTTTAAGATTGTCACATTCTTTTTATTCCGTTGATAAAGATTTTCCGTCGTGTTCCTTAGTCCAATAAATGTGTGTGTGTGTTTTTTTTTTTAAATTTGTTTCGTTGTTTCTCTTAAACACCGTACAGTTTGATTGGATGGGAGAGAGAGAGATAGAGCGAAGAGAGAGAGAGAGAGAGAGAGAGAGAGAGAGAGAGAGAGAGAGAGAGAGAGAGAGAGAGAGAGAGAGAGAGGTATGGTGGGTAGCACACTTGTCTGTAATCCCAGTGGTCATGTATTTGAATCGCCATAAAGGCTAGGATTGTTTTCTACACAGGGGCTTGGTCTCACTGATCGACCCTGTTTAGCATGGTTACCGGGACATATTCTGGAAGTAAAGTCGGCCGGTGGCATTTTGAAGATATCGGACAACGAGTGTTGATTGGTCTCCTAACATATCTCGATATTTATCAAATACTCCTCAAGTAGAGGATACGGGTTCTTTACTTATTTTTCAGTTCAATAGCCTGGAACTGCAGACACCGAAGCCTTGAATTTGATAGTGCAGCAACAAGTGTTTTATTGATCGTACAATATTAACAAATACAATCATAAAGCAATGTAGTCTGCATCAAGTAGACATCAAAACGTCAACCAACAGCTGAGGACATGATATGGACAGAAACGATGCAGCGTCAAATGACTTGAATCTCATCTCATCTCATCATGTTCCACTTGTACTTTGCGTTGTCTAGGTGAAGTATAAACAGCTGGAGAGTGCCCGCTTATGGGCTTCATATATCGATTTTCCCAAGGACTCTGTTATTCCCTGCGTCCATCGGTTACGTGGCCGGCCTCTTCCTCTGCTTCCCTCTGGTCTGTACATCATTGCTTGTTGTGGTATACTGTTAGTTGGTAACCTACTTGCATGGCCAAACCATTTGACTTGCTGCCTTCTAATAAAATCTAGTACAGCTATAACCCCCACTTTAGTCCTGATTTCTTCATTTCTGATCTTATCTCTTCTTGATACATTGAGCATTCTTCTCAGGAATCTTATTTCTGTTGTTGTGATTTTTCTTTTCTCTTTTTCTGTCATTGTCCAGGTTTGGCATTGGTAACATAGAGTTGGTAGGAATATTGCGTTGTAATGTCCTTTCTTAGTAGTTATTGACACATGTTTGTTCTTTAGTATTGGTGCCATTTGTCCAATGAGTTGGTTTGCCTTATTGCATCTATTTTCGATTTCGTCTTCTGATTTGCCATTTGATGATATTATACTTCCTAGGTACTTGAAACTCTTTACTTGTTTCAAGGAATGTTGGTTTAGGTAAATCGTTGTTGCTTTTTCTTCTTTAGTTATAGTCAATACCTCTGTTTTACTTGTGCTAATTTCTATGTTATGTTCCCCACACATTTCGTTTATATTATAACATAATATTTGGCACACGAATACTATAGGTGGAAAGAATCAAGAAACGTTGCAGTTCTTTATGAAATGCGTTTAACCCTAAATTGATTAGAAACGTTTGGAGAGGACAGTCAAGGCTTTTTGAACACATTATGAGGATAAAGAAACTTGAAAATTTAATTACAAATGGTAAAACTGATGGGGAAAGAGCTATAGGAGACAAAGAGATGAATGCATGGATGTCATGGTCAAATGGCATAAATGGACCAGAAAGACAGAGCTGGCCCAAGACTGGTGGATCATGGGAGATGGCCAACCATGACCACACACTCTTTTCGGCATGATACATGATGATGATGACACATCATCATCATCATCATCATCAAGCAGATTGTGATGCTTCCTGATCATTCCTTCCACAGCTGTCTTGTTCCCTTTCTCTTTAATTTCATGTATGTCTGCCCCCTATCAAATGCACATAGATAAATATGCGTATGCTTGATATTTAAGTTTATTTATCTACCCCTTCCTAGTATTTTGCTTTCTAATACTTTCTCTCTGGAACATCTCACATGGAGATCAATGATAACACGTAGCTAGGTGAATTGGACAAAAATTTCAAAATCTATTAACGCAGATTTATTGGTAAGCGGTCAAAGTAATTGCTCCTCTTTCAAGACTGTGTCTTTATGTTTAACCATGGGCTCTTATTATACCAATCATATCTTCATATGGACATTTAGGTTTGTTGACAATGAAATGCTTAAATTCCATGGAAGAATCGTTGCCAACCATGGCCTAATCCTCCCGTCTGTCTATATATGCGTTTCCTATATATATATATATATATATATATATATATATATATATATATATATATATATATATATATAAGGTCAGGTCTAAGGTCAGGTCTTAGTCAGATATGACTGAGCTACCGTATGACAGTAGACGGTACTACCTGCTTTCTGTCAGCAACGGGTTCGGGCGGAAGAGCGCAATTGGGAGGGTACTAGCCTTATCCTGGTGCGAGGAAATGCAACCCAAAGACAAAATAAGTCATGGCAGGGCAGACCAGGCCCTAAGCCTTGGTTGGTAGCTGGTCTAGGATCGAAGCTCCGACAGGCGGACAGTTAGAGCATTGCTTTGCTGATCCGGCAGCTTCTGCAGCTTGTCTTGTTCCAGATTATAGGTGTCAACTTTCCTCTGGAGTGAACTAGGCAGGCCGAGAGAGGGATCATGCTGCATGGGCAACACATGGTTTCTTTATTTTAGCCCAGGCTTTGTGCTATGGAGAGGCAATAACTCCATCCCTGGTCTTAACCGGTCTCGGAATCAAAGCGAGAGTCAACTGTTACGGGTTATAAGTCCTTGTCAGTTGGCGTAGATATGGGGCGCCACGCGTTGCCTCTGACGGTGGGAGACACCTACCGGTGTCACTGATCAGCTACCGTCCGCCTCAAGCTGGGCAGCCCCCAGCCAATTGGGTGCTGATCCGCCACAGCCTGCCTGCTTCAATGGGTGCTTGGGGCTAGGACAAAATCTGAATCGCAGGCTGTAAAACCAATGCACCAGGTACTAATAAAAAGAATAGAAACCTCAAGCTACGGCTTGCAACCTGGAACGGGAGAACCATGTGTCCAGGATTTTCCACTGACTTGACAAATATTGACGATGTGAGAAAAACGGCTGTGATTGATGCTGAACTCAATCGTCTTAACATTGATATTGCTGGCCTGCAAGAGACTCGCCTCGCTGAGGAAGGGTCACTCAGGGAAAACAATTACACCTTTTTTTGGAAGGGAAGAGGGCAGGCAGAAAAAAGGCAACATGGTGTGGGCTTTGCAGTGAAGAATTCGCTACTGGGAATGATTGATATCCCAGCTGGAGGAAATGAAAGATTATTATCACTGCGCTTGGCAACCTCTTGTGGATTTGCCACCATTCTCACTGCATATGCACCGACACTCGCTTCCTCTGATGATGTGAAGGATACGTTCTATGAGCAGTTAGACTCTGCGATCAAGGCAGTTCCAAAATCCGACTACATTTATATGCTCGGTGATTTCAATGCTCGTGTGGGCAAGGACTCGAGTTCATGGCCAGTGTGCCTTGGAAAATACAACATCGGACGCATGAATGATAATGGGCAAAGGCTGCTGGAGCATTGCACTAGAAATGACCTATGTATTACAAACTCCTTTTTTAAAACAAAAGAGATGCATAAGGTCACATGGAAACATCCAAGATCTAGCCATTGGCATCAGCTGGACTTCATTATCACACGGAGACAACATCTGAACCATACATCATTAACTCGAAGTTACCACAGTGCTGACTGTGATACAGATCATTCTTTGGTTGTTGCAAGGGTTAGACTGAGACCAAAGAGAATCTACACAGCTAAACACAAGTCTAGCCCCAGGATTAATATTACTAACACTCACGATCCTGGAAAGTTCTTTGAATTTCAACAGCAACTTGAAGACGCTTTCAATGATACATCAGAAAATTGTATAGTAAATGATAAATGGAGTAAACTTAAGGAAACTATTTATAAAACAGCGGTAGGGGTTTACGGCACTGTGGATCATAAGAGGCAGGACTGGTTTTCGGCAAACAGCCAGATACTGCAGCCCTTGATCGATAAAAAGAAGATAGCTCTCTTAAGAAACAAGGAAAGACCAACGCGTAACACTCTGAGTGAGCTGAAGCAAGCGAGGAAGGATGTACAAAAGGCTGCCAGGCAGTGTGCGAATGACTATTGGATCAAGTTATGTGAGTCCATTCAAAATCGCAAGTGATAAGGGAAACATCAGAAGCATGTATGAAGGGATAAAGAAAGCCTGTGGTCCAATGATCAAAAGAAGTGCACCGCTGAAAACCTTGACTGGAGAAATCATCACTGATAAGAAACAGCAGATGGATAGATGGGTCGAGCACTATTTAGAGCTTTACTCAAGTGAGACCAAGCTAGCGGATGATGCCCTCAACGCCATAGAGGCCCTACCAACTCTTGACCACCTGGACACACTTCCCACTATAACATAAGTTAAGTGTGCTATAAATGAGCTTGCATCTGGCAAGGCTCCAGGTAAGGATGGGATTCCAATAGAGGTGATCAGGAGTGGGCAAGACACACTCGCTCTACAGATCCACCAGCTAATAGAGCTATGCTGGCGAGAAGGACAAGTCCCACAGGATTTCAAAGATTCAAACATCATAACGCTGTACAAGAACAAGGGAGATCGGAGCGACTGTAACAACTATAGGGGTATCTCACTTCTGTGTATTGTTGGGAAAGTATTTGCCAGAATTGTCCTGCACAGACTTCAGGTCCTGGGAGATCAAGTCTACCACGAATCACAGTGCGGCTTCCGTCAGAACCGGTCTACCATTGATATGATATTCTCATTGCGACAGATGCAAGAAAAATGCAGAGAACAAAATCAGCCACTGTTTATTGCCTTCGTCGATCTTACAAAGGCATTCGATTTGGTCAGTCGTGAGGGTCTGTTCAAAGCACTAAAGAAGATTGGCTGCCCACCAACTCTTCTGTCCATTGTGGAATCGTTCCACACAGGCATGAAGGGTATAATCAAGTTTGATGGCTCAACTTCTGAAGAGTTTGAAATCAAGAGTGGAGTTAAGCAAGGTTGTGTACTAGCCCCCACCCTCTTTGGGATATACTTTTCACTTCTACTGAAATATGCCTTTCGTGATCAGGATGACGGCATATACATTCACTCACGCTCAGATGGTGGCCTCTATAATGCTCAGAGATTGAAGGCCAAGACCAAAATTAGGAGGGTACTGATCAGAGAGTTGCTTTTTGCGGATGATGCTGCGATTACGACCCACTCTGAGGAAGAATTACAACATCTACTATCTGCATTCTCCAATGCTTGTTCTGAATTTTGTTTAACAATTAACAAAAAGAAGACACAGATTATGTCACAAGGTGCACATGGTGTACCATCAATCTTTATTGACGACGCCGAACTGGAGATAGTAGACCATTTTACATATCTAGGATCAGTGGTAAATAGCAAATTATCCCTCGATCAGGAAATCAACATCAGGATTGGCAAGGCAGCAACAACAATGAACATGTTAGCAAAAAGAGTCTGGGAGAACAGGAAGCTTACTGCCAAAACAAAAGTCCTCGTCTACCAAGCCTGTGTCCTTAGTACTCTTCTTTATGGCAGTGAAACCTGGACAACTTACTCACGCCAAGAGAAACGTTTAAACAGCTTTCATATGCGGTGTCTGCGAAGAATACTTGGTATTAAGTGGCAAGACAAAATCACAAATACTGAAGTATTGGAAAGATCAGGTTGTGTGACGGTGTATTCCATGCTCAGTCTTCGTAGACTTAGATGGATAGGACACGTTAGGAGGATGGATGATGGTAGAATACCAAAGGACATCTTTTTTGGTGAATTAAAGACGGGTAGGAGATCTCAGGGTCGGCCTCTACTACGATACAAAGATGTGTGTAAGCGGGACATGATTGATACAGGCATTGATAATGCACATTGGGAGCACGTCGCCGCTGAACGTGTTGCATGGAGGGCAACTATCAGAAATGGAATAAAGACAAAGGAGAAAATGATTGCAGATAAAGCACACACAGAGCGTGAGAGACGTAAGATGGTGCAAAATGGTGGAAATGACCATGTTTTCACATGCACCTACTGTGGGCAAACATTTGCAGCAAGAATTGGCCTTACCAGCCACACTCGCCACCGCCATGGATCGTAGTTATTAAGCCTTTTTGAAGCACAATGTACCAAACTATCGTCTGTCAAGACGGAAAGGTGCCAATGGATATATATAAGATAATGTTTGTGTCTTTGCGTCTTTGTGTCTTTGTGTGTCCTTTATGCGTTTCCGAACGGTCCTTCCGATTGAGATGAAATTTTCTACAAATGTTCTTCTCATTCTCGCGCAGCCAACTGGCATAGTTTGTTAGTTTAAAAACACTTATTTACGTAATAAATTAACATTAATTAAAATATTGCAAGGGGGCTTAACTTAAGAAAAGTTATATCAAGGGACATTACTTTTAGTAGCATTGCTATATGATGTAATTTAAATAATTGTTGTATTTTTCTTAAGTTTGATAACATGTTTAAAGAAGTTATCTACAGTCACATGAGTTATAAACAAGGTGATAAAAACTTTAAAGCATCTTCAAAGTTTTCTTAAAAATAATGCATCTATTTTAGATACGTGAAAATTTTCTAACTCATCTTTTTATTTCTCTTCGACATCACATTATATGTTTTACTCTTCTTCATTTCGTTTCGACATCAAATAAAATTTTTTTTTTCTTCTATGTAATGTAATTTTTGTGAGAGAAAGTTAGTTGCATATCCTTTGCAGTACTCGCCATTTATTGGTTGTTCGTGATATCTTGGTAAGTTTACTTTCACTACTTTCACGTTGCCCTTTTTAGTTATTGAAATATGAAGATAGATCTCTTCCAATCATATCTTCTATCTATTCTTCTATTCTATCTATATTGTTAATTTTCTATTTTAAACAAAGTGATAAAAACTTTAAGGCATCTTCAACGTTTTCATAAAAATAATGCATCTATTTTAGCTAGGAGTTGGATGGATGGATGGGTGCGTGGGTGCGTGGGTGGATGGATGGATGGATGGATCGATCGATCGATCGATGGATGGATCGATGGATGGATCGGTGGATGGATGGATGGATGGATGGATGGATGGATGGATGGATGGATGGATGTATAGGCATGTTGACACACAGCCACGAACCATAGCCGCTTTCGAAAACAGGGAAGAACTCTATAACTTTCAATCGTGAAATCAATCAAGCAAACTCACTCACCTGGGCATTTCACTGTACCGCCTTTTGTTGACTTAAACTTGCTGGTGCAGTTTCATAATAATAATAATAATAATAATAATAATAATAATAATAATAATAATAATAATAATAATCGTCATCATCATCATCATCATCATCATCATCATCATCATCATCATCATCATCATCTCATCATCATCGTCATCATCACCATCGAATGGATGATGGCATGTGCAAATCTTTTCCTTGATAACTGTCTTTCGAAAAGTCTCTCTGTCACAAGCATGATGTTCTGTTTTTTAAATTATCTGTCACATCTTGAATCCATCAACACTGTAGTCTTACTCTTCTCCGTTTCCCCTGTACACCTTCACCCACAATGATCTTCACAAGATATTCGTGTATTTTTACATGCCTACAATATGCTATTTTCCTCAGTTTTATTTGTCTTAAATTGAATATTTTGTGGATATGTTTTTTTCTCTTTTTCGTTCAATGGATTGTTAATACTCTTCTGCAACACTTAGTTTAGTTTAGTTTAGTCGTTGGATCAACATCACGGCACACGGGTGTAACCCATACGTGTTCCGTTTTCCTCCTCACTCAAACCTGAGTCTGGAGAAACTCAGCTCAGTGCACGAACTCCGTAGCATCGGCGAGGATCCTGAAATACTCTGGGTAGATTTTTAACTCGAAATTTTGCCTAGGCAGCGCCGTTAGGGTACTCTTTTTCGATTTTCAACTGCCAACGGATTTTTTTACGTGTGCAACAATACACACAGGTGTCCGATATCACTACCCAGAGACCAGGGGGAATTTTATTACTAGAAGTCCACGTGAAAAAAATCCCATTGCCGTGCTATGAGCGTCTGTCGGGTGTGTGTGCGTATGATTGTGTGCAATGATTATCTGTCTTGATTGCTTGTGTTTGTGTGTATGTGTGTGTGTGTGTGTGTGTGTGTGTGTGTGTGTGTGTGTGTGTGTGTGTGTGTTTCTGTGTGCCTGGGTGCAATGAGCGTCTGTCTTCTTGATTGTTTGTGTGTGTGAGTGTTCACTGTGTGCAATGAGTATCTGTCTTTATGCCTCTCTCTCTCTCTCTCTCTCTCTCTCTCTCTCTCTCTCTCTGTGTCACTGTGCAATGTCTTCGTCGCCTGTGAGTTGTGTGTGTGTGTGACTGTCTGTATCACCGTGAGTGTGTGTGTGTATGTGTGTCTGTGTGTGCGTATGTGCGCGCGCGACTGTGTGTATCACTGTAAGAGTGAGTGTGTGTGTGTGAGTGTGTTTGTGTGTGAGTGTGTGTGTGTCTATGTTCATACCCACTGGCGTTTACCTATAACAACACTAAAACGGTAATAGTAATATAGACCAATCGTCCTGTGTACCACATCCATTGCCAAATATTTAGGGTCACTATCCTCTAGCCTTACTGCAGTAGTTTTTGACACTCTAATGCTCCTTAAGCTCTAAGGTAATACTATTAGCCCGTCTCCGCGGGCCATGAATTGTGTGTCAGACTTCCTCAGCCATGTTTTTTCCCCCGTTCTATTGTACTTGTCCCAGTCAACAGAAGGGAAAACAATTCGAATGTATGACACCTGGCACAAGTTTCTTTATGCGAGGGCCATCATGGATCGCCTCTGGCGTAGCTCTTTGTCATTTGTATCTGGCTGTCAACTATTTTGACAAGTTTTCCGGTACAAGTGTAGAAACGCTTTCTTTAATCACCGTTTCTCCATCTTGCTTTTTGCATCACATTCTCTGCTTTGCAGTGTCAGTGTCTATCTCATTTTTCACCACCCCATCTTCTTAAGCTTCCGAGTTTAAGGTTCAACAACTTTAGCTTTAGATGCCAGCTGCTACCCATATACACAATAATATCTACGTGCACGAATAATTTCACTCATGATGTACGGTATGTTAATACTATTCATCAGCATTTAAATCCACAGACCCAATGTCACACAACAGGTAATCCGATAATTCATATAAAGGGAGCCACGATAGCCCCTTTGGTCAACGCGATAGCCTGCCGGCCTAGTGGTCGTATGTTCGAATCCGCTTCCAGGTGGGTATTTATCTTTTCTCACTTTTCTGAGCTTCTAGATCGACCCAGCCTAATTGGATATGACATTTTCTGAGAAGTAAAGGCGGCCGATGTAGTACTGACCACATCACCCTTGGAGTGCCGAGTGGTCTAAAAATATGTCACTAGCACATTATACACAACACGTCTCGTGGCGTGAACAAACATGGCCCTATACTTGCCTTACATTCATATCACACATTATGTAGTAAATCAATTGGGGAACCCTTTGAGGCCACTAAGACATATCATAAAGAAACACACATAGTATTGTTAGGCGCTTAAAGAAGGAGAAGAAGAGTTTAGAGGACACGTATTCCTGCAGCGAGGCACCGTCGTCATTTGGAGGTGACAGGTTCGAATCCCGGTCGATAACTATAGCTTTCAAATTTTATGTTGTCTAATGCGTCCTCTGCCGGCTTCCTGGCCTAGAGGTTAGAGACTTTTCTCCGTAAACTCGTATACTCTAGTAAGTAACGTAAAGACGGTGAGAATCAGCAGTGGTTCGAATCGCGTCGGTAACTTATGGGGTATGTGAGCCGGCCGCTCAGAAAGCAATGGCAAACTACAGAGCGTAATCTTGCCAAGAAATCAACAATCAGCTAAAAGATGCTGATGTTGACAGCGATGTCCTGTAAAGGATATGCACAAAAAAAAAAAAAAAAATGCGGCCTCTAATCTCTTCATTACCTTCTATGAGCGCCTAGCAATACTATGTGTGTTTATTTATATTGTGTAGCAAGAAATTCTCGTTGATTGATTACACCTGGAATTTTACAAATTTCCTAACCACTTCCGTTTCATCCGTCATTCCGTCCTGTTTGCTACTTCAGTTTCTTTTCTCTTTTACTATTATTATTTTAACCCCGTTAGATTCAAACACGTGTTACCAAAACTACTACTTGACTTGAAAGAGTTAATGTAACAAAAATTAATGTTAAGAGATAATTAAATACAAGAAACAGCAAATGCTTCAAATGAGACAAAACATGACAAATTTGAAAGCCTGAATACAGTACACTAGTATTAGAAAATTAATGCTGATTTCTAGGTGTGCAGTCAACACACGGAGCTTAACACACAAAAACAACAATTACAAGAAAGACATGACCATTTCAGTCTTCTGTTAAAACAAGTTTTGGCAATTTGTCTCTGGTTTAGTTTTGTTTGTCGGAAAGAATTCAGATACTGAGAAATTTTACTGAGGAAAAGGTAACGAATTGTTAGTTAATATGCAATGAGGCCACTTATACTAAGAGATAAAATGAGAACGATTTGAAGTTGTTAGATATGTAAAACAATGTCTCTTGCCCTAGCCCTTGCCCTTTGCAGGACGTTACGATCAACCCCAGGTTGATGTTTGAGTCAATTGTACGGTCGGTAGTTTGCCATTGTCAACGGTCAAGTCCAACCGACTGGTGTAGGGAATGAACCCACTATCCTGCCGTCAGCGCAAGGGAAGTTTATGCAGTCTCGGAAAATGTATCCTAGAGTATGTTCTGGACATTATTTGGGAAGAAAAGGCGGCGATGTGGAGAAAATGTATCTTAGAGTATGTTCTGGAAATTATTTGGGAAGAAAAGGCGGCGATGTAGAGAAAATGTATCCTTGAGTATGTTCTGGAAATTGTGGCGATGGCGAGAACCGATCACCCTACCTTATTATGTGGTGTCTAATAAATGTGAAGTATTTCACCGTTCCAAGCTACCATCTACAATGAGACTAGCTTTACCTTTTTTATAGCAGTGGTTCTCAACCGGTGGAGAATTCCCCCCCCCCCCCACAAGGGGGGGGGGGGGTTAGGGTTTCCGGGGGGGGGGGGATTAAGATTATTTCAAGATCGCGTTAATACAAGAACCGATTATTTGATATTGTTTTTCCTTTCATACTATACGGTTCTAAAATTCAATTTATAAAGTAAGTAGACTCACAAATCATGTTTTATGTGGACATCTAGACTTGTTTTAGTATGTGCTATTAAATTTAGCTTCCATTATTACGTATACTGTGTAGGGGCGGGGCGGGATTTTAGGTAGGAAATACGAAAGGGGGGGGGGATGACGTTCTGAAAATATGGTGAAGGGGGGCACGGGCCAAAAAAGGTTGAGCACCACTGCCTTATAAGACGTTGCAGTCAACATCAGCAGTTTTCAGCTGCTGTTGATATACTAGGCAAGATTACGCTTAGTAGTTTGCCATTGCTTTCTGGGCGACCCAGAACATACCCCGTATGATACCAACGCGGCGAGAACCGCTGCCGATTCTCGAGCAGGTTACATTAATCACGAGAATATACGGGATTACTGAGAAAGACGTTAAACTCTAGGCCAGGGAGACCTCCTTTAGGGAGCTGCTAATGTATAGGGACCAGGTCCATCATAAAGACTGGCATTCTTGCATACAGGCCACGTGGTCATGGGTTCGAATCCCCGTGATGCGGGATTTTACATCACCCACCTGGTCTCCTAAGTCGACCCAGCGCACTGTTCACCACATCGCTCTATCGAGTAACGGGTAGCATAACATACTGAACTAGTTCCTTATACATAATGCATCTGCAAGTGTTAACATGGGTCCTTTATTTTACCATTTTATTATCTGGTGGTTTTCTGAGTATTCTGACTTGAGAGACGCCATTTTCTGGAAGTCACTAGCCCTGTATATTAATAACCAACAGGCGCAATACGTTATCTTGAACTTCATCAGGGCAAAGTTCATGAACATTTGATGAACACTAACTGCCCAAAGATACGCTTGTACCAGAATGTAATTAACATAGTTGACCCATCTATTCAGTCAATCGCGCACACACACACACACACACACACACACACACACACGCACGCACGCACACACACACACACACACGCACACACACACGCACACGCACACGCACACACATACACGCAATTCATTTCACGTACTTGGGGGCAGGCTTACAGTAAACCTTTGATGTTCGGACTGTCTGATTGATTGCCCTACAAGAAATAAATATCCAGTTACAATCAGTGACCAGGAGTGTTATCCTGGACAGTTAATATAAACTTGATGTAGAAGGTTATCTATCTTCCCTGCGGGATTACCTGGATCATACCAGGTGTCGCCATACCTGTTGAGCTCACGTAATAACATTTACGATAGACGTCACAAAGTGACCGTCAAGTTGGTTATTGAGGTTTACATGGCGTTTTAATAACTAATATAACATGGCAACATATTTGAAAATGGCATACCAATGATTTATATGTTAAAAGGTGTGATGAAAGCATATAAGTTAAGCACAAATTATTTTGTCAGTGCGTTTAAATACATCAAGAATGCAGCTGGTAATAAGCAGAAAATTAACAGTTAGTTACATGTCATTTACCCGACGTTGCAATCCAACCCAGACTTTATTGGTTGTTTGTGATTTACTCGACAATGTTAATCCAATCCAGCATTTATTGGCTGCACGTGAGATACCAGGCAATGTTAGTTCCGTCGTTTCCTATTGCCTTCTAACAGCCGACTAGTCTTACTAGTAATAAGAGAAATAAAAATATTAATGGCATTAATCGTGGGCGATTTGGAAGCAGACTGCTTTGCGTTAATTTTCGATGGTACGAAAAGCAGTCTGCTTTCAAATTGACCGAAGTTGATTTCGAATGAGGCATCGACCGTTCAAGAGCAAAGGCAAACTGCTAAACTAATGTTGCCTTGTAAATCACAAAAAGTCAATAAAAGATGGGGTCGACTGCAACGCCCTGTGAATGGTCATGCTGCTACCATGTCTTCTGCGTGTGATAGATCAATACGAATTAGTGTATTTTCTTGTAGAGTTAGATAGGGACGTTTGTCACTGAGATCTGCCACAGAAAAAAATGTATTGATTTTGAATGACATTCCTTAGCTTCGAAGCAGTTTTTTCTTTGCCGACGCCCTCTCAAGGCCGACTGCCAAGAAGTGAGGTTTGTGAACAACAATGTTGGAACAAGCGCTGACTGTGTACAGGCCCCGAAAGGTTGTGCAAAGTTGCCTGTTGTCCGGACAAATTCAGTCACATGTGTAATTTTCTGTGGAACAGTTGAAATGTTGCAGATGTGTTGAGAAGGAAACGATACACCACCTTGATATATACTTTCACGAAAACACGATTTCATGGTAAGTGGGAATAGAAGTCGCATTAAATACTTGTTTTGCTCATCCAATTACTCCTCATTGTAATATACAATTGTAAGACGTGGAGAAATGTAAGGTATAAAACTTGAAAAGATGGTATTGCAATTAATATGTAACAAGCCATTCGCAGTACATGGCTCCCATCACAGGCTGGCGGAATGATTGTAGATGCTTTGTCGGTTCCATTGCCTCATGCATTTCCACGTAAGTGTTTTTGATAGTTTGTGTCCACAGTCATGCTTGTCAACTCCTGTTACTTTTCTAGATATTGTTATAGCAATGTAAGTCTAACATATCTCACTTTTATCATGATACATAACAAATAAATTCATACATATTCATTGATTATTGTAGAATATAATATAGAAGTGGATAAACGAGAACTCAGAAGCCCGCAGAAAGTTATCATCTACGTCAATGTCTCTTAAATCTTCGATTAAATCCCCATTTGATTTTAAAATGTGATAGAAAAATTATGATTTCCGAGACGAAGTGGTCAAGCTGCGAAGGTGGGGGTGGGGGAAGGGGGGGGGGGTGCGTTTTCGTTCGCCGTCATTCGGTTTACGAATGTTTTCGGAGATCGAGTGGGTCTTCGTGGAACTACGGAATTAGTGCAATGTGCGACTCTTTGGGAGGGCGCTCTGCGAGAAGACCGAGATATATGGAATACAATCGGATGCAATAACGTTGATTCTCTTGCCTTTTACCTCGTTAGAAGCATAATGCGATTTGTTATAACTCTATTGATTGATTTATTGACAGATTGATTGATCTAATTGGGCACGCAGGCCCGTCTTACATTCGGCCCTTGTTTTTGTTTGTTTTTTTTTGAAGCTAGTACGGGCAAGACAATTAATAGGTTAGTGGAATATAACCAGTTCCACGTTCAGACCAGGGTGTGGGGCGTGGACTCTGGCATTCGCTTCTGCCTTCACTCATTCAGGAAGTATCATACTCTATATATAACCCTTTACCTTAGTCTATTGCAGGCTACCTTACCTTTCTCTGAGAGGAAGGCCACTGTATCCCAAGAGTTTCACAAAAGCCACTTTTATGTTTCTTGTCGTTAAATAACCATACACAATTGACTATATGTTATTGGTACATTTTTGGTGGTTTTACAATAATTTATCGGCACCGTAGCGAATAGGTTACAGACACAATTCGCAATTCCTCATACCGCTTTCGAATCACAGCTGCGAACGATTTGGAACTGACCGCCTTGCGCTAGTTTTCATAAAATGGTATATGTGCCGGTCGTTCAGAAATTAATGCAAACTACAGAAAAAAACTTGCCAAGAAATCACAAACAGCCAAAAATGCTGGCGTTGACAGCGATATCCTGTAAAGGACATGCAACTAACTCTCTTATATAATTATTATTATTATTATTATTATTATTATTATTATTATTATTATTATTATTATTATTATATAACTAATTGAATTCAGTTAGCCTGTAACATACAGGTTCTGTGCGAAGCATACCCCGTTCGAAACACAGCTGCTGAGGATTTGGCAGTACACAGCCTCGTGTTGGTTTTTTTTTTTTACAAAATGGTATGAATGCCGTCTTTCAGAAAGCAATGGCAAACTACTGAATATAAACTTGCCAAGTAATCACACACAGCCAAACAATGCTGGGGTTGACTGCGACGTCCTATAAAGGATATGTATCTAGCTAACATATAACGCAGACCAATAGACGCCTCGGTACTTCAATTTTAATTCACCGCAACAAAGAAGAATCCCTTCGAGCCTCATTTGCATCGGTCCGGCAATCATTTTCCTGTTTAGTGTTCGGTGGACTGCTAGACCGATCGATGGATGTATTTTTTAGTTTTGGGCCCTACGGGCCCTCACTGTCGTCGACAGTGAGGGCCCTACGGGCCCAAAAACGTAAAAACATCCATCGATCGGTCTAGCAGTCCACCGAACACTAAACCGGAAAACGATTGCCGGACCGATGCAAATGAGGCTCGAAGGGATTCTTCTTTGTTTGCGGTTGTTTGCGGTGAATTAAAATTGAAGTACCGACGCCTCAGCTGCTTATAAACATCCAACATAATAAAATGTAAGGACAGCATGATTTAAAAACTAAATATTTACTGTCGTTGTTTGAGGCAGGATGCGCCCTTGTTACATAAAAAAAAGTACCAGGCGCCGCCCTGAAGCGCCGTGGCGCGACTACGTCACTGCTCACAACCCAACCCAGTTAATTCCCCTGGTCATTGTTGACCTTGAGACCAGCATAGGGAATCTCTCAAAAGGAAAATACAATTCGCACACGAGGAGCACACAGGTACACATATACATGATGTGTGACGGTTTTGTAAGGTACAATATGTATGTAGAAGTTGCAATCGGTGTGGGGTTTCCCTAATTTAAATTTCATATTACCATATTTAGTCCGAACGTTGTACGCCCAAAGTTAGCATCTTCGATAGGACCATCTTTTCCTGTAGTGAGCAGTCAGTGTATAGCGCTTTGCTTTGTATAATGACTTGAGATAATCACTTTTCTTACGCCGAGATCCTTGAATATTAATAAACACCGGGACGCATAGGTGTTCCTAAGGCACCAGGACCAGGTTCTATACTGGCCAAGACCTACTAACACATCCTAGTCGTGTGTCCTGGGCGCCAGGTCCCTTCGGGGTCTTGGCTAACGTAGTAGGATCGCTGATTCTTCCGAAGTCGGAGAGTATCTGCCTGTACGGCGAGGAACCACCAGTCTGCACACCAATAAGCCAGACATGGGACAACGTATACTCACGCAAACCTCAGTCCGGTATGACATTATACTGATGTTGGACAACATGATGTCTTCATCCGACATACAGGACTTCACGCTGGATTTCACAGCCAGCGATCGCAAGCAAGCAAGCAAGCATTAATAAACACCAGGCGAAATGCATAGAATAATTCTATTTTGGATTGATAAATATGATCGAATGACAAATTTACAAAGAAGTAGATGATCCCACGAAATAAATTATAGCATGTTAGTTACTTAGTTATTTAGTTAGTTAGTTATATAGATGGCTAGTTATATATTTGGATAGTTAGATAGTTAGCTAGTTAGTTAGTTAGTTAGTTAGCTAGCAGCTAGCTAGCTAGTTAGTTAGTTTGTTAGTTAGCTAGCTAGCTAGTTAGTTATTTAGTTAGTTAGTTGAACAGTTAGCTAGTTAGTTAGATAGTTAGTTAGTTAGTTAGTTAGTTTCTTAGTTAGTTAGCTTGTTAGTTAGATAGTTAGTTAGTTAAATAGTTTGTTAGTTATATAGTTAGTTAGTTAGTTAGTTAGTTAGTTAGTTAGTTAGTTAGTTAGTTAGTTAGTTAGTTAGCCAGTCAGACAGTCAATCAAATAATCAGTTAGTTAGTTAGTTAGTTGGTTGGTTGGTTGGTTGGTTGGTTGGTTGGTTGGTTGGTTGGTTAGTTAGTTAATTAGCTAGTCAGTCTGAAGACATCAACAGTCCACCATGCATGCCCTGGATAACGAACCATGCCTCACAGAAATCAGCGAAGTACTAGACACTCTCAAATACGGCAAGGCACCAGGAAAAGATAGTATTCCACCTAAAATTTTAAAATTTAGCAAAGAAACAACCATCCCAGAACTCTATGCAATATTTCAGCTCTGCTGGAAAGAAACATCAGTACCACAAGATATGAAAGACGCAAACATTGTTACCCTTTATAAAAACAAAGGCGACAGAAGCGACTGCAACAACTATCGCGGCATTTCCCTACTCAGCATTACAGGCAAGATTTTTGCTCGAGTAATCCTTAAAATGTTACACATTCTTGCTGAAAGAATCTACCCCGAATTACAGTGCGGATTTAGACCCAACAGGTCCACCATCGATATGATTTTCTCACTCCGGCAGCTCCAAGAGAAGTGCAGAGAACAGAGGAAGCCATTATATATTGCCTTCATCGACCTCACAAAGGCATTTGACCTCATGAGCAGAAACAGTCTTTTTAAGGTCCTTAAAAAGATAGGATGTCCACCCACCGTTCTTAGTCTCGTGAAATCATTTCACGAAAACATGCAGGTCACCATTTTATTTGACTGCTCAACATCCCAGTCATTCAGCATCAGCAGTGGAATAAAGCAGGGCTGCGTGCTTGCTCCTACACTCTTTGGTATCTTCTTCGCCGTTCTCTTAAGGCAGGCATTTGGGACTGCCATTGGAGGCATATACCTCCAATCAAGATCTGATGGCAAACTTTTTAACCCATCAAGACTCAAGGCAAAGACCAAAATAAGATCAAGATGCGTAAGAGAACTACTTTTTGCAGATGATGCAGCACTGACTACTCATACAGCAGAAGATCTCCAAGATCTCTCATAGATTGTGTTACAGCGCTCGCAAAGACATTGGGTTCACCATCAGCCTAAATAAAACACAGGTGATGGAAGAAGATACGGGTGCGCCTCCGTCAATCAAAATTTCTAATTACGAATTGAAGGTCGTCCACGAGTTTGTGTATTTTGGGTCGACAATATCAGTTCGTGGCTTAGAGGTTATGACGTTTCTCCGTAATCTCGTATACTCTCGTCATGTAACGTGATGACGGTAAGAATCAGCAGTGGTTCGAATCGCATCTGTAACTTACGGGGTATGTGAGCCGGCCGCTCAGAAAGCAATGACAAACTACTGAGAGTAATCTTGCCAAGAAATCAACATACAGCTGAAAGATGCTGGTGTTGACAGCGAGGTCCTGTAAAGGATATGCTAAAAAAAAAGAAAAAAATATCAGATAATCTTTTATTAGAGACAGAAATCGACAGACGCACTGGAAAGGCAGCCACATCATTTTCGAGGCTAACTAAAAGAGTTTGGGAGAATAATAGACTAACAGAGCGCACAAAAGTTCAAGTATATAAATCTTGTGTTGTTAGCACACTACTCTATGGGTTTACTCACTCACTCACTGACTGACTCACTGATTCACTGACTCACTCATTGACTCACTGACTCACTGACTCACTGACTCACTGACTCACTCAATCAATCAATCACTCACTCACTCACTCACTCATTCACTCACACATATATTTATATTATATTATATTATATTATATATTGTGTGTGTGTGTGTGTGTGTGTGTGTGTGTGTGTGTGTGTGTGTGTGTGTGTGTGTGTGTGTTTTTTGTTTTTTTTTTCAATTGTAAATTTCACAAATAAGTTCACGGACATTGTGTGACATGATGAAACACTTGTATTGATACGCACACATTTTGTATGTAGAATACTCTTTGACCCGGGAAGGTTAACCCTGTCAACAAATGTCCGCAAAAGCTGGATGTGTCGGCCTAACGGCGGAAAACAGGCACAGTGCAATCACGTCCGAAAAAAACTGTCCGGATGAACGCAGAAGAAGAAGAAGAAGAAGAAGAAGAAGAAGAAGAAAAAGAAGAAGAAGAAGAAGAAGAAGAAGAAGAAGAAGAAGAAGAAGAAGAAGAAGAAGAAGAAGAAGAAGAAGATTTTTGTGTACTCTTGAAAAATGCTTACAGTTTTTCACCATTTCATTTCTCATTGTGCAGTATTCTCATCTATACAGAAGAACAAGCCACACACATCTTTTCAGTAAGCGAACTTTTCTATATTGCGTGATATTTCTATTTTTCATAGCGTTTTTATTTTTTGTAAACTACGTTGAATATTGCGATGTGTTTTCTTTTTTTTGTTTTTCTTTATCTCTGCATTACAATTGTAATAGCTTAAAAAAAAAAAAAAACAATGACCGGGCCACTCCGGTGTTAGAGATAGTAGGAGAAAATTGAATGCCGCGATCACAAAGTTGCATTGACGTTAATGATAATATACTATTTCTTTAGTTGCTTACCCTTCAGAGGAAGTCGCATGCAACCCCAGCATTTTTGCCTGTTTGTGATCTCTTGCCAAGTTTATGTTCAGTAGTTTGCCATTACTTTCAAAACAACCGGCACTCATACGTTTATATGGGAACTAACGCTTCCAAATCGTTGCAGCTGTGTTTCGAACGCGGTATGCGGGTTACGAACTGCATTTGCAACCCCTTCGCCACAGTGCCGGCTATATTATACGGGAATAATATACACTTTACATTTGTTAATAGCATCATATAGACTCTCAAGGAAACATTTATGTTGTAGATTACGGCATAGATTCACGTACAGAGGCCAAGAACACATTAAGCCACAGTAGATATTATGTTTGCAAACCTGACAAGCGATACATTATTTATTTATAAGTTGCGTCTTCAAATATTTATTAAGACATGTAGGTGTTTATGTTAGTGCATAAATTATTCGATATATAGACACAAGCTATTCAAAGCAGATTATGCTAATCAACCAGGTATGACTTGCTGCACAAATGACCAATAGGATAGGTGTGCTAGGGAATATTCATAAACAACTGAAGCAAATAATGTATAATATTACACATTACATTTTAATTTCTTAAGCACAAGATTACACGTCACGTGTTGGAGAGAGCGAGAAATAGAGAGAATATTCTTTATAAAAATAAGTACTTTAGGAATATTAGAAACAACATACGGTTACATAGAAACATTCCTACAAAAGGAGACAGTTAATGTTGAACAAACGAACGAACGAATTTTATTTTCAAAGGGCCACAAATTGGACACGCAGGCCCGTCTTACATCCGGCTCTTCCAGCCACTCATCTTCCACACATCAATTATCTATTGTGGGTGTTACATTCTCATAGAAACATAATGTAAAGTGAACATAAACAATGCATATTACAATGTTATGAGACAGGCGGACAGATACACATACATACAGACACCCACATACATACATACCCATATACACACACTCTTACATAGACAAACATGCATCATTTACAAAAACACTTACTGCAATACACCCACACAATAACACATCCATACACGCTCCCTTCACACAAACACGTACCCACTCAAAATCACATACCCACTAATAAACATTCACTTACGCATACTTTCCCCGCCCCCTCTGTCTCCGTCTCTCTCTCTCTCTCTCTCTCTCTCTCTCTCTCTCTCTCTCCCTCCCTCTCTCCCCCTCTCCTCTCTCTCTCTCTCTCGCCCTCTCTCTTCCTCTCCCTCTTCTTGTCTCTTTCTCTGTCTCTCCCTTTCCTTCTCTCTCTCCCTCTTTCTCTAATTCTATTTCTCTCTCTCTCTCTCCCTTTCCTTCTCTCTCTCCCTCTTTCTCTAATTCTCTCTCTCTCTCTCTCTCTCTCTCTCTCTCTCTCTCTCTCTCTCTCTCTCTCTCTCTCTCTCTCTCTCTCTCTCTCTCTGTCAGAATCCTATGAAAATAAAGTGCTATCCTAGATGATCTATCCATTTGCCTACATTCTTCTGTCATGGCCAATGATATTGTAGGGGTTAACATATTTGTTTTTGTTGGTTTGCTTGCTCGCACTGAACTCAAGCGCTGTCCATACAAGTGCAACTACTTCTAGTGCACTGGACGCATGTGGATAAGCTTCCCCTATTACTAATGTCCCTAGCCATCAGGCGAACATACTCTGACTTCTAAGGTACTTGTAAACCCCCCTACCCCCTTCCCACATCCCCAAGTCAAGGACGCAAAGTCAACATTTTAGTACTAACCGGTGTAGGAATTTGAATCCGTTCTCTTATCCATTCAGCCATGCTGACCTCTAACATATTTTAAACATAAATTATCACATGATGATGATGAATCTGAGAATCAGAGATGCATGCTACAACCCAACCACCATCATAAACAGCAAAAGAGGTATACCAATATTCAATCCACAACAAGAGACTAGCAAGGTGGGCAGAATACTTTCAAGAACTACTTACTCCACACATAACATAGAAAACCTCACTTTTGTGCCTAAAAGCCATGGACAACAAGAACCAAATTTCATACCTGCAAAAGTCAAAGCAGTTATACAGAAAAGTCCTAAAAACAAATCACCGGGTCCAGATGGAATAATGAAAAAACGCAAAGAATACCATGGACAGCCAGAAAGACCAATGAACAAGTCCTTCAAGAAACAAATGAAGATCGTAAATTGATTAGAGAAATTAGACGTAGACAGTCAAAATTTTTTGGACATGTTATGAGAAGAAATGGATTGGAGAATTTGGTGACAACTGGTAAGATCGAGGGGAACAGACCAAGGGGAAGACCTAGAAGCAAGTACCTGGATGGCTTGGCCTTGTGGCATAGTCGAGACAGAAACACGGAGCTGATCCACGACTCTGGTGATCGGGTGAGATGGCAGAACATGACCGCCCACGCTTACCGGCATGGCACATGATGGATGGATGGAGATGGAATAACCACAGAAGCTATTCAGGCCTGTGGGAAAACAGGAGTTAAATGGCTAACAAGATTTTTAATATAGGATGGAAAGAAAGAGAAGTCCCAGATGCTTGGCAACAAGCAATAATAGTACCAATATGGAAAAAGAAAGGTAATATGAGAGAATGCGAAATATATAGAGGTATATCACTCCTGAGCCATATAGGGAAAATATATGCAAAACTATTGGAACAGAGAGCTAGACCAATAGTTGAACAACAGTTAAACAAAGTACAATTCGGTTTTCAGAAAGGTAAACGTTGCACTGATGCACTATTTACACATAGACAAATATGTGGGGAAAAAAACTATCGAATATAGTGACCAGCAGAATATTGTGTTTGTAGATCAGGAAAAGGCTTTCGATAGAGTAGACAGAAACAAATTATGGACCCTCCTTGAAGACTATGGGATACGAGGGCAACTGCTAGAAAACATCATAGCCATGTACCACTCGAGCCGAAGTGCAGTAAGAACAGAAGAAGACATATCAAATATGTTCACAGTCAATGCAGGAGTGAGGCAGGGATGTGTGCTCTCTCCTCTGCTATTTAATATCTACATGACAGAATATCCAAGGAAGCAAGTCTTGACAGAACAGATTCAGAAAATTTAGAACTCTTTACTCCAGATGAAACAACTGATCCACAGGAAATAAATTAACTTCTATTTGCAGACGATCATTGCCTGTTTTACAGCGATGAGTTCAGATTACAAAATCATATTAATAATCTGTCATGCAGCAGATACAATATGATTTAAAAATATGTTTGCATATCATTTTACAGGACATCGCTGTCAACATCAGCTTCTTTCAACTTATTGTTGATTTCTTGCAAGATTACGCTCAGTAGTTTGCTTTGCTTTCTGAACGACCGGCTCACATACCCTGTAAGTTACCGACGCGGAGAGAACAGCTACCGATTCTCTTGCACGTCAGGTTACTCACAAAAGTATACGAGATTACGGAGAATGTCGTGTAAACTCTAGACCAGGGAGACCGGCCAATATGATATAAGTGCAGCCAAAACCGAAGTAATGCAAGCAGATCTTAGCAGATACTTAGCAGATCGCCTGGTCCACTAAGTATACAGATTAATAAATAGCACATCTCTGAAACAAGTTAAAGAATTCAAATATCTTGGAAGTATGATAATAGAAGATGGCAGATTGGACACAGAAATCAAAATCAGATGTCAAAAAGCTCTTACATTTACATATCAACTATCATCCTTACTGAAACATCCAAATATACCCATGTCCACAAAACGACAGATAATAAACAGCATATTCACACCAACCGTATGCTACCAATCTCAAACTTGGACTTCATCCAAATCACACTTTCGCAAAATCAACACCTGCGAGAGATGCCTGAGAAGAGCTTCCAACTTAACAATCCGTGACCAAGTAAAAAATGCTGTTATCAGACAGACAGTGGGATCAACACCTTGTGCCACATTTGTTGAATGACAGAAGATCAAGTGGTTTGGCCATGTTGTTAGAATGCAACGCCATCAACTACCATCACTGGCCTTACATCAAAGATCATCTGCGAGGAGACCAAGAGGACGTCCAAGAAGAAAATGGATCGGTGTTAACAACTCAAATTGCATCCAGGCACTCTTGCCACTTCATTCACACATCAACGAAACTTCATGTGTGAGTGGACATTATCTATTTTATTTCAGGCGAACCTGCTACATTTACATACACAAGATCAGGCGGTAATTGCCTGCCTAAATCAGTAAATGTACACGTCGCCTTTCCTCACAACAACCCGTACATACTCAAATACAATCTCACACTCGCGATCTATAACATGCGCTCTTATAAACTACACATTGGCTTTCGGAAAACAATGACACGTCCTGTCTGGAAGACTGTCGGGCCCTGTCTGGGTAACCTCAGTCCACTCGCTGCCCTTGTCGTTCTAAACTCCGTGCGGTCAGCAAAACCTCGTGCTGTCCCACTCGTCACGTAGTCCAGTAGTCCTGTCCGTGTCAACCTTGGGTTGTCCTACTGCTAACTCTGTTTACGGGTGTTGTCCCGTGAACTAGCATCCCCCTCCCCATCCTCGGGGTTAGACCCGCTAATGTCCTAGATATGACACGTCCGTGTCCTCATCTAAGTCCTGTCTTATAACTGTCCTAAGTTATCCCTTGCGGTCTGTCTCTATTCTATCTACTCCCTTGTAGAGGTCCTTATCTGTGTCCTATCTGTCCTTACCCCTATTCTGTCTCCTGTTCTATCTATGTCCTACCTAACACGTTGACAATCGGCGACATCAAAGACATTGTACAATCACACGGAATGACACTATCAAGTGCCGCCCATCGGGCGCTGGAGCGAAAATTATTTCTCCCCACGACTCTTGACGGCAGATATGGATTATGATGATGATGATAATGATAATGATGATGATGATGATGAATCTGCTACATGGTGGACGAGAGAAAATCTTCCAAAGTTGTATAAGGAATTACAGATGCAGATATAACACGTTTTCACCTGCATGTAAAAACGGGAATTTCACTTAATTAAATGATTTGCATATCCTTTACAGGACATCGCTGTCAACACCAGCATCTTTCAGCTGTATGTTGATTTCTTGGCAAGATTACGCTCAGTAGTTTGCCATTGCTTTCTGAGCGGCCGGCTCACATACCCCGTAAGTTACCGATGTGATTCGAACCACTGCTGATTCTCACCGTCATCACGTTACCTACGAGAGTATACGAGATTACGGAGAGAAGTCGCTAACCTCTAAGCCACGAAGCCGGCGAATTTCACTTACATGGGGCAAAATGAGTAGTTATGTAAAGTTATCAGTAAAGTTACAGTTATCGAGCACATAATTCTTCATATAAATAAAGAAGGGTAAGCAATAGAGACAGTGCAGAGCACCAGATACTTAGGGATAACTTTGAATAGTCAATTCAGCCAGAAAACCAAATAGATCATTGAGTAGAATGATGCCGTAAGCGGGAGTCTCCGTTGCGAAGTGGTCAAAACGTCTGCCACGCGCTCCGAAGGTTCTGGGCTCGATTCCTGGCTACGTCTTTCGGTTCACGAGTGTATATTTCTAGGATACTTCTTGTGGTCGTTGCTGGAGCTGCGGAGTTCGTGCTTTGTGCGACGCTTTCGGCGGGCCACCCTGCGGAAAGAGACCGAGCCATATGGGATAAAACCGGTGCAATAAAGTCGATCATCTCGACTTTTAAGACTTTCTTTTTGAAGATGTAAGCCAATGAATATGATGAAATATATCAAGCTAAATGGCTGGAATGTAAGTATTGATACAATTATATTCTGTTAATTTGCTAAAAGTCATTTATTAGAGGCAAAAAGAGTATACGAGCATCGCATCATCTAAAGGAAGTTGTAACCATGCAATTTATTGTTAGCAATGGCGATATTTGCATGAATATTGTTCGAAAGATGCGAACTTCCAATGAATTTTAAAAAAGCAATGGCTGTAACGGCAATCTTAGTCTTAGTAGTAGTGAAAATAATTTTCAAATACTTGCAAGAAAATACCGAACCAGACGACAAATTCGAAAAACGATTCACGTAAATTGGGTGCAATGATGCAATTTTTCAATAGCATCCGGTTTTCTGTGCAAAACAACTTTAAAAAAATTACAAGCAATTTTAGATAATATGTTGATAGGGAAGAATATGATCCTTGTGTATTTGGAGAAATAGAAATACCATCACTTGGATATGTTGACGAAACATTACTATCATCAACAACACAGACTATTAGGAAATTAATCAAGTCAGTGCAAGAGCAGAGTGCAAAACAAAATGTATATGTCAATGCCATTTTTTTAAAAACATGTCAGCGAATAAAATAAATATGTCAGCAGATATATTTTATCAATGGAGAAAAATTATGAAAGTGATATGTTATGAATATCTAGGTTCTTTACTGACGGAGATGGAAATGTGAGGGCAGAAAATGTGATCTGTAAAAGCTAAAGCAATTAAAGCTTTAATGGATTGAACTAATATAAAAGCTGCTGTCAGAGTACCAAGAGTGTGCATATTTCTTGTGGTAGGCTACCATACGGTGTGAAATGTGGATATTTAAGAAATCACTTGAGCGGCACAAGTGTGCCTGTGAATGTAAGTAAGTGTTGCAGTTATACCGACCTCCGTGGCTAAGAGCTTGCGAACACGATTTGTAAGCCCGTATACCCGGGTTCGAAACTCAGCGGTGCTTGTTTTTTTCGGGGGGGGGGGGGGGGGTTGAGTGGTCTATAGGTATGGTGTCCGCCTCGAGTGCTGGAGGTCCCGGGTTCAAGCTCCGGTGAGGACTGGGATTTTTTCACGTGGACTTCTTGTAATACAATTTTCCCTGGTCTCTTGGGTAGTGAGATCGGACCCCCGTGTGTATTGTTGTGCACGTAAACATCCCTTGGCAGTTGTAAATCGAAAAAGAGTAAACTAACGGCGCTGCCCGGGCAAAATGTCGAGTTAAAAATCTACCCAGAGTATTTCAGGATCCTCGCCGGTGCTACGGAGTTCGTGCAATGAGCTGAGTTTCTCCAGACTCAGGTTTGAGTGAGGAAGAGAACGGAGCACTTATGGGTTACACCCGTGTGCCGTGATGTTGATCCGTCGACTAAACTAAACTAAGCTAAGTGTTGCAGAAGAGTATTAACAATCCATTGAACAAGAAAGAAAAAAACATATCCACAAAGTACTCAGCATTGAAGAAGATTGGTTATTAAGACAAATAAAATTGAGGAAAATGGCATATTGCAGGCATGTAAAAATACATGAATATCTGGTGAAGATCATTGTGGGTGAAGGTGTAAAGGGGAAATGGAGAAGGGTAAGACTACAGTGTTGATGGATTCAAGATGTGACAGATAATTTATACATGACAAACACTGTAACAGAACATCATGCTTGTGACAGAGAGACTTTTCGAAAGACAGTTATCTAGGAAAAGATTTGCACATGCTATCATTCATTCGATGGTAATGATGACGATGATGATGACGATGATGATGATGATGATGATGATGATGATGATGATGATGATGATGATGATGATGATGAAATTGCACCAGCAAATTTAAGTCAACAAGAGGCGGTGCAGTGAAATGCTCAGGTGAGTGAGTTTTCTTGATTGATGTTACGACTTGAAAGTTATAGAGTTCTTCCCTGTTTTCGAAAGCGGCTACTGTTCGTGGCTATGTGTCAACATGCCTATATGCACAAGACACCTTTGAAACTGTTCTTTTCGAGATCGTGGACGTTAAGACTACAGTCTTCTTGCGTGGAAAACATGCAAGTACCGAAATAAATATGTTAGCGGGATTCTATCATTTGCTGTTTGTATTTTTATCTAGCCAAAGTCTTTATGGGACCACGAAACAATATCATTGGGGCGGTCACGATTAGCGTAAAATTCAGTTACACGTGAAGGCAGAATGTACCTGTTTGAAGACCATAATTTCAATTTACAAAAGCCTCAGTGGACTTAAATAGGTATCAACTGACACTTCTGACCCTCTTATGCGCCAGGGACCGAGCATAGCTTGTAATCACGGAAAGGGTCTCTCAGGCACAGAGTATCCAGTCTTACAGCAAGAAAATACTTAGCCAAATGTTTCACTAGAACCACACACGCATGCCGGCTCCCTGGCTGAGGGGTTAGCAGCTCTCGCCGTAACACCGAATACTCTCGTGGTTGACGTGAGCGCACGAGAATTGGAAGCGGTTCGAGTCGCGCCAGTGACTTATGTTAGTATGGAGACGGTCGCTCAGAAAGTCGTGGCGTGCTGATGAGCGTAATCTAGCCTAGGAATCAACATACAGCTGAAAGAGACTGATGTTGACCGCAGTATCCTGAAACAGGATGGAAACGCGGAAAAAAAAAGAACCACACACGCGCGCGGACACACACACACACACACACACACACACACACACACACACACACACACACAAACACACACACATACACACAAACACACACACAAACACACACATGCGTACAATGTGCGCGAACACCAACACACTAGGGCGCCAGAATGACGATATATTGACGTGATTTCGATCCTACATTTATATCGCTGGGAGCCGCGGTACTGCAATGGCTTACACGCTTGCCTGTCGATGATCATGCGTTCAAATCAAGCCTTGAGGTGAGGTTTGTTTTAAACTGAGCTGAGCTCCTGAGTCACCCCAGCCTAAAAATGAGTACCATGTAATGTTCAGGGAATTTCGCTTTTGGTCCTTTTGGCTAAGATCAAAGTGTAATCACCACTGTCCACTAACACAGGCAGACAGGCCTTGGTTGACCACAGTGGACCGAAAGGCACATAGTGGGACTAAGATGCCTGAAAATAAACAACAAAATAAAAACAACAGAAATACAGGTCACCGGTGTGATATAAACTACATCACCTATCGAGTGCCGATTGGTCTATACAAATATGAACTAGCACCACATGTCAAATACAGCTATGGCGTAGAAATAGGGCCCAGTACGTTTTTATAGCTCTAGATGTTATTCATGATCCTGGGAATAAAATTGCCACTACATGTATGTCCATTCAATCTATGAAAAAACAGGAGAGACTACTTATTAGGTTTTGTATGGTGACTTTTAGAATCACTTCACTGGTTTAAAATGATTTTTTTTTTTAAAGGATACATATTTGAACATCGTTACTTATGTTCAAATTTGTGTAACGTATGACAAGTTATTTTTTTTCTTTCCAGTCGGTAAATATGTTTTTCATTAAATACTGCTTTAATTATACCCTTAAATACACTATTTCTGTCTACATACCTTTCCATAGTTGGGAGTGGCGACCAGGTGGTCTTGGGTTCGAATCCGAATCGGGGCGCATTTTGTATTTTAAATCTTGCCTCCCAGGTCAACCAAGAATAAAATGGGTACCATGAGACGTCTGGAAGGTTAAGTGACCGGCATGATAACAAACGAATTCCAAGAAATCATACAGAAAAAGACGATGTCGAACTCATTTAAAACAACCTATTAGTAGCATAATTAGAAAGGTCTTTCTTGTAGAACCCAAATAGATACTAGCAAACCTTAAAACACGCCAAGAAAAAAATTACAGACAGATGGATACTATTGGGAGGACAGTGGGGGAGCTGAAGATCGCAACATTTGGAGGTGTTGACGTTAGTTCGTTGAGGACGTATGTTGGGGGATAAACAACAGAAGATAGCCTTGCAACGTACTATGTGTGTGTGTGTGTGTGTGTGTGTGTGTGTGTGTTTGTGTGAACTGAACGAAAGAAAGAGAATTGAAGAGAGGTGGAAAACTCTGGACATATTTCGTGAGTCAGGAATAATGCCGTTAATTTTCATCCCTAGATTTGCTTCCCACCGAATCCCAACATTGTTCCTTCACGGTTGACATATTTTTGACCCGTTTTGGCAATAAACATCCAGGTGTGCATGGGATCGGTTGCGTTCCGTTAAATATCGGCTCGCTGAGTGAGATTATGCAGGAAGAAGTGAATATCATATTCAAATGTGTTATACAGAATATCAGTTGAATCTTTATTTAACAAGTAAAAAGACATCAAAGATGCATTCGTTAAGTTAGGTAGAGTCTGCCCGAACTCAAAACTGGCCAGACTACATTGCTGAGGCCAACTCATTATTATTGGCAATAAAATATAGTTTCGTGGTTTTGTGGTATATTAGTAAATGTCAGAGCAGAAGTTGATGAAAAGCTGGCAGTCTTTTGCCAAGCATTTTGTTGAACGATACGAAGCTGTTTGAGCGATTTATTAAATATATGTCTATAATGAATGCCGTACTTAATGTATATAAGTGTGATTAACTCAGATGTATATTTTATAAGTAACATTGTTCATTTCTATTGTTTCAGTTGCACCAGGGGACTGTACATTGCTTATCAAAGATGAACTGTGCTTACAGAAATGAACGGATTTCTGCATTTAATCACTGCTAAGTGACTTAGTATCATGTGCACATCAAAGACTTAATAGAATATACAGACAACTTGTGTTTTATATTTTTGACACTCAATCAGTCAGAAAAAAATATTAATCATATGTAAACTAAACATGACTCAACCAGAACAAGAGATACTTGTTCTTAGTCCACCGTAGAGGACCTTCAGCGAACGACACTTCATCAAAGTGAAACTTCTTATGGGTAAATTAATTCATATGAGGATGCCACGAAGAGACAAGAATCATTGTAAAAGTTGAAAAGGAAACAATAACTTATTTAAATTAATTTTAAAATACCGTTTCAAAATGGCCTCTGCAGAAGTAGACGAGAACGATTTGAAAGATGTAGATCACATGATCTTTTCAAGTAAATTACATTCTACCTCAAATGTGGGCGCGGGTTATGAACATGTCGATGAAAATTTATGCAAACGGGAATAATGGGTGGATCTAAAAAACAGCCACTCATCTTGCCTTGATGATGACTTTAAGTCCATTTCACAAGAACCATTCTCGAGATTGTCGTCTATGGACGCGGTTTCTAACAATGTGTGTCAACCAGCTGTAACTCTCAGTAGAATGTCGTCTGAAAGTGACGCGGATAAAGACGATACGGCCGATGGCTTTGGTAATCAAGAAGCTCCGACTCAAATTACAGAGTACGTATATCTGAACCGACTACCCGGAGAGAACCTTGGTATGGTGCTTGGAATAGAAGGCGATCAACAAAATCGTTTGACTATTGATGCCGTTCTTGTGAAGTCCGTGACGCCAATCGGGGCTGTTGCAAGATCCTGTCAAGGTACAAACAGAATACTAGTTGGAGATGAGATCCGTGAAATCGATGGCCGACCATTAAATCAGCTAACACACGACGAATGCATTGCACTCTTCCAAGAAATGCCAGACAACGTTGTGCTGACAATATTTCGTAAGGACAAACATAGTGAGAGTCGTGAAGAATCTTCAATTTCCTTGCCTATGCCGAAAGCCGTGAAAAGAAAAGGGGTGCCAGCAGCGCACCCCAGGAAAAAGCATGTTTATTCAGAAACTTGCACCATTAATCAAGAAGAACACATTGAAGAAGTTAGTGAGTTTAACAGTCGCTTTTCCGAGGTTTCTCATTCCGGAGGTAAAAGTCAAGCGGATTTCAATGACTACAACCTTCCAAAAGGTTTCACAAAAGTGGATGTAACCATTTGCCGGAGAGATGGTGACAATTTCGGTCTGAGCGTTGTCCCGAGCTTTGGAGCCACTTGTGACCTGTATCAGGTAGGAACATTAGTTGTTACCAATATTATAAACTTGATCTCACTTAATATATATAGCGAATGTTGTATTGTTATATTATAATTTTAGTATATTTAATGAATCTGAAGTAATTCCTATTTCAAGCATCCATAAGCAACTATTGCAACTAATACTTATCCTCGTGATATTTTAGCTTCTCATGTGCCTCGTATTTCTCGTGTTAGAAAATGAACGGTGACTATAATAAACAGATAAACAAATGAATATGTCGCATTTCGTGGAACCAAAACATTTAAATACAGAAATTCTAGAGAGGCTGGGGATGAAAAGACAGCTGATGAAAAAATAAATAAAAAGTTACGAGTGAATGTTATCGGTCACATTAAAAAATAGTACTCTTATAAAAACGATAATGGTCAGAAAACCTGAATACAGGCGAACAAGACGTAGACAACTGTACAAGTGGGAAGATAACATCAAGAGATGGAGGATCAGGGTGTACGACAAGAGAAAAAAAAATAGATAGTTTTACAGATTCATTTGATCTAACCTTATTTGTGGAGATGGCACCTGATTAGATTGATTGATTTCTGAATTAGCCACTACTCAAATGAGAAGTGTATCTGAAACACTGCTAAATAAGTACTCGTATATATAATGTTATGCAGATCTGTATCTGTAATGTTAATTTCCTAATAATCAGTAATTAGCTAGATGTGTTTCCGCGTAGCTGAATACTGTCACTAAGTAATTATTTATATGTTTCATTCTAACAATGAAGCGCAGTCCCAATAATGCAGATTGCTTTCAAATGTGACTTTCTGTTTCTCGCTGTCGTGATACACACTAACAGACTAGTTGTCGTGTAGTTCTATATATCGTTCCGTATGTTTCCTGACTATTTCTGGGTAGCCTACCTTCGACTTTTCCCTTCGGTATATTTCTTATGGGTGCCAAGAACTTAGGGTTAGTGAAACGCAGTTGCATAATTCCCCGACATATTGAGTCAACGGTTCCAAATCAGCCTTTGGCGAGTTGGAAGCGCATATCTATGCGTTGATTTTAATGGTATGAGTCGTCGGCTGCTCAGAAAGCAATGGTAAAGAACTGAACGTAAAGTTATCTATTAAGTCTCAAACAGTCAATAAATTCTGGGGTTGATTGCGAAGTCCTGTAAAAGGCATGCACCTATTTTGTGTTTCTTATGAGAGTGATGTGTACAACATATTTGAACTGTCTATTTTATTTTTGTTGGTCAGTTCTGTCTTCATTATCAGCTTCTCTAGGACTCCAACGCTTGTTAGCTACACTGTGTCTCAATTAAATCTGACATTTTTGTCTTCATTTCCGAATTTCTAAAGCCTCTTTGTATTTTCTCATTACTTGCCCATTGTCATTACTATTGTACCGTACTCTAGTATTGAGTGTATAAACTATAAAGCTCTTGGATATTCTCATTGTCACGCTATTAATGATCTCTTTCGATGTTAATTTCTCATTCAAGCCCTAGAACATGCATTTGGCTATTTTTATTCCCCTTCCTCCTCCTTTTTTGTTTATTGTTCTTCGTGGGCTTAATAATGAGAATTTCTACCATGAATATTTTTCACGAATAACACATTCACTGATAATACGAAAACACTAACACAGTCAAGCTTATATTCGTGGGAAGTAAATAATTACATAGCGTGAGCCAGCATATAGGCATAATGCTCTTTGATAATTAATTCACACACACACACATATATACACACACACACACACACATGACATGGGAGAGAGAGAGAGAGAGAGAGAGAGAGAGAGAGAGAGAGAGAGAGAGAGAGAGAGAGAGAGCTCTCACATACTAATATATTAGCATCATTGTTCAACAAATTGGTTGACCAGCAAAGGAAATGAAATTCAAGACGAACATGCACACACATACTCACTCACCCACATGTATACTCATACACACGAACGCACTCACGCACGCGCACACACACACACACACACACTCACATTAAAACATACCAACGAAAATAAAATTAAAGACAAACATGCACACAGACACACACATTCACACCTATACATACATACATCATGCCTATCCCCCCCCCCCCGAACCCTGTTTTTATTTTGTTTGTTGGCTATTTACGTCATGGCAGCCATCCAGGAGCAGGGAAGTACGGTACCACCACCGTGGGAATCACTGCTCAACTACTACTGGGTTCAAAGTTATGTGCTGCAGAATGTAAGGCATTTTACCAGGTGATTCTGAAACTATGTCCAACTGCTACCACTCGCCCCTACGAGCACACCCCTAGAATATATTGTAAAGTAGTAGCCGAAAGAAAGAGTTAAATCACACTATTTTCTGAGGTATGCCCAAAATAGTTATACATATAGTTACATATTTTTACAGTATTGTATATATTAACAATGCTGTGAAAACGTTTGGTTACTTAATTTTACACCTAACATGTTCACAACGTTCTGTTTATGCCACTTATCTTGCACTACATCAACAACACAGCAGTACTGCTGCGCCTGTAAGTGTTTGCTATCTGTCGACCTGCAACATATTCCTGCCATCGTCACATACCTGTAACACTAGTCACCAGACATTTTTGTGTGACATCCACTTCACTACCTTAACACTGACCTACTTGTTTCTTGAGCCTGAACCAAGCTCTTTATAGGATCGGGCCTGGGACTTGTGTTTTCTTCTTACTTCCACTCAACACTTTCATTACTAAAAATAAAATCTCTCAAAATATAATGGTAAGAGCGTTGTTTGTTACATCTGAGATATTGTGATTTCCACACATGTTGCCAATAAGGACAATACTTCGGCTTTCATTGTTTCAAACGCCTTGCACGTTTTCCCTAACAAGTTATTTAGTTAGTCCACAGATATCCTCATTGCTCATCGAACCATTTAATCCTTAAGTGCTCGGATCCCCTCCTCGGTAAATCCCGCAGCAATTTGGTGTTGGTTTATTAATCTTCTTAGGCTCCCTGCATAGTGTTCTTCCTAACAAGTAAACAATGGTTAAGTGTTAAACTTATTTTCACAGTGTTAATAATAAAATGCTTAACCCTTCTAGTTAACAAAATCCCTCATAGATTTACTTATTCATTCCTAATAAGTAAAAAAAAAAAAAAAAGAAAAGACCTTTAGCTGATAACGTGTTAAATCTCCGTTTCAAATATTGTTAATAATAAAATATTTTAGCACTCTACTTCTAAAATGATGATAAACTGTTTTTAAACATATTGTTATAAATAAAATACTTTCACAATAAACGTCTCAAACCCCATGTAAGTGTATACATTCCTATTAAGTAAAGCACTTTTAGATGGTTACCCGTTTTGAATTAGTGTTAGTAATAAAACACTTTAGCATTTTACGTCTCAAATCATGTTAAACCTGTTTTTACATATCGTTAATGATAAACTATTTTAGCATTCAACGCCCCACTTTTATCATTTTGTACACTTATTCATTCCTTATTAGTAAACACACTTTTAGCTGGTTGCGCGTTAAACTAATTTTCACATTTTGCTCATAAATAAAACATGTTTAGCTTCATGTATGTCAAAATCCCTTTTCTCATGCTCCAAATACGTGCAACACTTTTAGCTTATTACGTTTGAAAAACCCTATTAACATAAACCTAATACAAAACAATGTTATCCCGTGATGAAATTGAATAACGAAGACACAAACAATAGATTGCACGATTTATTGCCTGGCATATTTCGCTGCATCTCGTCAGGTACATACTGCAGAAATAACACAACTTACGTGAATTAATTAGATAAATCCTTCAAACTGAAATATACACATGTTCGCACAGTAATGTCGATTGTCTACCACGGTAATTTTAAATTTCGTAATTCCGCAGGCCGCGTTCGAAACACAGTTGAGGGTGATTTGGAAGCAGACCGCCTTGCGTTGATTTTCATACAATGGTATGTGTGCTTGCCATTCAGAAAGCAATGGCAACCTACTGAAAGTAAACTTGCCAAGAAATCACAAACAGCCCAAACATTACTGTGGTTCACTGCTACTCCCTATAAAGAATATGCACCTAACTGCTGAACTTTACATGGGTTAGTTTAAGTAAGATAACGGCGAAAGTAACTGATGGTGATTGTCATTTAACTGTCATTTACTGCCAATATAGTACCTTCCGGTGTACGGCAGAAGGGGGCGGGGGAGGGGAGGGTCTTTGAGCCTGAGGAATTAAGGCCGGCTGGCTAGTGCAGTCGCCGCAAAATACAATGGGTACAATTTCAGAAGAAATACATCTGAAGCCATCTTATGTTTTCCTGGTTCGCCTGCTTATCTGAACATAGCTCAGATAATCATTTGTCACATGTGTACACGCCTTCATTTTTTCAGAAGAGCGTCCGTCCGAATGGCTAGAACGCCGTTTACTATTCGGGACACCCACGTTCAAGTCCTCGGCAGTCTGCGCAAAAAACAGTGGGTACAATGGACTGATGAAAATGCAGTGAATACGATGGGCTGAGCAAAATGTGAACACAAGGCTTGAGAAATAAAATGAGGAAGTCCTACTATGAGGAAATGATAAACGCAAAGTGTTAAGAGAACACAGATGTTCTCGGAAGGGGAAAGCTGGAGTACGACATGACAACGGAAAAGTTAAAGGGCAGGAAAAACAGAGGGAAAATAAGAGAGAAGATGCGGAGAATTTGACATAATGGCATGGAGGAACATCGGTATCAGAAGTAATTGACAGTACACAACATAAGGCTGTGGAAAGACACAAACACCAACGCTACAAAGACCCATTATATATATATATATATATATATATATATATATATATATATATATATATATATATATATATATATATATATATATATATATATATATATGTCACACCCAAATTTTATTAAGCAAATTGTTAATGATTCCATGTGTTACCATGAATGTCCCAATTTAGTCTCAACATAGACATAACGTTATTAATTGCCATGAGAAAAAAAAAACTGTCTTTACTGCCTATATTAACTTTTCGGTGTAGTACATGGGGTGTGTCTAAGGGCCTGAGTCTGAGTAATTAAGGCCGTCTGGCTAATGCAGTCGCTGCTACCTGTACAGCATTCTACGGTTTTAATTTTTTCACACAGAACAAATAATCACTTTACCGAGGACTTGAACGTGGGTGTCCCGAATAGTAGGCCGGCGTTCTAGCCATTCGGACGGACGCTCTTCTGGAAAAATAAAGGCGTGTACACATGTACACAAATGATTATCTGAGTTATGTTCAGATAAGCAGGCGAACCAGGAAAACATATGATGGCTTCAGATGTATTTTTTCTGATGGACATGCACGATAGATGGCGCTAGACCCATGTTTTTAAACCAGTCGGCACTAGCTGGGTGATAGCTCAGTATCACGCCGGTTGCCTTTACTTCATCAGCCATTTCCTCGTAACCATTTAAGGCTGGGTCGATCGAGAAGCCAGTATTACAATTACTGGCATTCGCCCAGATGTTAGTGGACATGTCCACCGGGCCGGCAGGGGTGCGTCTAGACCATCACGTATCGGCTTCCACTTATTAGTATGGCACATAATAATGACGATGAATGGAGACCTAGTTTTGTAGTTCCGCACAAAGTGGATGTGTTTTGGTACCAAACTGATTCAGTGATTGTTTGACGGCCACTTTATGACGAAACGTGTAGACTGAGTACACATATCTCATTGTTTGACTTCGACTGCGCCGTCACGTACTGGCTTATTTACATAAGTCATAATGGTTCTTTGTAAAATATAATAATTACTTGCTCTCTCCTTGGCAATTGTTTGGTCAAGAGGCCTTAAAACTTCATTCCGTTCAAACACACACGGAAAACGTAAGCAATGATACATGTGTCGTAATGATTGATAGTTTTTGTTCTTGTTTAAAATTTTAATAATCGGGCTTTTAATGTGTTTTAAAATATACATAACCATATATTATATACATGATCTCAAGCAAAGTTTCCTGTAAGGGTCATTATTCATGCCCTTCCAAGCCAAGTTAACACGATATTGAGTTACTGGGACAAATAGAAATGTGATTCTGCTGTGTTGCATTGTAAACTAGCTGATGTAAACAGGTAACTTGTGAATTGCGACTTTTAAAAAAAATATATCACAAGTAGAATAGCTGATGTAAACAAGTGGCAATTACTTTTTAACGACTTATACTGAACTAGCCTGCTTGGGATGATATTTTCAGAAAGCAGAGTTGATGAGAATGTGATCGTAGCATTCTAGATGTGATAAACCTTGAAAACGACCTAACTGCAACAAGATGGATGTATGCATCTGACATAGATATAAGTTAATGATGGGTAGCGCTGTAAGAAAGGAAACCAGGCACTTTTTCTCATACAAATTTGAAAATACTACTTCACTTCAATTAACATTAGCTGTTGACACATTAATATATGAATTTTTTTTTTTTTTTTTTTTTACCACAAAGTGAAGTTAAAGACTACTTGTCATGTGTTTTATAGGAAATAAATAGACATATTTGTAAACAATCGCCATTGAATTTATGAAGGCGGTCAGTTTCACACACGCTGCCCCAAGCTTCACATAACATTTTCAAACACCCAGTTTATGAAGCTGGTTCGATCCCGGAAACACGTGACCGCTTAAAAAGAATCTTCGCCGCGGGAGGATTTAAATTCAGGCCAGGCAGTGTGACAGTACTAGCACTGCGCTACCATTAATCGATCATGTTTCATGCCGATAAGCGTGGGTGGTCATGATTTGCTATTTCACTCGATCACCAGAGTCGTGGATCAGCTCCGTGTTCCTGTCATGACCATGTCACGTGGCCAAGCCATCCAGGTATTTACTTCTCGGTCTTCCTCTTGGTCTCTTCCCTTCGACCTTGCCAGTTGTCACCAAGTTCTCCAATTCATTTCTTCTCATAACATGTCCAAAAAATTTTGACTGTCTACGTCTAATGACCCTAATCAGTTTACGATCTTTATTTGTGTCTTGAAGGACTTGTTCATTGGTTTTTCCGTCTGTCCATGGTATTCTTTGTATTTTCCTCAGAAACCTTATTTCCACAACCATCAGATGTTTTTCAGCTTGACTGCTCATTGTCCACGCTTCACCTCCATACAAAAGTATAGGTTCTATGTAACACTTCAACACTATTTTTCTCGTTTCAGTTGATTTTTTTTATTGGTCAGTATGTTTTTCATCTTGCAAAAGGCTACCTTCGCAATGGCAATTCTGGCTCTAATCTCTCCAAGGCATCTTCCATCAGATGTTATGACTGTGCCGAGATAACTGTATCGATTCACTTGCTTAAGAATATGCCCATTTACTCGTATATTACATTGTGGTATTTCCGTCTTCCCAGTGACGACCATAATCTGTGTCTTCTTACTATTCAATTCTAACCCTAGTTGTTCACTGTGTGCAACAACCGCGTCTACTAATTGTTGCAGGTCCTGTTCATTGCCTGCAATCAAGACTGTATCATCTGCATATCTAATGTTATTGATGTATCGTCCCCCAATGTTGATTCCTTCCATACCTTCTATATTTCTGAAAATATTTTCACTCTGTGTGGCAGGGTAGGGTACTCCCTTTCAAAGGAAAGGTAAGGTGGCTCCTTCCCTCCGCTAGCCTACGGGACACCCTTGGGCAAGGTGGAGTACCCGTTTAGGCCCCCCCCCCCCCCATGATTAGGGTTACGTGAAGCCATGGGTGCAGGTGGTGGATGAAGTTGAAGAGCAGCCCACAGATAGTTGTAGGTTATTGTCTTCAGCTTCACGATGGTAAGCAGAGGATCTCTTTTTTGGGAGACAATGGCTGTGGTCATCTACCAGTATGGTCACTCCTAGGAAGGAAAGCAATGACAAACTACCTTCTTTACAGATGCCAAGAATATCATGTACTGCAATCTGATCGATAATCAGAGAAACGGCGTAAATGGGTGCTCGCCCGGTAGGGGTAGTCATGTGCACAAGGTGGCCCCAGACCGTCAGCGCTACCTCGGCCCCATATTTATGTTTTATCTTGCAAACGGGACTTCTTATTTTTCGACTTAATCAGAAAAGACTTAATATCCGATCTCACTGCACAGGAGATCAGGGGGTGGCGTGTTATCGTTAGATATCAATGGTTCTTGGAAACATTCCCAGTCCTGTGCTGAGGTCAAAATCAGTAACCTCTCAGCTTGATGTGGACACTCCGTAACATTTCAGCCACGTGAAGGAACAGTAAATGGGAGTGAATCAAATCCAACATGTAGCTACCTATTTTTGAAACAGGTTTTCCAAGTTATTAAACTTTGTCGGTACCTATAGATAAGACACGATTGCTTCCTTATTGTAATTGGTTTCTGTTGCACCAGTTGGTAAGGAACATATACATGGTACTAAGTAGCGACTCCTATTTTTTTATCCCGACAACACCAGGGCAGACCGCTAGTGTGCATGTCTGTGTGTGTGTGTGTGTGTGTGTGTGTGTGTGTGTGTGTGTGTGCGCGGGGTGCGTGTGTGTGTGTGCGCGCGGGGTGAGTATGTGTGTGTGTGTTTTCCCCCTGGTTTTACAGCGCATTCCGTCCCACAAGAAACCTCCACAATGTGAATTTTTGTAAAACGAATGTAAATATACTGTAAAATTACGGACTGTAAATTTTGCGAAAAAATGGCACTGTGCTTAAAATATTGAATTAATGCTAAGGAAGTGAAGAATTTAGTGTTAGGAATGTAAAACTGTATTGAAGAAGACGGTTTTTAATTTAACTTGTTTTACAAAATAAAGTCCCGGTTCAGTGACTTTTATTTCTTGACACTAAAGATATCGTATAATGTTATCATTGACACCGTTCTCTTTGTGAATGTAAAAATAAGTGGAACTTCAGAAGCGAAGAAGAACGCGTGGCTTTCAATTGTTAATGATAGTCCTTTCTTGGGTGGAAGCTGCAGAATAAAGCAAAACATAAATAGTACAAAACAGCCAAAACAATTTCCTGTGGGACAAATAGCGTAATCTGTCATCTGTACAATCACTATCTACAATTAAAAGAGGGGTGGCCAAACAAGAACACTATGCAGGAAGCCAAAGAAGATTGATAAACCAACACAGAACTGGCGTCGTTAGCCGCTACACGCTGCGGGATTTGCTGAGGAGGGGATCCGAGCACTTATGGACTGAATGGTTCGATGTGCAACGAGGATGATCTGTCGACTAACTAACTAACTAACTAACTAACTAACTATCCAGACAAAATTATACAGAAGCCTGGGTTAGAGACATGCATGAACCAAACGCGACTAAACGTACGGACGAAAACCATCATGTATGAAACCACAACAGAGAAACAAGCAAACAACTGAAGTGCTTCTATGCTTTACTTGTCTGTTTTCAATAAGGCGGCAATGCCAATGAAATGTGCAACGGTGACATTTTAAAAAAAAAAGCCTTCAGAATGTAGCTACAAATGACCACACACACAAAATCAGATTAAAAAAATCTACAACTAACAGCAACAACATCTACGCATCTTCAGGAGTCTGACCTGCAGCACACATCGGCGATCAGGACCTCTCAATCCTCACTGTCGTCTCCATTTGGATGCAGTTGGTGTTACATATACTATTCTTTGTTGCTCAGCAGTGGAAGATTTTCACATAAACATTTCTGTCTTTCCAGTATGTTCCTTCAGAAGGCTAATTTCTGTTTTGACGTCTATTCAACCTCGTCTGTTGATATGTCCACTCACTTGCATTTGTCCGTTGCTTATGGTTTTGATTGACGATCTTGTCAGATCCACAGCTTGCAGTGCCTCAGCACCCCTCTTCCTATCTGCCCTTGGTATTTCCAACACCCCTCTAACTCAGCACCCCTCTTCCTATCTGGCCATGCAATTCCCAACATCCCTCTAATTCAGCACCCCTCTTCCTATCTGGCCATGTAATTCAAAACACCCCTCTAACTCAGCACCTGCCACGAGATCGCCATGAGTTAACCAGATAATGATAATACCGACGTTTGCTTGGCGTATATTTTCTAGGCCACAACAGTCGTACTAACAGAGTAAACACGGCTGCACGGGTTACATCGGGTCAGCACATATACACATTTGGTGGTGAGTGAGAGGAATGGATACACCGCGTTGGCAGTTCATAAACAGTTAGAATCACATAGCCTTGCCCGCTCAGGATATGGAATAGTTCCGTCTGTCATCTATAGTTCCGGACATCAGACGGAATGGCGGTTTTGACTGTCACCACATGACAGAAAGTTGAGGGCTTGTTATTGGAAACAGTGGAACACCTGCCGGACATCAACAACGTCACGTGTACAATGTAAGGTTGTTTGGAAAACCATGATTGGCAGCTTGGTATCGAAACCCTTTGTTGGAACTCTACAGTAACTCTCTAGATTGTTTTGGATGTCTAAACCAGTGATGACAAATCTAACATTGATGGAGCCAAGGAGGGGGGATGGATCCCTGACAGGGGATGATCTGCCCAATGTGCCACCGGTGTGGGCATAAAGGATAACGTCACGTGGCCAACTTTGGTAGTTTGCCATATAAACCCGAGTTGGGGCCAACTAGGGGGACTTGAAATGTGGCTCTAGGCGGGAGTGCAATGGCACTGCAGTGCTTAATGGAAATAATGTCTACCGTGTGTTAATTAGGGACTTAATTTTACACGTACCTATCATGGCAGATGTAGATATGATTGATAGGACTGCAGTAGTGCCATTTAAGGTATAACCTATTATAATATTAGTTCTAATTAATTTAGGCAGTAGCCGTGTTAGACTAGAGTAGTGTAGTGGTGATAAGCTATGCTAGTTAAGAATAGAGTAATGATGGATAATTGGGAGACGGGGAAATTGCCCGCTGGGGTTTTGCACTCTGTATTGGTCTTTCCTTGTCATAGCCTGATTCGGCCCTAGGTGGGTAGCTAATCTACTCTATGACAGAGTTAGTTAGCTAAAGATCACTGAGCAAGGCAATAGGCTTACACTCAGCCGGTAGGATCAGTGACTAGTACTATCACCAGATGTGTTGTTTCTATCTTAGGTTCCCTACCAGATCCGAGGCAACTCAACAAGGTTTTAGGAAAGGTTCAAATCCCATTCGGAAGAACACCAGTTGAACAGTCAATAAAGTTTCGTACAGAACGTAACTAAAGCTAGAAGGAAGATGATTCACCTAAGAGGGGTGATGATTGTTGATGCACCCCACAGCATCAGACAGTAGTAACTAACCGAGAACATTAATTATAATAGTTACATAGTGTGATATAATCTCGTGTAATAGAACATAAGACATGATACTTGAGGCTAGATAGACACGAGTTAGGATCAAGTACATTAACAATTAACATTAATAACTGTGTACACACTACAAAGGACTTGTGCATTCTTTACGAACGATAGGAACGTACATTGGGTAGGGTGCAACCGGTCCATGATTAACTGTTATTATCACCGGTGTCTATTTCGGATGATCATGAAATGGGATTACCAGAGGTCTACAGAGGCAAGTCAGTATCCGGCAAGATGGTTTCGGCACTGGGTGAGATGTACCTGTTCTGATGTAACGTGCTGTGGTCTAGCCTTGCTAGGGTGAGCTGACTGGGTTGTTGTCTGAGAGTCCGATTCTACACACTTTATAGAACACGTCACACATTTTCTTCGCATACACGTCTCATATACGTTACACTTTTCTTTTAATAAATTAATCTTTATTAATTTTTAGAAGCAAGAGTTGTTGGGTATGTTGCGTTGGGGAAGTATGAGAGGGGGCATAGTACGACAGTGAGAGAGTGATAGGAAAAGGTGTCCATTGGCTGATGGAGTGTGTTGGACGGAAGCTGGTGGATTCTCCAGGATATTGATAGGGAAAAAATATTATAATGTGGGTGTTGACTCTCTTCACTCCAGGGACGACACTTTAAAGGAGGACACGACAGCACCCCTCTTCCTATCTGGCCATGCTATTTCCAACACCCTTGTAACTCAGTGCTCCGAGGGAAAGTAAGCTGGCAAACTTTGTGACACTGGCAAGGTTGATTGGAAAAGAGCAAGGCGAAGACAGAGAAAAAATATCTGAAGGTTTGGCTACATGACCAATCTTAACAAGAACACAGTGCTGATTCAAGAACACAGAGCTGATCTAAGGATGGTGATCGTGTGAGATATTGAATCATGACACATGATAATGATGATGATGGGACTATGACATTTGTGATTTTGTTCATTATCATCAAGTACTTTGCCAAATTCATGAAATGTGTAGGGAACATAACATGAAAATTAGCACAAGCAAAACAGAGGTAATGACTATAACTAAAGAAGAACAAATAACAACAATTCACCTAAACGAAAATCCCTTGAAACAAGTGAAGAGTTTCAAGTACCTGGGAAGTATAATATCATCAAATGGCAGATCAGAAGACGAGATCGAAAATAGGTGCAATAAGGCAAACCAACTCATTGGACAAATGGCACCAATACTAAAGAACAAACATGTATCAGTAACACAATCGTCCTACCAACTCTACGCTACCAATGCCAAACCTGGACAATGACAGAAAAAGAGAAAAGAAAAATCACAACAGAAATGAGGTTCCTGAGAAGAATACTCAACGTATCAAGAAGAGATCCGATCAGAAATGAAGAAATCAGGACTAAAGTAGGGGTTAAAGCAGCACTAGATTTTATTAGAAAGCAGCAAGTCAAATGGTTTGGCCATGCAAGTAGGTTACCAATCAACAGCATACCACAACAAGCAATGATGTACAGACCAGATTGAAACAGAGGAAGAGGCCGACCACGTAAACGTTGGACGGAGGGAATAGCAGAGTCCATGGGAATATCGATATATGAAGCCCCTAATCGGGCACTCTCACGAAGTTTATACTTCACCTCGACACCGCAAGGTACAAGAGGAACATGAAGCGATGAGATGAGACTTTGCCGACTGGCTTGGGTAATCGTGCCTCTCCACACCTTGTCATCTCCAGAAATATGTATCAGTATTGTTTTTTCCTTCGCTCACTAAGAAAATCAAGCCTAGCCCATACACGTGCTACAACGAGTACTTCTAGTGCACTGGACCGATTTTTGCGTGTGGATTAGCTTTCTCTATCACCAGTGTCCTTCGCTATCAGGCGAACCCACTATGGCATCAGAGATAATATATAATTTTTTGACTCTTTCAGGGCCATCACACAGGTCTGTCGAAAATCATCTCTAGCTATCTTTCTCTATTTATCTTTGCTCAAATCGTTCCAATCATCATCATCATCATCATCATCATCATCATCATCATCATCATCATCATCATCATCATCATCATCATCATCATCTTCCACTTCTGCCGTCAAGCGTCGTGGGGAGGAATAATTTGCAAATTATTCCAATTGTCACATATTCCAAATTTGTCTTTTCATACAGTGGCCAAAAATTACACACGCCCCTATTTGATGTTTTTGATAAATTATATTTCTGTCTTAGCCTATCTCAAAACATTTACATTACTCATTTTCGTTGTCCAAGAAATATTCAACATGCTTATGTAAAACCATAGCTCTGAGCCTCGGATCTCACTCTCTCTTTCTTTCTCTCTCTCTCTCTCTCTCTCTCTCTCTCTCTCTCTCTCTCTCTCTCTCTCTCTCTCTCTCTCTCTCTCTCTCTCTCTCTCTCTCCTGCCCCAGGTTACTAATTGTCCATAATTCACGGCCATATATTAAAAGTGGCTCTGTTTAACATTCACGAAATATGTTTCTAGCCTCCATTGACAATGATTTATTGCATAAGATGATCCTCATATTATAAAATGCATTGTTTGCTTGTCTTAATCTGTCCGTTATCTCTGAGATGTAACTTCCATATAATTTTATCCCTGTATCTAGACACTTGAATTTCTACACTTGCTGCAAATTAATACCATTGCCTTTAATTGTATATTTAGGCATGATCCGTTTGTTGGATATTATCATGACTTTTGTCTTCCTATATTCGAGCTGATCCCCATTTTGTTGCTATCTAGAACCTATGTACGAGGGGAAGTCAATAAGTAAGTCACAAATGGCTGTCGAAAAATAACTAAATATGATAACAACTTGAAACAAGTTTATTTTTATACATACATTGTCCCTTTATTTCTCAACATAACCTCCACCAAAATTGATGCACTTATCCCATCGTTTTATCAGTCCGCCCAAAACCGGCTGAATAGAACTGCGTGTTCTGTTTTCTAAACCACGTTTTCACTTCACATTCAACTTCGGCGTCATTTGCGAAATGTCTCCTGCCAAGGCGGGTTTTCAGGGAACCAAAAAGGTGGAAATCGCTAGGGGCTAAGTCGGGGTTGTAAGGTGGGTGTTCCAGAACTTCTCACTTTCCTGTTGCCCACATAAAAACGCACAACAGCACGTTGCTCTATGGTTGTACACTCCGTAAGTACAGTCGCCATTTTGTTTATGCGCTGCTCATGCACATGAGACACCAAGCGCCATCTGACGAACGGGAATATAAAGTTCGATATTCCTGTGACCTAACGACACCTGTAGAAAAAACCAACTATATTTACCTGCCATCCCACAGAACTGTGTGATTTACTTATTGACTCTCTCTCTCGCATTTGTCAGTTTCTGTACTTCCTTCTAAAATGTAACTATCAAGACGGTGTCACCAGCATAACGTCAGCTATTTATATTGCCCCACCCCTCCCCCAACTAAGGTGACGATATTATTATTATTATTATTATTATTATTATTATTATTATTATTATTATTATTATTGTAATGTCCCCACTTGGTCGGCTTCTGAGACTCAAACACTGTAAATGTTTCATGTACTTTGCGATCAACCCCAGGTCCATTTTTCTATGCAATCTAATGTTCAGTAGTTAGCCATTTCTTTCTGAACGGGAAGCCAACGTTTAAACCCAATTTGTATGTGTGGAATGAACCTACTACCCCGCCGTCAGCTTATAGGTAGTTTAAGCGCTGGCGCACTAAACCTCTTGGCCACGCTGACCCCCGAAAGAGAACATATGACCCAGAACACATGCTAAGAAAAACGCTTATTCAAACGTGGAGGTGTGTAGCCTGAAAGCGTGTGTTGAGGGCTACATGACATTCTATTATATCGGCAGCCGAAAGAAGCACAGAAATGTGATATGCACATGGTAGAACAAAAATCTCTCCTTTGCTTGTGCTGTAATGCAGTTCCCATGAATGTCACATTACATTTGAAAAACGTGTTCGGCAGTGACACGTGAACATGCAATCTGGGAACATTTTGTTACGAACATTGTAACTGTGTTATTCAAGTTTACAGTTAGTGTATTATACGATAGCCGGTCTCTCTGGCCGAGGGGTTACAACACTTTCTCCGTAATCCCGTTTATCACGCAGAGCCTCGTAGCGGGCGAGAACTGGGAGCGGTTCTACCCCCGCTGGTGACTTGCGGGATAACTGAGCCGGCCGCTCAGAAAGTAATGGCAAACTACTGAGCGTAATATTGCCAAGAAATCAACAGACAGCTGAAAGATGCTGCTGTTGACAGCGATGTCCTGTAACGGATATGCGAATTTTAAAAAAAAAAAAAAAAAAAAAAAAATCATACGATAGGCTGTATGTTTGTTCCTTGCTGTCTTTAGTGACACTTAAGTATCATCGGCTCCAAGGCTAAAGGCTTGCGAACGCGGTTCGTGAGCCGGGTACCAGGCGTTCGAAGCTCAGCTGCGACCGATTTGTGCAGCAGACTGTGCCGCGTTGTGTTATAACGTGCTAGTATGGGAGCCGGTCGTTCAGAAAGCAATGGCAAACTACTGAACGTAACACTTGCCTAGTATGTCAACAGCAGCTGAAAAATGATGGTGTTGACTGCAACGTGGTAAGGGAGACTATATAACAGAGCGAGTCTGAATGCAACTGCAGCCGAACGTAACTGTAGGAAATCAAGACAACTCCTTGATGATAAATAAGTGTGTCTGTTTAATTATGAATGTTCTCTGGTACACAAATTGTAGACTGCAAATATCAAAGCTTGTTGACAGTTAGCCGGCCGATCGTCACTAACCCCTTACGTCAGCACATGAGTGTAACTCAATTCTCTAACTACCGTGCTCATTCCCTTTTCCCTTGCGCAGCATCTTGCGTACCCAACTAACCAAGGCCCATATAACAGGTCATACTGTTATATTACCTTCCCATCCCAACAAGACTTTTCCCTGAAAAGTCTTAACTCTCAAACCCCAAGACTATGACCCAAATCACTTAACCCAAAAATCCCACATAATGTAAATTACCTCTTCTTCATTTCTGTAATAATTTTTAATCAATCCGCTTACATAACTAGCATCAACCCATCTACAACATTCATATACCTCTAACTCCAACCTTATGCTTCGAAACTACCCGTTAATTCTATATTCTCACCCCAATTAAGCTTATATCAAGCTCTATTTCCCATTTACTTCTTCTTCAATTCTCAAGCAACTCGCTTATGTCATATACGAGCTTAACACGGCTCAACTCCCAACTACGAAAACCATATACCTCTAACCTGTAACATCCATTGCTCCCCAGTCCTTCTACTCTACTACTCTACTACTTATGTCTTATAGCCAACTGCTATGCCCTCAACCAAGTGTTACACTTCCTCCATTATTTACTGTGACTTTATACTTCTTCTTCTCTTCTACACGTCACAAGCGATCCGCTTAAACCTTAATTTTACTTTTCATCTCGTACATACATATAAATATCTGATCTCAACCATAAAAATTCAAAACGCCACACTCTTCTGAAAATATCGTCATCACCAACAGGTCTACACCACTAATCATTACCTCAGCATTACCAATTCTCCACATTCAACCAACTTGAAACCACTCGTACTAATCACACGATAGGAAGACAAAGAATCGGTGGCCACCGGAAAGCAAAGAACAAGAACTCTTTCTCACAAAAACATACTAACATACTCACATTTACGCCACCATGTCGCCCTGAGACTTTACGCAGTAAAGTCTAAAAAAAACAATTGCATATCTCCCACAAGTCAAATACACCAGACATTATGGTAACACTTCTACCAATTTCATATCATATCTCACCATATTATTTAATCTCTGAGTAATACAGTTTGCGCTGATATCCCCAGCATCAAACACCAAAAATATTATCCACCCCTAAATGTCTATATATTACAGACACTACTGATATTATGGCTCTGAACCTTACCTCAGCCATAGCAACCTCGAATTGTAATGTCAACCACAAAACACATCTCGAGGACACAAATCAAAAGGTCCATTATGGGCTCTACCACTCAAAACCTCCTCTAATATAACCAAATCTCTGATCCGTACATACATCTCTCCAGCAACTCAGGAATACTTCATAACAGCTTCCCTATTAATTTCGTAATCCACTACTACTATTATGGGTAATACCTCCTGAAAATTCCATTTGTTACTTCATGCCGTTATCAGCAATAAAAATACCGCCACTAAACTCATGTCTGTGACCTATCTACCCCATCATATCTCTGTCTATCTATTATAGACATTCCCATACTTTTACTTTATGGCTTTTAAGTCAGGTCCATATCGCTGTTCACTTACTGTAAACTTAACTTCTACTCTTTGTCATTTATCTCGTCCCATGCTGCAATCACAGCACGAACAATAACATTCGTGGTTCATATATTATTAATCCTGCCCCCGTGGCTCTCAGTCCATGTTTATCGTTGCTGATAACTACAGCCATTACCCTTCCTGATTCATTATTCATCATCTAATCCCCCAACTATTGTACTGATATATGATTACTCTTCGGACTAAAACATAGCATTCAATTCATGTTTTTCTGCTTACCATATTTTCTGAACGTAACTATGTATCCAGAACTCCCAGGGACCCTTTAATAAGTCTCTCTCTTTAATATGGACCTGTTTAATTTTCTAACTCCCCACAACTGAACGTCAAACTAAAACTAATTTAAACATAGTCAGGGCAACTCAATAAGTAACATCATTATAACTTTTCTTCTTCTTCTTCAGCGTTCCGAGCCATTGAGGTTCTTTGCTGCAAATAGAATCCGCCTCCATTCGTCTCTCTGGTGGACCTTCTCTTGCCAGTCGTTGATTCCAAGTGCTTGTAGGTCTGTACATGTATTATCTCTCCACCGTCTTCTTGGTCTACCTCGGGGTCTACGGTCATTTATTTCCTGAGTGTAAGCGAGTTTTGTTTCCCTATTATCTTCCATTCTTTCTATATGCCCCAGCCATTGTAGTCTATTAGCCTTCATGATACCAGTGATTAGCGGAGACATAAACAAATCATAAATGTCTTTGTTACTTCTTCTTTTCCACTCTCCACTTTGTGTATCCCTAATGGGTCCAAAGATGCGTCTTAAAATTTTGTTCTCAAAGGTTTGTAACAAGGCTTCGTTTCCTTTCGTTGTACTCCAGGTTTCAGAGCCATACAGCACAACTGGTCTGATCAGTGTTTTGTATATTGTGATTTTGGTGTTACGAGATAGCGCCTTTGATTTTAGTAGATGTTGTAGTGCATAGTATATCTTATTTCCAGAGTTGATTCTAGTTTTGCAAATGAAAATTAATAAACAAAGTAATATGTTAATATTTAACCAAAGTAAGCTAAATAAACTCACAATTCATGAATAACTAGAGTCAAGACAAATCAAAATAAAACAATATCACCCCTCCCTGGTTTTCAAACGTTTATCCCCAACATTTTTCAAAATAAAACAAGCATCAATTTAAATTAAAAGAAAATTATCTAGTGTTATCTAACACTACTGGTCTCTTTTACGGACCAGTAGTTTGTACGTAAAAGACTGAAAACACAACAATCCTATTCTAAAATCAAATGGTAATCGTTTTACACAACTAAGTCAATCAAAAAATAATATAACATACCATATATGATGCATTGAAAGATCAAATTCAATTAAAACCAACTGTCTTCTCGCTAAAGAGAAGAGTTATCCCCCTTCATAATATTCCATACATTACCAAACTAAATCAAAGTAACACCACTGTATTTGCAATATTATACAAGCAATTACTGTTAACTACAGCACAAATTGCTCCATTTTCCAAGTAGTGTGGTTATTTCAGCACACCACGATTCATCTACTCACCAAGGGAAACTGCAACTCAGCACAACCATTTCCTAATCTAGTTGTGTCCCCTGAATTTGATTTGTACCAAGAATTATTATAACTTCTTAAACATTACCGTTTACTACGGTATCTCCACAATGCTACAACCACCAAAAAAAAATGTCTATTTACTATAGCCTTCACCAACACATCTAGTTACTAGATTTGTCAACAACTAATTCTACTGTTACTTTATAAAGCAATTCTTTCAGTTTACGAGTCTCGTCCACCCGACTCAACTAAAGTTTCATTCTCCCGCATAGCTACTCTCCATCATCTCACCACAACAAACCAGGGTTACACTCACACCCACTGCGACGGTAGTCACGCCACTCACAATTATCGAAACACGTTCTACATTGCCCTACTTATAATATTCTGATGTTCAGCTGATTAATCACATTCTCTCCTTCCTCTGCTTGCATCGCTCATCTCTCATCTTTCACAATTACTCAAGGTTACTCACATTTATCGGGACGCTTTCAGAAACTAACCAAAACTGCACACGACTAATGGGTATCTCCTTACAACAAACCTCACTCCGATTGGGCATACAAATTATATCTTCTCTCATTTCTCTGTATCAGGCATTCTTGCTTCAACATGTCTCTGCCAACGATACTGAGTCTGTTTTATGAAACGACATCCATAACGTTAATTCTCTTTCTGTCATCCTGTCATAGAATTTTCACATCACACATTCTAAACAAAAGACATCGCAAATTTCCAATCGTCTTCTTTCTACCTCCCAACTTTCGCATACTCAGTTACTCTATCCTCCACGAAATCACCAGTATGCTTTATCAGCGTCACTATTCAGCAACTCTTCACATATTCGCACGGCAGTCGTACTTTATGCTTCTCATATGCACTGAGCACTCACTGTGTACAGACAACCTCGTTCTCGTGATTATTCTCATATCACGACAAGCTGACGTGCCTATACTATTACTTCCAAGAAAACAAATTAGACACCAATTCAACATTCTACCAATTACTCACCGCAGCCTAAGCGTATCGATCACTTTTTCTTCCACAGACAGTGACACAATCTTTCTTCACACCACCTCAAGTCTAGGATAGACCAAGCGTTCCGTACATATATGCGCTACTACTAATCACCTAACATCATTCTATCCATGTTTTTCAAAGCTTCCCTCTTTTACACACTAACCATAGCTATCAACTATCTTTCACAACAACTTTCTCAGATTTAGTCGCCTCTTCTTTCTCTACAACTATCACTTCATTCTTCAAGCATCGACTTCCACAGTCTTCTACTCTTAATACTCTCTCGCGCTCAGCTGGCTATTTTACACAGGATACTCAATTCCTCCTCAATCTACATCTCCTTACCGGACACGCTCAGTTCATCTGCCAACGCTACTATACCTGCTTCTCAAACCAACAAGCGAAACTATCTCAGACATCATTCATAGCATTTTCTATATTCCAGTCACTCTTTCAAAACTTCTGAGTCAAGCCCTCTCAAACAACGCGTCAAGTTTAGTACGAGCATTCATCATTAGTTTATCTCTCTCCGTGTAAATTCTGTGCTGAGTCTATCCAATTATACATTACTCATCATTATCAACCCACTCCATCCGGCCATTCCGGACAAGGGACATTCCATTTTCCACATTGTCTATTCTCCCCATTTTGCACTACTACTAAACACAAGATAGATATTCTTTATAACGTATCCACGTAAAATATTCCATAATTCACTATCCTCACCAACACTATTTCCTGTCCTGCACCATATATTGTGATGCTACACTATAAAAATCTATCTGCCTATTTTAGACAGAACATATGTATATGCTCAAACTGCAATTCATCTCGTAAGCCAAAACAATGCCATATGCCATTCCTCACCCTCGGAATTTTAACAGCCATAGAGTGCATCTAAGCCAAATATTTCATTGTCTCGTACTGCTGTGTGTCTCTCTTCAACTATCTCATCTTCAGTGTCCATAACTGTTAGTCTGTCATTAAAGTACTCAGGTCTTAAGGTCATATATTCTCTAATTTTCCTTTTGTCATCTTCCGTTGTCGAATAAATTTCTGCCATCTGTCTATTACTATTCTTCTTCTTAAATACTTTCTTTCTGTTCCTTTTATTTGTTACTCCTGTCTTTATTGCGTCGGTCTGCTCACTGTTTTCTGTATAAGTTATATATCGCTTATATTTCCCCATCTCGTCTTCAGAAGACTCACTGATGATAGTTCCCTCATCAGGCTTATTATATTTGACTGCAGACATGGCGATAATATCCCTATGGTTGTCACTAAAACGTCTAACCTTCTTCTTATCTACGCCTCTATCCCTCACGCTCCGGTTCGGGACAACTTCAATATTCCAGGCATAAGTCGTGCAATCTATTGTTTGTGTCTTCGCTATTCAAATGTCTTTATCTGCTTCCTACTTTCTGTAGGGTAAAAGAGAACATTTCAGTGTTGTTAGTAGTCACCATCACGCGAGGTTATGTGTTGGGGCAACCAAGTATTTCCTTATATGATGAAAGGTAAATGGCCCCTGTGACAAATACTATTATCCATCCATCCATCATGTGCCATGCCGGTAAGCGTGGGCGGTCATGTTCTGCCATCTCACCCGATCACCAGAGTCGTGGATCAGCTCCGTGTTTCTGTCTCGACTATGCCACAAGGCCAAGCCATCCAGGTACTTGCTTCTAGGTCTTCCCCTTGGTCTGTTCCCCTCGATCTTACCAGTTGTCACCAAATTAATTTAAAAGACAATTTTATGAATGTAGGCAGCCAGTTTCCTTTCCTTTCCCCGACATTGGGCAAAGTTGGGTGCCCATTTTAAGACTCGGTGCTGCGAAACATTTGAGGGAGCTGGCTTCAATGTAGTCAACAAATTCTGAAGGACCATATTATAAAGCTAGATAGTTCACTAGAGGTCCGCCCGGCAGAGAGGTTTATCTCGCTCGCACTTACACTTCCTGTGTGCTGACAACGAAGTAGGGGTTTAATTCCACACCGGTATGTTGAACTTTAACTTTGACTTCTCGTTCAAAAATCATTGGCAATCCACTTAACGTAAAACAGCATAGGTGTTGACCCGGGGTTGATTGCAACGTTCAGCAAAGGACATGCAACATACAGTTCACTAGGAAATATAAACAGGAGAAAGGAATGTAAATGAGAAGAGGGGAATAAAGAGAAGTAAATCATAACAGCTCTATATCTCTGTCTGTCTGTCTGTCTGTCTGTCTGTCTGTCTGTCTGTCTGTCTGTCTGTCTGTCGGTCTGTCGGTCGGTCGGTCGGTCGGTCGGTCGGTCGGTCGGTCTGGCTGGCTGGCTGGCTCGCTGTCTGTACATCGGTAAGTATGTGTCTGTCTTGCTTTCTTTACCTCCGCCAGTATGTATATGTGTTTAACTTTGTGTGTCTCCGGATCATTTCCTTTCCTTTGTATTTAATCGCATTTGTAAATGTGCCAAGCATGTCTTTACTACTCTAGCCAAACGTGTTGTGAACTCCTCACAAGTGACATGTGCTAATTTACGAGCCTGCTTGTGACGGTATGTCTCTTGTGTGTGTGAATCATTGTGTATGCGTAGGTGTGTACGCGCGTTCGTTGGTAAACAATTTAACAACGCTAACGTATTTATTAAGCTACTGAACGTAAACTTGCCAAGACATCAACAACAGCAGTGCTGGTGTTGACAGCGATGTCCTTTAAATAGGATATGTAAAAAAAAAAAAAAAGTATATATTGCGAACCTTTCAAATTTTAAATCACTGCAATATGAAAATGTAAAGGATCCTTGACCACTCCTTGGAGCAAAAGTGATATTTGGTGTTTTCACCGTATTGTGAAAGACCAATCGTCACTAAATGGGTGATGTAGTCTACATCAGGCCAGCAGCTTTTACTTCCAATAACATTTCCTAGAACATTTCCTATAGGCTGGGTTTACCTGGAAGTCTAGGTTAATTAACAAAAACTGAATCCCAGTCTCAAAGGGGATTCGGATGCAAGATGACGAGCTCTGCAGGTAAGAGCTCTAACCACTGCACTATGCAGCTCCCGAATCAACTGTATTATTGTGAATACCAGCGTATTAAACACCTCAGTGCTTTCAAATGCACTTGACATATTTCACCCTGCGGATATGATATTCTGATATGATCAACACTGAGTCTCATGTGCATGTAGTCTTACACAGAAATAAAGTACACTATGGCATTTCTGACATTCCGTATCAGTTACTCAAACATCAAGGGGGAGGCGGTGTGCAGGGGAAGGACATAAATATCATCAGGAAGTGTCATCATCACATTAAAGTTTGACCATTGTGGTTTCAAACATTTTCTTTCTTTCTCATTCTTCTTTCTTTCTTTCTTTCTTTCTTTCTTTTTTCTTTCTTTCTTTTTTCTTTCTTTCTTTCTCATTCTTTTTTCTTCTTTCTTTCTTTCTTTCTTTTTTTCTTTCTTTCTTTCTTTCTTTCTTTCTTTCTTTCTGTCTGTCTGTCTGTCTTTCTTTCTTTCTTTTTTCTTCTTTCTTTCTTTCTTTCTCATTCTTTTTTCTTCTTTCTTTCTTTCTTTCTTTCTTTCTTTCTTTCTTTCTTCCTTTCTTTCTGTCTTTCTTTCTGTCTGTCTTTTTTTCTTTCTATCATTCTTTCATGACCATTATCTGCTTCTTTTCTTCTTCTTCTTCCTTCTCTTCTTTTTCCTCTCTACTTCTTCCTCATCAACTTCTTCTTCTTCTTCTTCTCTTCTTCTCCTTCTTCGTCGTCGTCGTCCTCCTCTTTTTTCCCTTCTTTTTCTACAGGGCCTGCTCTGGAGCAGACGTCGACTATCATGGCTCTCTAACCTTCCCTGTCGTCTGATATATTAATAAAGTTGACTTTACTGTCAATAGACACTGCTCGTCTGTTAAATCTTCTCGCATGTTGTTGTTACTGTTGTTATTGTTGTTGTTGTTGTTATTGCACGAACCGGTCGTTTGAGTTGTTCATTCTAGTACAACACGTCCAATCTGGAGAATGGCGATGACGTTGTTCCCATCCCGGAAGGCAAAAGGCAGTTATCTCGATCATACATTGATGTCTCCAAGCGTGAATGCAAGGCCTGGGAGCGTAATAACTGCTATTATCGAGGGTATTTGCTATGATTTATTGATATGTAAGTGTTAAACTGCCATGTGTGTTTGATTGTCAGCTACGAGTTAAACGACCCATGGTATTCGGTTTACAAAACTGTAGAATGTGCGAAGGTGGCAGCGTGTCTAGGTAAAATATAACCGCGGAATGTTTGTTTGTCACTTGATCGATTCGACCTTGTCGTGGGGGAGCATTTTGGTGACAGTTTCATGCAGTAAGAAAATGGGCCTTTTTTTCCTGAACCTTGTTCTTCCCTGTGGCTACTGTCACCACGATCGTCTCTAGCGTTAGTAGCCGACGTGGGAGGTCTGCGTGACTGGTAGAATTCCTTGGCTGTGTTAGCTATTGTATAAGGGTTTACTCGACCTAACAGACTTCTACATTTCATTTCCCGTATTTAAAAAAAAAAAAAAACATAAATGACCCGTTTCCGACCCGACCCGTGCTAGTCCTATAGATGTATAGACCAATCGGCAATCGGTCAGTGATGTGGTCAACATCGCATTGGTCGCCTTTATTTCTCGGGATATTTTCTGGTACTCATTTAAGGCTGGGTCTACCTGGGAGAACAAGTCACTGCACAAACATCAAGGTCTTAATTCGGATTTGAAATCATGACCACCGGTCTGGTAGACAAGCGTATTAGCCATTGCGCTATCCTGTCTTGCCATTTCTAGTATACTTCTTTTCGCTCAAATAAATATGATTTTTCAATCAATCAATCATGTGCCATGCCGGAAAGCGTGGGCGGTCATGACTCGCCATTTCACTCGATCACCAGTGTCGTGGATCAGCTCAGTGTTCCTGTCTCTTCCATGCCATGTGGCCAAGCCATCCAGGTATTTTCCTCTCGGTCTTCCTCTTGGTCTGTTCCCCTCGATCTTGCCAGTTGTCACTAAGTTCTCCAATCCATTTCTTCTCATAACATGTCCAAAATTTTTTGACTGTCTACGTCTAATTTCTCTAATCAGTTTACGATGTTCATTTGTCTCCTGTAGTACTTGGTCATTGGTTTTTCTGTCTGTCCATGGTATTCTTTGCATTTTCCTCAGAAACGACATTTCTGCAGCCATCAGATGCTTTTCAGCTTGACTGTTCATTGTCCAAGTTTCACATCCATACAAAAGAACAGGCTCTATGTATCCCCTCAACACTCTTTTTCTCGTTTCAATTGACATCTTTTTATTGGTCAGAATGTTTTTCATCTTGCTAAAGGCTACTTTCGCCATGGCGATTCTTGTTCTAATCTCTTCAAGGCATCTCCCATCAGATGTTATGACTGTTCCAAGATAATTGTACCGATTCACTTGTTGAAGAATATTTCCATTTACTTGTATATTACATTGCGGCACTTCTTCCTTCCTACTGACGACCATAACTTGAGTCTTTTTACAATTTAATTCTAACCCCAGTTGCTCACTGTGTACAACAACCGCGACTACTAATTGTTGCAGGTCCTGCGCATTGTCTGCAATTAATACTGTACCATCTGCATATCTAATGTTATTGATGTTTCGTCCTCCAATGCTGATTCCATTTATATCCTCTACATTTCTGAAAATATTTTCACTGTACAGGGAAAAAAGATCTGGAGACATCACACATCCCTGCCTAACACCTCTCTTAATTGGCTGATACTGTCCCACTTCATTATCAATCCTTATTGCAGCTTGTTGTTTCCAATATATGTTTTTTATAAGTCTAATGTGATTTTTACCAAATATAAATATAACAATGGGTGCGTATTTGGCATTCATAGTTCTTTGCACTTAATAATTGCCTTTCGTGGCTCATGAATACCCTTTAGCTGTTTTTCTTCATAGATTTATAAACATTAAATTGTGAATTGTCTTCACCTTATTGTCAGGTTTCTAGTTTCTTAAGCAGTTAAAAGTTCCAGGTAAATATCGAGGCTTTTAATTGATTTCTGTTGTCATCTCATGCTCTAGCTAACAAATGTAGTAATGGGAACAAGTGCAGAAAAGCTGATGCTATAGCTTTAACATCGTTGATTCAGACGGTTCAAAATAGGAATATAAATATATAATATAACACAATATCAGCAACTCCTCTGTTGTGTATCCATCCTGCAATGGTAGATGCGCTCACGTGATGCAAATGAATTGCCAAAGTAGAATGTAATTGTGACCTCATTAGCATGTAGCGATTCGTTGTCAGAAAATTCTTCTCATTACATTCCTCATGTAGGTCAGCATGGCAGAATCGATAACATTGCTCCCTCTTAAACTTCCGGTTTCTTGATGCCGAAGTAGCGGGTTCAACCCCTACACGATTCAGTTGGGCTAATATGTTAACTTCTTGTTCTTGATTTGAGGACGTCAATTACAAGTACCTTAGAAGTCGGAGTGGTTTCGCCTGATGGTGAGGGACACTGGTAACATGGAAAACTAATCCACACGCAAAGATCTGTCCAGTGCACTAGAGATATTAGTACGTGCATGAACTACACTTGAGTTCAAGCGAGCGAACGCCCACAATAATATGTAATATATAAATAATCACAATTCGCCGGATAGAGGCTGTCCTTAGGATAGGACGGTCCTTCGGATAGAGGCGGTCCTTCGACAGTTTCCCTGCCTCGTGGATTTCATGATTCAGTGCCGAAGGATAATAATATGTCGCTAAATGTGACCTTCCATTTGGACAGAAGGGCGATATATAGCCATACATCGTATTATTTGTTTCGTTTCGCGATTTCATCCGCAATTTTAACTCTCAGTGAATAGAAATTTTTACATTATAATATCTGTGCATTCGATTGTTCAAGCCTTCTCTGTTGTTTGGCACTGAATCTGTTTAAAATACCGTGTCCACCGTTGTCTTGGTCGACCCCAAACTCGTCTTCCAGGACTCATACCTTCCATTACTGTTCTTTCATTATTACTGTGACGTTTTATGATTGATGTACCAAAGTACTCCAGTTTCTTAGACTGTAATGGTGTAAACAGGCGAATTATGTATGTTATGACGGACAATTCAGACACGGTTTCAATGTGTATCGTGTCAGGTAGATTTAAACTTAGGCTGTCGTGATAAAAATGTTTGGGAAACTTGTTTTACAGCTTCCTTTCTGCACACTGCACACACACCTTGACGGGGACATATTTCCTGCTTATTTCAGACCAGGTTCTGCAAGTTCTACCATATGTGAGATCATCTTGCAGCTATTTCTGAATCACCTGTTGATGGCTGAATACACAATTTACATTAATATCTGGCGGTTAACAACACCTTGGTGTCGGGTATAGAGAACAGTGGCGGACAAAGGGCCGTAGTGACATAGTGGTTACTGAGCTTGCCTGACCCGACAGTTGTCCGGCATCAATTCCCAGCAGAGGCAAGGTTCTGTTTTCAGACTAGTGTGGCTCTGGGCTACCCACCTTCGTGTAAATGGGTACCAGACGATTTTCAGAATTTCCTGAGAATTGCCAGAGAAGGAAATTAACATGGGAGGTAACTGTCCACACCGCCTCTTATACCGCGACCTAGAATATATGAAGGTCTATTCAGAAAGCAATGGTAAAGTACTGAACGTAAAATTTGCCCAGGAATCACGAACAGCGAAAATGCTGGGGTTGACTGCTGCGTCCTGTGAAGGACATGCAACTTTAAAAAAAACTAATTAATGGTTCAGACCCCAACTACAGTATCTGCTATCGGGCTACCATTACCTTAGCTGTAGCGGAAAATGAAAACACGGTTGTGGTTTGTCAATGCAGGATGATAAGCACGGTTAGAAAACATAATTTAATAACCTCGTCATCCGAGCAATCAGCCATGGTACTTGCAAAATATGTAGTTCGGTGTGTTTGTTTATGTAGAATGTAGTTTTCGCGCGTTCTAATATTGCAATAATTATTCTCCTTTATATGCAGAAATTATAGCTTGGAGTCGACACTTCTTTCTTTGTCTACATATTACTTACTGATCAGCGAAGCAACTTCTGCTGATGATGTTTCTCCATGCATGTCACCGTCTCAATGCATCCAGCATCATTTCTCTTGGTCGTCCTCTGCCTATTCTCCCTGATCTTTCCAGTTGTCACGATGTTCTCCAATGCCGCTCTTCTCATCACATGACCAAAGAAAGATGTTTGTCTCTTTCTTATTGTTGTATATAATGTTCTAGCTTCATTAGCTTCTTTCAGACAATCGTTGTTAGTTATCCTGGCAGTCCGAGGAATTCGCAACATTTGTCTCAGGAACCACATCTCTGTTGCTTCCAAGTTCTTCGTAGTTCGTTCATTTACATTCCAAGATTCACTGTCATACAGTAAAACAGGTTCTTTGCAGCATTTCAGCGCTCTCATAAACTCAATGGTGGTGAGTTAATGCATAAGATACTTTTCATTTTCTGAAATGCAGCTTTCGGTTGCCATATTCTGCTCTTAACCTCTGTTGTGCATCTTCCATGTGATGTTATAAATGCCCCTAGGTATTTAAAATTATTCATTTGGTGGTTAAAATATTTTCCCTTCTTTTTCCAATTCATATTTTGGTGTCACCTTTATTCTTTGATATCACTATTATTACTTCTTTCTTGAAATTCAAGGAGTGTCCTTTCGTTGTACTCTTTGTTACTACAATGTCCAACAATTGTTGTAGATCTTTTGCATTATCCGCCACCAATATTTTGTCACTTGCATAGCTTATATTGTTTATATTATAACCTCCGATTAGTATTCATGGCTTCTCTTTGATCTATCTCATTATTACTTCACTAAAGAAGGAGAGGAGTTCGTTCCGGTGACAAAACACACCCCTGTCGTACTCCTAGCTTTATTTGTTCATAACTGCCCTCTTTATTTCCCGTTTTAATTGCTGCTACTTGGTTCCAATAAATATTCTTTACTATTCTGAGGTCTTTTAGGCAATGTTGATATCTTCCAGCAGTTTAATCAGTTCGTCATATTTTACATTATCACATGCCTTGGTATAATCTATGAAGCACAAATCTCTCTCTTTCTCTCTCTCTCTCTCTCTCTCTCTCTCTCTCTCTCTCTCTCTCTCTCTCTCTCTCTCTCTCTTTCTCTCTCTCTCTCTTTCTCTCTCTCTCTTTCTCTCTCTCTCTCTGTCTCTCTCAAAAATAAAGTTTGTTTGTTTGTTTGTTTGTTTCTCTCTCTCTCTCTCTCTCTCTCTCTCTCTCTCTCTCTCTCTCTCTCTCTCTCTCTCTCTCTCTCGCTCTCTTTCTCTCTCTCTCTCTCTCTCTCTCTCTCTCTCTCTTTCTCTCTCTCTCTCTCTCTCTCTCTCTCTCTCTCTCTCTCTCTCTCTCTCTCTCATATTATCCGGCACATCTTTTGTCTATTCTGTATCTAAGGTAGAACGACTGTATATGGGTAGGTGCTTGTGTCTGTTTTCTCTTTTCTGTAGCATTTTCCTACGATAACCATTCATGATACTTTCTGTCACTGAAGTAATATAACTTTCACATATTTCACTGTGCATAAATATTCCATTTCTTATATGTTATTATCCTATGTAAGTGATGTGGCCTACAACAGACCAACTATTAATACAAATAATTAATGCTTCCTTTTAAACAGACTACTATTTCCAGAAATCTGCGAGTCACGTCCCTTCTGTATATGTAAACGTTCACAGTGACTAATTTAGTGATGTGTTTGTCAGCAGTTTCTAAATGCAAATTTGATAATTGGAGTAGATTCAAAAGCAAACATGGAAGAAAAAAATCGTTTTAATTTAAGACTGTGTCTGTGTTTTCGTGTCTTATTTATAGGAGCAGAAATGTGTGCGTCTGTTTGTGTCTGTGTTTTCGTGTCTTATTTATAGGAGCAGAAATGTGTGCGTCTGTTTGTGTCTGTGCGTGCGCAAGTGCCTGTGTGTTTAGGAGACTATTTATGTTCGTATTAGATGGCTGTATGTGGGTGGGTGTATTTGTATGTTGTTGCTGTTGCGTATATCAGTAATTGTGTGCAAAGCTGCTTACACGATTCAGGTGGGTATTGGTAATGGATAACTTTCATTGCACGCGGGTATGCTTATAAGTCCCCCAGTCTTCTCACGTAGACAAACTATGAAGAATCTCATCTACATAGTACCAGCAGGGATCCAAATTTGTTTGTAGCAGCATGCTGTAAATGTTAATTTGTGGGTAAGTTTTTATGCGACCTATTCAGTCTACTGCTTTCACTTTCCAACTGCCGAGGCATGTCTAACAACGCATTCAACTCCCCCCAGTTGTTCGTCCTGGTCCGAGTTGGCTATACGTCAGATTCACTGTCCCAGGACGGGAAGTGTATTATCATTTTTCTTATTTTGTAAAAATACACACTGTCCACACTGTGAATTGTATATGTACTTGTGGAGGTAGAGGCGGACGTCGTTACCTCTAAACCTCTCCACCATCTGGTGTCTGTAAGAAGTATATTGAGTATATTAGCAGAACTGGATTCAGACTGTAGCTGCCTTTTTGTTCGTCCATTGTTACCGAACATAACCATATTGACCACTATATATATATATATATATATATATATATATATATATATATATATATATATATATATATATATATATATATATATATATATATATATATATATATATTAATGTCAGGTCTTAGTCAGATATGACTGAGCTACCGTATAACAGTAGACGGTACTATCTGGTTTCTGTTAGCGCCGAACGTTGGGCGGCGCTTACCAAACCCGACACCCCACATTGTCCCAACGGCTTCGGGCGGAAGAGCGCAATTGGGAGGGTACAAGCCTTACCCTGGTGCGAGGAAATGCAAGCTAAAGACAAAATTGTCATGGCAAGGGTAGACCAGGCCCTAAGCCTTGGTTGGCGACTGGTCTAGGATCGAAGCTCCGACAGGCGGACAGTTAGAGCATTGCTTTGCTGATCCGGCAGCTTCTGCAGCTTGTCTTGTTCCAGATGTAGGGGTGTTACCTTTCCTCTGGAGTGAACTAGGCAGGCCGAGAGAGGGATCATGCTGCATGGGCAACACATGATCTCTATATTTTAGCCCAGGCTTTGTGATATGGAGAGGCAATAACTCCATCCCTGGTCTTAACTGGTCTCGGAATCAAAGCGAGAGGCAACTGTTACGGGTTATAAGTCCTTGTCAGTTGGCGTAGACATGGGGCGCCACGCGTTGCCTCTGACGGTGGGAGACACCTATAGGTGTCACTGATCAGCTACCGCCCGCCTCAAGCTGGGCAGCCCCCAGCCAATTGGGTGCTGATCCGCCACAGCCTGCCTGCTTCAATGGGTGCTTGGGGCTAGGACCAAATCTGAATCGCAGGCTGTAAAACCAATGCACCAGGTACAAACAAAAATAAAAATAGAAACCTCAAGCTACGGCTTGCAACCTGGAACGTGAGAACCATGTGTCCAGGATTTTCCACTGACTTGACCAATATTGACGATGTGAGAAAAACGGCTGTGATTGATGCCGAACTCAATCGTCTTAACATTGATATTGCTGGCCTGCAGGAGACTCGCCTCGCTGAGGAAGGGTCACTCAGGGAAAACAATTACACCTTTTTCTGGAAGGGTAGAGGGCAGGCAGAAAAAAAGGCAACACGGTGTGGGCTTTCCAGTGAAGAATTCGCTACTGGGAATGATTGAAATTCCAGCAGGAGGAAATGAAAGACTATTGTCCCTGCGCTTGGCAACCTCTGGTGGGTTTGCCACCATTATTACTGCATATGCACCGACACTCGATTCCTCTGATGATGTGAAGGATTTGTTCTATGAGGAGTTAGACTCCGTGATCAAGGCAGTTCCAAAATCTGACTACATTTATATGCTCGGTGATTTCAATGCTCGTGTGGGCAAGGACTCGAGTTCATGGCCAGTGTGCCTTGGAAAATACAACATCGGTCGCATGAATGAAAATGGGCAAAGGCTGCTGGAGCATTGCACCAGTAATGACCTATGTATCACAAACTCTTTTTTTAAAACAAAAGAGATGCATAAGGTCACATGGAAACATCCAAGATCCGGCCATTGGCACCAGCTGGACTTCATCATCACACGGAGACAACATCTGAACCATATATCATTGACTCGTAGTTACCACAGTGCTGACTGTGATACGGATCATTCTTTGGTTGTTGCAAGGGTTAGACTGAGACCAAAGAGAATCTACACAGCTAAACACAAATCTAGCCCCAGGATTAATATTATTAACACTCATGATCCTGAAAAGTGCTTTCAGTTTCAACAGCAACTTGAAGACGCTTTCACTGATACACCAGAAAATTGTACAGTAAATGAAAAGTGGGGTCAAATTAAGGAAACTCTTTATAAAACTGCCGTAGGGGTTTACGGCACTGTGGATCATAAGAGGCAGGACTGGTTTGAGGCCAACAGCGAGACTCTGCAGCCCTTGATTGATAAGAAGAAGAAAGCTCTCTTAAGAAACAAGGAAAGACCAACGCGTAACACTCTGAGTGAGCTAAGGCAAGCTAGGAAGGATGTGCAAAAGGCTGCCAGGCAGTGTGCAAATGATTATTGGATCAAGTTATGTGAGTCCATTCAAATCGCAAGTGATAAGGGAGACATAAGAAGCATGTATGAAGGAATAAAGAAAGCCTGTGGTCCAGTGATCAAAAGAAGTGCACCATTGAAAACCTTGACTGGAGAAATCATCACTGACAAGAAACGGCAGATGGACAGATGGGTAGAGCACTATTTGGAAGTTAAGTGTGCTATAAATGAACTTGCATCTGGCAAGGCTCCAGGTAAGGATGGGATTCCAATAGAGGTTATCAGGAGTGGGCAAGACACACTTACTATACAGATCCACCAGCTAATAGAGCTATGCTGGCGAGAAGGACAAGTCCCACAGGATTTCAAAGATTCAAGCATCATAACACTGTACAAGAACAAGGGCGATCGGAGCGACTGCAACAACTATAGGGGTATCTCACTTCTGTGTATTGTTGGAAAAGTAGTTGCCAGAATTGTTCTGCGCAGACTTCAAGTCCTAGGAGATCAAGTCTACCTCGAATCACAGTGTGGCTTTCGACAGAACCGGTCTACCACTAATATGATATTCTCATTGCGACAAATGCAAGAAAAATGCCGTGAACAGAATCAACCACTGTTTATTGCCTTCATCGACCTCACAAAGGCATTTGATTTGGTCAGTCGTGAGGGTCTGTTCAAGGCACTAAAGAAGATTGGCTGCCCACCAACTCTTCTGTCCATTGTGGAATCGTTCCACACAGGCATGAAGGGTATAATCAAGTTTGATGGTGCAACTTCTGAAGAATTTGAAATCAAGAGTGGAGTTAAGCAAGGTTGTGTACTAGCTCCCACCCTCTTTGGAATATACTTTTCACTTCTACTGAAATATGCATTTCGTGATCAGGATGGTGGTATATACATTCACTCACGCTCAGATGGCGGCCTCTACAATGCTCAGAGATTGAAGGCTAAGACCAAAATTAGGAGGGTACTGATCAGAGAGTTGCTTTTTGCAGATGATGCTGCAGTTACGACCCACTCTGAGGAAGAATTGCAATGTCTACTATCTGCATTCTCCAATGCTTGTTCTGAATTTGGTTTAACAATTAGCAAAAAGAAGACAGATTATGTCACAAGGTGCACATGGGGTACCATCAATCTTTATTGACGACGCCGAACTAGAGATAGTAGACCATTTTACATATCTAGGATCAGTGGTAAATAGCAAATTATCCCTAGATCAGGAAATCAACATCCGGATTGGTAAGGCAGCAACAACAATGAACAGGTTAAGAAAAAGAGTCTGGGAGAACAGGAAGCTTACTGCCAAAACAAAAGTCCTTGTCTATCAAGCCTGTGTTCTTAGTACTCTTCTCTATGGCAGTGAAACCTGGACAACTTACTCACACCAAGAGAACAATTTAAACAGCTTTCATATGCGGTGTCTGCGAAGAATTCTTGGTATTAAGTGGCAAGACAAAATCACAAATACTGAAGTATTGGAAAGATCAGGTTGTGTGACAGTTTATTCCATGCTCAGTCTTCGTAGACTTAGATGGATAGGACATCTTAGGAGGATGGATGATGGTAGAATACCAAAGGATATCTTTTTTGGGGGAATTACAGATGGGTAAGAGATTTCAGGGTCGGCCTCTACTACGATACAAAGATGTGTGTAAGCGGGACATGATTGATACAGGCATTGATAATGCACATTGGGAGCAAGTCGCCGCTGAACGTGTTGCATGGAGGGCAAATATCAGAAATGGAATAAAGTCAAAGGAGAAAATTATTGCAGAAAAGTCACACACCAAGCGTTTGAGACGTAAGATGGTGCATGATGGTGGAAATGACCACGTGTTCAGATGCACCCACTGTGAACGGACATTTACAGCCCAAATTGGCCTTATCAGTCACACTCGCTACCGCCATAGTTAAAAGTTATTATGCCTTTTTAAAGCACAAACTATCGTCTGTCAAGACGGCAAGGTGCCAATGGATATATATATATATATATATATATATATATATATATATATATATATATATATATATATATATATATATATATATATATATATATATAGCCGGCTTCGTGGCTTAGAGGTTATGACTTTTCTCCGTAATCTCGTATACTCTCGTCAGGTAACGTGATGACGGTTCAAATCAGCAGTGGTTCGAAACGCATCGGTAACTTACGGGGTATGTGAGCCGGCCGCTCAGAAAGCAATGGCAAACTACTGAGCGTAATCTTGCCAAGAGATCAACATACAGCTGAAAGATGCTGGTGTTGACAGCTAAGTCCTGTAAAAAGGATATGCTAAAAAAAAAAAAAAAAAATATATATATATATATATATATATATATATATATATATATATATATATATATACTAAACGCCACGAGGGCTTAGTTAAGCTAGTTAGTTGCATATCATTTACACGACGTCGCAGTCAGCCCCAGCAATTTTGTCCGTTTGTGATTTCTTGGCAAGTTTACGTTCAGCAGTCTGCATTTGCTTTCTGAATGTCCAGCGCTATTATTATTGTGCGAAAATCGGCATAAGGAAATCTGCTTCCAAATCACCCGTTGCTATGTTTCGAACGCAGTATGCGGGATGGAGAATTGCTTTCTTCACCCCTTCGCCACAGCGCCTGGTGGCTTAGAGGGAACAGTAATGGGCGGCACAGTTCCCTGAAGACGAGACAAGAGTGGACCAACACCAAAGTGGACATGAATGATACCCTGAGCAGGAACGTGCAGGAGGCCGGGGTACTGGCACACGATCCATAGTTTTCCCAGCAGGCAGTGATGACAGCGACATTCTTACAGACAGACAGACAGACAGACAGACAGACAGACAGACAGGCAGGAGTTAAGGGCAAGAGGTTTTACTTTCTATGCATCGAGTGTTGCCCCACATGGCTCGGTCTCTTTCCGCGGAGCGGCCTGAGAACAGTTACGCACAGAGCACCAACTCCATAGTTCCAGCGACGACCCCCATGAGTCTCCGAGAAAATCTGACCGGTGAACCGAATGAAAGAATCAGGAAACGAACCCACTACTTTCAGAACGTGAGGCAGGCGGCTTAATCAGTTCACCAAGGAGTACACCCCCCTCCTCCCACCTTTTTTTTTACCCGTTCCCACCCTGTTATTTCTAAAAGAATGTGACTATATGTTGAATGTTGCAGGAGAAGGTCAGAAAGTTCATACTAACATTCATGTAAACATTCTTCATTGTTCTGCAGCTTACAGCTGCGCTTTAGACGCGGCTCTAGGTAGGCCGTGCATTAACGCGGCGTTTTTGTTCTACTTCAGATTGATAATATTAGAATCAGCCGGCTGTTAACGTTGTCGACGCCCACAGCCGTGTTAGTTCATATAAAACTGATTTTGTATGGTTCATAACAAGTGACGTCTCCAGAAGCTTGTTTGCAATCCGCATTCCTATGAAGATATTTAATGGTGTTAATGGTTCAGTTCTGTCAGCGTCGGTTTAGTCGTACAGAACAAGATGGCCTCACGATATTTGTAGCTGCAGTTTTTAGCTGTTAGTGTTAATTTAGGTTGAATATGTTAAACAGGTATTTATGTACAAGAATTACTTGTTAAAACTTAAATCTTTCAGTTATAATTTCATTGCAGAATTGTGTATACACGAAATACGCATGGAATCATGAATAATTTAAGTTAACGATTTCATTGTAGAATGGCTTATAAACTAATGTATGTGTATATAAAATAACGCTATAGATCTGTGATCTCGAGATATCAGTTCCATGCTGGATTTATAAAAGTTCTATTAGGTTGGAATATAATGAGACTTACTTTAAAATTGTCACTGACTGAAAGTGTAAAATGTGCGTATGAAACGGCATACTGTAGTACCTAATGTCTGTACCTAATGGTTAAAGATTACATTGTGGTTTTGGCTGGCACGAGAAAAATTAATTCATAATCATTATCATCTTCCATGTTTGTCGTCAATCGGCGTGGGGGAGGGGGTGTGGTGGGGGGTGGGGGGGGTGTAATGTCAGCTCCCGCTGGGTGGCACAGGATAGTGTCATTCCATGTTACTGTACAATATCTCTGATGTCGTCAATCGGCGTGGGGGAGGGGGTGGGGGGGGGGGGGGGTAATGCCAGCTCCCGATGGGTGGTACAGGATAGTGTCATTCCATGTTACTGTACAATATCTCTGATGTCGTCAATCGGCGTGGGGGAGGGGGTGGGGTGGGGGGGGGGGGTAATGCCAGCTCCCGATGGGTGGTACAGGATAGTGTCATTCCATGTTACTGTACAATATCTCTGATGTCGTCAATCCATTTTCTTCTTGGGCACCTTCTCATCTCGTAGGGTTGATCTTGCACAAGTGTGATTTTGAAAATGTTCAACTCTAACATAGGTAATAGCATAGGGTTGGTGTGAATATGCTATTTGTTATCTGTCGTTTTGTAGACATGGGTATATTTGGATGCTTTAGTATGAATCACCGACTCACAGACAACCAGGTGGGTTGTCAAACGTATCCAAGCGGAGCTGACTGATGAACTTCAAGATCCCTACTACGCTGGCGGTGGTGACGACTGAGGGCAGCGAGATACCACGCCAGATATCAATAAACAAGAAAATACAACAGCCTGAAGGATTCATTCCAAGAATCACTCAATGCTCGAAATGCCAGAGGGCCGGTCACAGCAGAGCAACATGTCGCAGTAAGAAAAGATATCTGCCAATACTGTGCCGATCACCACACCTTCAAGGAGTGTCCGCTGGCCAAAGAGGACACGGACTTCTGAGCACCCAGCAACAAGAGAAAGTGCGCCAACTGCCTGGGCAAACATGGAGCAAGATACCTGGGCTGTCAGTACCTCCAAAGACACAGAGACGTATTAAAGATCGCCATTACCACAAAGACACCATATAAGGAAGCAATGTGGAGATGCGAGACAGCCACGTGCATCTCACAAGCTGAAAGAGCACAACTACACAGCCAGATTGACGAGTTAAAGAAACAAGTCAAGCTACTTCAAACACCGGCACCAACCAGCGACAATGAAAAACTGCTTGCTGAAATTTAGGAGATCCAGTAAAACATCAAACAAGAAGTGGAGCTCATGGTGCAGACGACAAAGAAGAATGAAGAGATTCTACGAGACATCAAAGCAGAGAGAGAAATCCTAAAAAACTGAAAGGGAGTCAACCCAAGTCAAACCAGCAGAAACCACGGAAAAGCCCGCAGAGAAGTCGCAAGATGAAACCCAACAAGAAAACATCGAAGAGCTGCTAAATACACTGTACAAAGAAGGAGGAAAAAAGACGCATGATGTAGGAACTACATTTCCAGTTACCGAACGTCGCCGGCGATGTTTCAAACGGCGATTTACGTTTTCTTGTTATTGTTCCCCGGTACTAAGGATATATATATAGTACTCGTTATATAGACGTTGCCGCTTGATTTAGTATACATAATGAAATTGAGCATCCTTTCTTACGCGTACTGTGAAATTTTCAAATATTTTAGTCGGCGGGGTCATCCCAAACAGAAATTATTAAGATCATATGCTAAGATGCGTCATGTTAAATTTCAATGGCGGGAATATAGCGGTTGTCCGTGTCATAATATGATAATACAGCGATGATCATTTAATATTCTTATGGATTATTCAGAGCGACGAGATTATAATATGCACGTTTGCATTCACCACCCATTCTAGTATTTAGGAGTGGAGGAAGAGGCTGGAGGAAGAGGGATTTTGAGGTTTTCATTTGAATTTTGCGTTCAAAAGAAAAACATTAGTTATCCCTCTTAGCCCAAAAAAACAAGAGCAGTTATCTGCCCTTAGCTTACGTGTTTTGTCAAGTTTTGTGGTCACACTTTCCAGAGTGGGTTACCAATATGTCAATGTTAAATATAAACTGATATACAAAAATTAATATCTCAGCTTACAAATGACGTACAGACTTGAATAAGGTATCGTTGGATTTGTTTTTTCAAGAGGTATCCAACTATGCAGGTTATATAATTAAAAAGTAATTTAGAAAATGTTACTAAAGTACCTACATCAGTGGTTCTCAACCGGTGGGGAATTCCCCCCTAGGGGGGAATTTCATGGTTTCCAGGGGGGGGGGGGGGAATGAAGACCATTTCAAGATCGTGTTAATACAAGAACCGATTACTTGACATAGTTTTTCCCTTCATACTTTACAGTTATGTATGTCTCGCCCTTCTAAAATTCATTTTATAAAGTAAGTAGACCCACAAATCATGTTTTATGTGGATGTCTAGACTTGTTTTAGTATATGCTACTACATTTGCCTTCCACTTTTACGTATACTGTGTAGGGGTGAGGGGATTTTTAGATAGGAAATATGAAAGGGGGGGATGACGTTCTGAAAATACGGTGAAGGGGGGAACGGACCAAATTTTTGATAGGAAGGGGGGAATGGCGTTCTGAAAATATGGTGAAGGGGGGAATGGGCCAAAAAAGGTTGAGAACCACTGACCTACATGATGGAGCCAAACCACAGACCAATCAGAAACAGCAAGCCAAAGCCAGTAGTGCAGCCACGATGCCCAAGCATCTCAAGGGGAAACCAGAATCCCGCTAGACACCCGAAGAAAGCCCAGAGGAGGTTATCGACACGCGTGAAGACAACCGGGGCCAAGAAGAGAAAGACAAAGAAACCTTAACTCCCGCAGAGTATTGGGCAAAATATGAGGAAGATAGATATAACGAGAGGGAACGGCAAAGAAGAATACGAGCCGGCAAATTGTCTGCGAATCGCCATTTTCCACCAGACGTATCTATCCAAGCGAAACGCACAAGTAGCCAACACTGACAATAGAAACCACCAGAGGAGACGGACTCAAAGGAAAGCTTGCCGGCCAACCAATTGCCAGCTGACGTCACAGACACAAAAGTCTATACAACCAGTCCGAGTCGGGACTCACTCGTAAGAGCGCACAGACAGAATAAGGATAAAATCCACTTAAACCACGGATCTCAACTCTAACCACGGCTGAAAGAAGCAGGTTGAACGAGACCGAATGTGGAATTTTTATTTTTGAATCAAGTCAAGTAGTAAAGCAAATATAACTACACGTAGATTTAAAGTAAACTAGCTACAAGAATGTTGTAAAGTGAAATAGCTTCACGCAGGTGGTAAAGTAAGATAGCTTCACGTAGCCTGTAAAGTAAAAATAGCTATACGTAGGCTATAAAACAAATTTAGATTCTCGGGGTTTGAAAAGCAAATGTAGCATACCGTAGGTTGTAAAGCAAATATAGCTTTACGTAGGTTATAAAGCAAACATAGCTTCGCGTAGGATGTATAGTAAATATAGCTTCGCGTAGATTCTAAAGCAAATATAGCTTCGCGTAGGTTGTAAAGTAAATACAGCTTCATGTAGATTGTACAGCAAATATAGCTTCACGTAGGTTGTACAGCAAGTATAGCTGCACGTAGGTTGTAAAGTAATTATAGCTTCACGTAGGTTTTAAAGTAAATATAGCTTCACATAGGCTGTACAGCAAATATAGCTTCACGTATGTTGTAAAACAGATATTACCAAACTACGATACAGAAATGTATTAGGTACATTACACGAACGTATCACGACTTCTATTGCTGTATATACAGCACTGTGTATTTACATTAACATTCGGTCTGAGAAGATACTTGAAATCTGAACATTAACCCACTGCAAGACCGATCATATTTGCCATTGTGTATTAGTGATAAAAGATTGTAGGCCTAGATCCGACATATTTGCTTTGAGTGTTGCCTGGAATGCAAGATAAGTTGTTTTCATAATGTCTGCCTGTACAGGTATGCAGTAAAAACTACTTGTCATTCGTGTTGTCACATGCGTGTTATCGTTTGGTTATATGCGAGTATTATATGTGCTTGCTAGTTGTATTGCGTTCATTATACTGTGTAATGAATTGTAGAATGCGGAGATTTCGTGTTGGTTTTGAAGTAGAAACAATTATTATTACTGTGTTAGTGTACTGCGTGTGTTTATTCCACAAGCCTAAAGGTATGTAACGGTCTGTTCTTGTTGTTGTTGCTGCTGTTGTTGTTGCTGCTGTTGTTGTTGCTGCTGCTGTTTTTGTTGTTCTAACCCCGTCGTTCAAGCTGATCATTCATATACGACATTAAAATTTAGGAAGTTTCTTCTTCTTCGTTTGCACCCAGACCTACAGTATTTGGGGAGTGGAGATGGCATTGTTTCCAATCCTGAAGACGAGCAGCTTGACATTCCCGAAATGTGGGAAAGTTGCTGGTCCATATAGTATCCTAGAAGAAGCTACTAAACTACACTACAAATTTTATAGCAGTGTTTTGTTGACTAATGATATACAAAGTGACTGGAGAGAAGGATATCTGGTGCAGCTGCAAAAGAAAAGTGACCTGCAAAGGTGCGAAAACTGTAGAGAAACATTTAAGAAACAGCACTGGTCACCTACTTGCACCTCTTCTGTTCTTGGGAAAATATTAAACAGATCATTCTAGAGCAGTGGCTCCCAATCTTTTTTGGCCCATGCACCCCTTCACTATATTTTCAGAACGTCATCTCCCCCTCCCCTCCCCCGCCATCTCCGCCCCTACCATCCATCCTTCATGTGCCATGCCGATAAGCGGGGGCGGTCATGTTTTACCATCTCACTCGATCACCAGAATCGTGAATCAGCTCAGTGTTCCGGTCTCGACCATGCCACGTGGCCAAGCCATCCAGGTATATACCTCTCGGTCTTTCCCTTAGTCTTTTCCCTTCGATCTTGCCAGTTGTCACCAAGTTCTCCAAGTCATTTCTTCTCATGTCCAAAATATTTTGACTGTCAACATATAATGACTCTGATCAGTTTACGATCTTCATTTGTTTCTTGAAGGACTTGTTCATTGTGTTTTCTGGCTGTCCATGGTATTCTTTGCATTTTCCTCATAAACCACATTTCCGCAGCCATCAGATGTTTTTCAGCTTGACTGTTCATTGTCCATGCTTTACATCCATACAAAAGTACACGTTCTATGTAGCATTTCAACACTCTTTTTCTCGTTTCAATTGATATCTTTTTATTGGTCAGTATGTTTTTCATCTTGCAAAAGGCTACCTTCGCAATGGCAATTCTTGTTCTAATCTCTGCAAGGCATCTCCCATCAGATGTCATGACTGTTCCGAGATAACTGTACAGATTAACTTGCTTAAGAATATGCCCATTTACTCGTACATCACATTGTGGTATTTCCTTCTTCCCAATGACGACCATAAACTGTGACTTCTTAATATTCAGTTCTAACCCTAGTTGTTCACTGTGTGCAACAACTAAATCTACTAAATGTCGCAGGTCCTGTTCATTGTCTGCAATCAAGACTGTATCATCTGCATATCTAATGTTATTGATGTATCTCCCCCCAGTGTTGATTCCTTCCATATCTTCTATATTTCTGAAGATATTTGCACTGTATAGCGAAAAACGATCTGGATACATCACACATCCCTGTCTCACACCTCTTTTAAAAGGCTGATATTGACCTACATCATTATCAATTCTGATGGCAGCTTGTTGCTTCCAATATATGTTTTCTACAAGTCTAAGGTCTTTTCCATCAATTTGTAGATCTTCAAGCATCCTTATCATGTCGACATGTCGAAAGCCTATCGAAAGCCTTTATGTAGTCAATAAAGTAAAGATATAGGTCTTTGTTTACTTCTATAGAACGTTCAATTAGTGTTCTCAGTATATACACAGCATTTACTGTACCCTTGCCTTCTACAAACCCACATTGTTCTTCTCCTATTTCGGGTTGCATTTTCTTCCTAACTCTTTGCATGATAATTCTCAGCAAAATCTTCGTGATGTGGCTCTTCATACTAATTGCTCGATGTTTATCGCATTCCAAGGGTCCTGATTTCGCTGGGGTTGCAATAAATATAGAAGTACATAATTCATGAGGTATATCTCCAGTATCATATATTGCGTTCAGCAGTCTGGTGACTTGGTCTATTCCATATTCTTCTAAAGCATTGATCATTTCTATTATGATGTTATCTTACCCGAGGTCTTGCCAGTTTTCACATGGTTAAGATCATTCTGAACTTCCATCTTAAAAACTGATGGTCCTTCATTATTATTCCGATGATCATATTTTTCTTCTCTTGTATTATCATAAAGGTCTTTCACATAATCTGATCACGCATTTTAAATTTTATCTTTTTCTATTATGATTTTGCCATCTTTGGTTTTTAGACAACCTGTTGATGTGTGCGTTCTTTTGTTAATGATGCCATTAATTCTTTTGTGCATTAATTTGGTATTCCGGGTGTTGTGTTGGTTTTCAAATTCCTTGCAATTTTCCTCAAGCCATGTTTCTTTTGCCTCTTTGCATAGCTTCCTAATTTTCCTGTGAATCTCTTCATATTTTTCCTTGTTATTTCTTTATTTCTTCTTATTTCCATGAGTTTTAAGATGTCTTCCGTCATCCATTTTTTTGCGTCCTATTATCTGTTATTTTTGGGATGGTTATTTCTGCAGCTTAGTTGACTGATTTCTTTAATATTTCCCATTGGTCGTTGACATCTTGAAATAATATTTCCATATCGGACAATGCATCAAATCTGTTATTTACCTCTAAGGTGAATTTATCTTTTATCTCCCCACTCTTCAGTGCCTATAGATCAAATTGTGTGTATCTTGGTGTATATTTCACTTTCTTTAATTGTATATGTATATTGCTTAAGATTAATCTATGGTCGCTGTAGCACTCTGCGCTTGGTACAGTTTTTTTTTGCGACTTTTAAGGCATTTCGAAATTCTAAAAGGGGGGGAGGGGGGGGGGCTGAGTGGTCTCGAGGTATGGTGTCCGCCTCGAATTCTAAAAGGGGGGGGGGGCTGAGTGGTCTCGAAGTATGGTGTCCGCCTCGAGTGCTGGAGGTCCCGGGTTCAGGCCCCGATGAGGACCGGGACTTATTTAAAAAATCCACCTGGACTTCCAGTAATACAATTTCCCCTGGTCTCTGGGTAGTGAGATCGGACGCCCGTGTGTATTGTTGCGCACGTAAAAAATCCCTTGGCAGTTGAAAATCGAAACAAAAAGTAGCCTAACGGCGCTGCCCTGGCAAAATTTCGAGTTAAAAATCTACCCAAAGTATTTCAGGATCATCGCCGATGCAACGGAGTTCGTGCATTGAGCTGAGTTTCTCCAGACTCAGGTTTGAGTTAGGAGGAAAACGGAGCACTTATGGGTTAAACTGTGTGCCGTGATGTTGATCCAACGACCAAACTAAACTAAACTAAACTAAACATTTCGAAATCTTCTATTGATGAGAATGTAATAAATCTGATTTTTGATCTTATGATCAGGACTCCTCCATGTCCATAATCTCCTTGGGTGCTGTTTATACCAGGTGTTTCCAAGAGATATTTGGCCTGTTGTGAAAAAATAAATGCTGCGGCTATGCCAAAATAACATAGAGCTATGATACCCCTGCACCCAAGGTTAGAGGAACAACGGCCGTGAATGAATGACATGCGTCTATGCCTGCTATTTATAGCTAGCGACATATTTATGACTATCACTACATACTGAAGTAGTTTAACTGTGTGCATTTTTCGTTGATAAGCGTTATCAATAAAGTTCTGCTTCAAATGACAAAACGAATGAAATTTTAATGCGAACTTCGAAAAATCGTCATTGTGTAACACATTCATAAAAGAATATAACCACATTCATATGTGATAGAAATAAAAGGAGATATGTGTTTGAATTTTGTTGTAAACAATACATCTTAAATTTTATATACAGACCCTTCCCGTACCTAAAGACACTCTATAATCTCATCTCATCTCATCATGTTCCTCTTGTACCTTGCGGTGTCGAGGTGAAGTATAAACAGCGGGAGAGTGCCCGCTTATGGTCTTCATGTATCGATATTCCCACGGACTATGTTATTCCCTGCGTCCATCGTTTAAGTGGCTGTACTCTCTCTACTTCTATCTAGTCTGTACATCATTACATAGTTAGTTAGTTAGTTAGTCGCGGTTCCAACTTCATTACTGTTAGTTGGCAACCTATTTGCATGGCCAAACCATTTAACTTAACTTGCTGCCATCTAATAAAATCTGGCGCATCTATAACCCCCATGTAGTCCTAATTTCTTCATTTCTGATCTTGTCTCTTCTTGATACATTGAGTATTCTTCTCAGGAATCCCATGTCTGTTGTTGTGATTTTTCTTTTCCCTTTTTCTGTCATTTTCCAGGTTTGGCATAGGTAACAAAGAGTTGGTAGGAAGATTGTGTTGTAAAATGCTTTCTTAGTAGTTATTGATACATGTTTGTTCTTTAGTATTGGTGCAATTTGTCCAATGAGTTGGTCTGCCTTATTGCATCTATTTTCGATCTCGTCTTCTGATTTGCCATTTGATGATATTAAACTTCCTAGGTACTTGAAACTCTTTACTTGTTTCAAGGGATGTTCGTTTAGGTAAATCGTTGTTGCTTTTACTTCTTTAGTTACAGTCATTACCTCTGTTTTACTTATGTTAATTTTCATGTTATATTCTCTACACATTTCATTTACACTATTCATGTGGTCTTGTAATTCAGCTTCTGATTTTGCCATTAGTGCTTGGTCGTCCGCAAACAGGAGTTCTCTAATGGTTAAATTTGCAGATGGTTCTTCTTCTGTGTTCTCGTCAGGCAATGTTCTTGCGGTCTCTGTTTGACTGGTTTCTTTACATATGTTGTCTATATATGTTATGAACAAGAGAGGGGACAGGACACAACCTTGTCGTACTCCGGATCTTATGGTGAAGGGTTCTGAGTGTCCTCCAGTTGCTCTCACTATGTATTCACTGTTGTTGTTTAAGCTTCCACATAGGTATTTTAGATGTGTACTCACTCCATATTGTTTAAGAATTTCCCACAGCTTGTTTCTATCTACTCCATCAAATGCTTTTTCTTGGTCGACAAAGGCTAAGTAGTGTTTCATTGAATTCGATTGATTTTTCTATAAGTTATCTAAGAGCAGAAATGGCAACTGTGCATCCTTTGTCTTTCCTTAATCATAGTTGTGTTTCGCTTAGCTGGGGTTCTATGGTAGGTCATAATCTTTTGTCAAGAATTTTGCAAAATATTTTCCCAGTATGGCTCACAAGGGAAGTGCCTCTGTACTGCTTGCAGTCTCTGTTGCTGCCTTTGTTTTTCCAAATTGGTATAATTATGGTGTCTGTTGTTCTACCCAAACATGGTTGAATAGTCTATATGTAGCCATGCTGTTCCTACTTCTCTTGCTGCTTTAATTAGTTCATTTGGTAATTCATCTTGTCCCGGTGATTTGTTCAATGGTGCTAATCTGACGGCTTCTATGATTTCTTCTTTCAGTATGTTGGTTCTAGTTCTTCGGTGGCATATGTGTTGGTTTCTTGAATTCCTGTGACATCTGATGGGATGTTGAGAAGTTGTTCCATCTAATTAGGATTTGTTTTGGTTCACTTATTGGTTCTCCATTTTCGCTGTTAATTATTTCAGTTTGGTCAAAGCTTAGTTTTTCTACGAGCAGTATGAAGATCCCCTGCCGGCTTGCTAGGCCAGTCGCAGGGTTAGGACAAAAATCTGACCATAGGGAGTCCATCCCCTATGGCGAGCCATAGCCCCGTTAGCCCATGACCTCGCGGTCATGGTTTCCCAGTCTACACCGCGTGGAGGTGGGGCTGACTTGTGTAGTCTGCGGTTCATCGGCAGGCTACTAATTTTAACTTTTCACCCCTCTCGGAAGAAGCTAGCCGATCCTAGCCCTGCTGGCTGTAGGGCCAGGCGCAGTCCACACCTTGTAGACACTCTATAACACCACCGGATAATGTAGCTTGCATCTGCTGAATTAACGTGCTTTTTTTTTTATTTCGTTCGCTTTGAACTCAAGCGTAGTCCATAGAAATGACACTGTTTCTAGTGCGCTGGACTGATTATTGCATGTGGATTATTTTTCCCTGTTACCAGTACCTCTCATCATCAGGCGAACCCACTTCTGAGGTACTTGTAATTTACGTCCCAAAGTCAAGGACAAGAAGTCAACATTTTAGTTCAACTGACCGGTGTAGGGATTTATAGTAATAAACATGTTAAGATCGTGGAATACGACGACAACGAAGACGATATTAATGATGATACAGTCACTTTAGCTGTGCGACGTAGATCTTCCTCTGACTTTAGCTCATAAGTTGTTCGTTGTCTATGAGGCAGGTTAATTTATACCGGATACCATGGATGCATGTTGAATACCAGAAAAGACGCATTATAGTACAACAGAACTCTAGGGTCGTCTTGTCATGTAATAGAGTACAATATAAACTTTAGCTAGCAAATTCGTCTTTTATTCTTTGTTAGCCTATTTACAGTTATGTTACAATTAGCATTCGTTGCGACAAAGGTACAATGTCCATGTGCCTGCATGTCTTAGTCATTCTTAGGGATTACTGAATAGAAGGCAACCGTGATGAATGAGGCAAGACAAATAGTTAATCCATGGGATTGGGGTGGATTGGCGAAGACTAGAGCGTGTATTACTCGTCAATGGAATTTACATCTATTATAAAAATCTTTAACTACTCCTCAGTAAATTTAGACTGGCCCCTCCCGTCCGATTAGGGTGAGCCTGACAAGTATATAGCTCCTGCCGACATAGCTTCTCGGTTCACTGAGGCACCAATGAGAAGGTTATAGGCTTACACGTGGAGAGATAATCGGTGATACAAAAGGATACTTAAATATGCTTCCCACAAATAAACGTTTAGGCTCTGAAAAAGAAGAAGAAGAAGAGGCGATTGAGACGGATAATTAAGGCTGAATGAGCAGACATTGGCAGAAGCAAACAAAGACTATTATGACTCAAGCGCAAGCTCCCAACTATTCTACCAAAGTTCAATTTTAACAACGGGATTGTGTCTGTAAAGTGTAGGATTTAATGTATGTAGTCTGTTTGCTATACTATACATAATAAGACACTTAAACTATAGATAGCATTGCTTGCATTTTCCATCGTACACAATATTGTGATTAATTCTTTTATACATAAACTATGATAATAGCACAATGAATCACAATGCTTGCTTGCTTGTGTTCGCTGGCTATGAACTCCAGCGTGAAGTCCTGTATGTCGGATGAAGACATCCTGTTGTCCAACATCAGTGGGATGTCATACAGGACCTGAGGTTTGCGTGAGTATCCGTTGTCCCACGTCTGGCTTATTGGTGTGCAGACTGGTGGTTCCTCGCCGTGCAGGCAGACACTCTCCGACTTCGGAGGACACATTACTAGAATATAACCCTTCCACTGGGGAGCTAGGATTGTTTATTCAGTGGGTCATCTTACACACATGACATTTTTCCAAGCCCACGGATATTATTATATGCCTCACTGCATTCTATTCTTTTTACATTAAAGTAAGATTTATTTGACCTAACAGAGCGTTATTTATATTTTATACAAACAATGTGGGCTATCTCATTATACCCCCCCCCCCCCTGACGTGCTTTGTTTTTATCCTTACGTTATTATCTTAATTTATGCATTGTTAAACAAGTTGACAATTGCCTACTGAACTGCGTGAGAATAATTAGTTTTAGAAACGTTGATGACAGTGTTATAGCAGAGAGTCAGCAGGTGTTACAAGAACTTGTGGAGCAAGTAAATTGGCGCATTGAAGAATGTGAAATAGGTTTTAATTGTAAACAAAAAAAAAAGGCCATGATAATTTCTTTATAGTTGCATATCCTTTACAGGACGTTGCAGTCAAAACTAGCATTTTACTGCCGTTGTTGATGTGTTGGCAAGTTTCACGTTCAGTAGTTTGCAATAGCTTTCTGAACTACCAGCTCCCATACCAACACGTTAAAACCAGCGCGACACAGTCTACTGCCAGATCGGTCACCGCTGTGTTTCGAACGCGGGTAAGCGGCATTACGAATCGCATCCGCAACGCCATCGCCACGGAGACGGCCTATGATAATTAGCAATGGAAATAAGAGGCCTATCCTAAAACATCCAAATATCAACATGCAAACAATAAAAAAAAAGAAGAAGCTGATAGAGACAAAACATTATTATTGATCTTCATGTTTCCAAAATTCTTGCAAGCAAACAAACCATATTTTGCACAGGAACAGACTAAAAATTGACACCGGTCACAGATGAAAATACAAATAATATTATAGAAAATGTTAAAGCAGTACAATGGTAAGTTTAATTTTTTTTTTGAAAGTATGCTGAGTGGTGGGCAGAATTAAAAGCATGGTTGAAAATATTATAAACGAATAGTAACCAGAAGAAAATTAACACCGACATTTACCAAAAATGACACAGAGAAATATCGGAAGAAGAGAAAGCCACCAGAAAAGAAACACTCAGATGACACTGAAAGCACACTAAACACCCAAATAGTTATCTCAACAATAAAGACACAAAAAGGCAATATAACTAAAGTCACAACAAGTGAAAAGTTCCAGATACAAAAACTAAGAAATGCTTGAAGTAATAAGCAATAAGATATATACATACAACCAGAAATTAAACCTGATAACGATGGGGTGGGGGCTGTCTTAGTTAATGAGGACTGTCTGGAAAAGGCTAATGAAGGTAGAACATGTACAAATACGAGTACAAGAAGGCGACACATTGTTCTTTGAGGCTTTGGAAAATATCGTGACACTCTCAGCACCACGAATTGTATTGTCTTTTCTCTCTAGTACTTTAACGTCATTTTGTTGTTGTTGTTTGTTTATGCTTACGGACTGACAGGTGGGTGGCTCACTTGGTTCTGTATGTAAGCAGATGTAAGTATGTACGACTGTATGGATGGATAAGTGGATATCGTACACATGGGTGAGTGCTTCAATGCATGGCTACGTAGATGAACACGTCAGATAAATTAAACTGTTAGAACATCTTTGCTGCGGTGCTGATGTGTGAAAATATTCTCTTCCATAGATCAAACGTTTGGTACATTCAGGAGCTTCTGCCCAGTCAGGCCTGCTAGAGGTGTGTGACCGTCTTCTCGCCTGCAACGATCAGAGTTTGAAGGGCCTCACACAGAACCAGTGTTTGAACGTGCTAAAATCATCTGGTGCTCTCATCAAGTTAACAGTCCTGCGCCCCATTGCCAGTAAGGAAGACCCACACTTAACAGTGGATTCTGTATCACCTCGCATACATCAAACGCTGTCACCATCCTCCTCGAATGATTCAACGGATATTATTATTACACAAGAGGGAAGCTGTAAATTATCAAGAAACACACAAGAAGCTCTAACAGAAAATGAAACTGTGAAAGATACACAGTTCCAGGAAAACATATCAACCAGCAATATTGCTTCTGAAAATAGCAGTTGTATAGATAAAGTTGATAAAATTCAAGTCCTTGACACAAAAGCCACGATAAGCACCGAGAGAAATGTTCATGAAGAAAAGAATGGTTTACGTTCCATAAATATCCCACCGCCAGGGGAGTTTTCAGATGCCGACAGTCTTCACGATACTGAATTCCTAGAGAATCGGACAGACATTCATGTGACGGCAGCAAATGTGGATGATCTTTTGTTTGGGACAGTTTCAAATACAACTTCCTCTAGCAGTGAGGCTTATTGTGATCTATTAGGTGGTACACATTCTGAGACAGACAGCAGAGTGTCAGTGTTAACGTTCCTGGATCAGAAATCAGACTACAGTCCTTCTTGTATAACCTTAAATGCCAGCTACACAGATTCTACAGATGGTTCCTTCACTGGTGGGTCTATAGAAGAATTTGCAAATGAATGCTTTAGCAACATCAGTGACACAGAGTTTGAAAAAGCATCGAGTTATCCGCCTGAACAGAGTTCAGAAAATGGTGCAGCCGTAAAGAATGGTCTTTTACACATTGAAGATGACAAAGAGACATGCGAATTCAGTAACTTGGCTGATCGCGTGACCACCTCGCTCTGTGCTTCTTCAAATGATTATGATTTCAACTTACCTTTGTCCGACCTGCTAGAATTCGAGAGTCATAGTTTTTCAGAATGTAACAATGTGCAAATGTCATCAGACTTCGATACTCGTCACGCATTTAATACAAACATTTTAGAAAATTTACAACCTGGTGTCAGTAAATCACACGTAGATGGTTTGTCTGAAAAGCCTTTTATCAAGGAAGAAACACTCTCACCTGCCGTGAACATCGAACACCATTCTAATGGTGATATTTCAAACACACGTGAAGGAATCTCTTCTCTAACTCAAACGCCATCAACTGAATCAGTAGATGAGTCATCCCCAGTGCTTGCTGGTGTTAACAGTCACTTGTATAATGCAAGTGTGAGAACTTCTGTGGGAGTGACAACCATGTTTGAATCTAGAGAACAAGAAGAGGATATGGAGCACACGATTATTATAGATAACGAGGGCACGCTACCAAGTATTCTATCTCAAAAACCCATAGACAAACCAGCTGATGAATCTAGTATATTAGACATCGAAAACAAACCAGAAATTGCTGGAATTCATTCTACAATAACTACAGCATCAGCTAATTTAATTTGTCCGGTAACAACAAATGGTGGAATTAAACGGGACTTTTCCGAAGAAGAAAGAGTATCTACATTACAAACTGTCAAAGAGAAGGAGAGTGTACTGGATGTCCTCAAAAGCTGGGCATCTGAGATTAGTTCCAACAATGCTGCTGCTCTCCCTATTACAGTATCGGGTAGTTTGGACACCCACAGAAAAGCATATGAACAATCATTTCCTGAAAACGCCGTAGTACATACAACTGTGGGTGTGTCAAATGCTGGACAAGAAGAAAACGTTATCCAACCAATGACCAGCGCGAAAGACAACCAAGGTAGACAGTTTTATATTCCATCATTTAGTTCACAGCAGAAAAACGTGGGTGTGCATACACCTGACCACCGAGCAACACTGGAGATTGCGAAAGTGATTTCCTCATTGGTTTCACTTCAACCATCGGTGTCTCGGGCTGAACAACGTGCAGAACATTCAAGAGACCTTGTTAGGGAGGATGCCATTGTACCCACAGTGTTGTCCTACGATGAGAAAAGAATCGTTGCGAATGCTCTAGATGCTTGGGTTAATAACAATGACAGATCTGGTCAGGCCTCCACTTTCCAGCGTGCAGTGACAGGTTTTAAAATACATCAGAAACAAGAAAATGCAGCCAGTGCCTCTTCGTACTCGGAAAAATTGTTTGAAGCTAACATTGTAAATGATCACAATAATGACAAGCAAAGCAACAAAGCCGATAGACATGCTTCAACCAAAGACAAGGAAGTGTCACACATGCTAATTTCAACAGAAAACAATGCTAGTATCAATGAAATAGAAAACATCGCTAAGAAATCTGCAGAAGACTTTGTAGAGAGCTGTGATATCAAGCTGAGATCTAATCAACCTGAAGTTAAAGTAAGATCTGATTTGGACACATCAGATAACAATTCAACCGAACCATCTACACACCAGATTTCTGATCATGTCATATTGAGAAAGAAACTCAGACAGTCAACAGATCTTAGTGCGCAAGCTGACAAGATGGAGCAATCAACTGAAGCTAGTTCAGCATACATCACAAGACGGCCAAGAAGCATGATAGTTACCTCCTCTAATGCAGTTTCCAAATTTGAAGACTTGCGTAAATCAGCCACTGACGAAAGCAAACATGTGCCAGCATTCAGACCACTATCTGCTCTCAGACCTCTTAGTGCATCAACAGCTAGCATGCTCCATCAGAGCAGTACGTCGTTAAACAGACCCACCAGCAGAAACTTCTCCAGTAGCACATTCGCTACTAAAGTCAGCAAGTCTGACTACCCCAAAGTGCGACAAGCGGATGGTAGCCCATTCCAGGTGGATGTCATTAAAGGAATTGTAGGCTTAGGCCTCAAGGTGAAGGTTACACCCGAGGGAAGTGTTCAAGTCACAGAAGTCACTCGTGGTGGATCTGTAGACAAAGATGGCCAAATACAGTAAGAACAAATTCTGTTTTATAATGGTTTATAATTAAGTCTCTAAACTCCCCCCCCCCCCACTCCTTTGTTTATATTGTTTAATTATGTCATTTAAAATAAATTGGAAATTTGTATCAGACGTAACTGAGACATAGATGTTTGTTGTTTGTTATCGTGTTTGTGGCATTTCAGGTAAGTTTGATCTATGCTTACTGTTGCCCATAATTCAATTATTGTTTGTGTTCTATTTTCAATTTCTCCTACTGCCACAAGTAACTCCAAATAACATACATCGTAATGGGGTTGGACCAACCGCCTCTGTTTGAGCTTGTAGCAACATGGCATATGTAATGCGTATTATGTGTTCTTTGTCAAATCTCAGTGTCCCAACAATGTGTGTCTTTAGGCTCGGCCTACTAGCTCGCTATTTACCTAGGACTCATGCTTGACCTGGGCAAATCGAAATAGATGAGGGTGTGTGTTATTATTTACTGTGTATGACAACAATTGTGTTTTCAATATCTGGTCCAGACAAAAAAGCTGAAAGACATCCTTTATGTAGCATTAACAGTAAGTCATTGTGTGTAGCAGTTTTCTTTTGCTCAGTCTGAAGCCGAGAAATATTGACGTTATTACCTAGTCTATTCCATCTTCAGCAAGAATAAAGAAGTATGTGGAAATAACAGTTTAAATTAGTTGATGAAATAAAATAGGACGAAACATTAAATACAAATACATATCAAGAATAAGCATATTGCACAGACAACACCTGACTCCACACATGTAATTTATTCATAAATTTTAATTACGATTTGTACTCTAATTAGCGGATAATTTGAGATATGTCAGAAGTTCTTCTAAAAAAATTAATATTGGTGTTTCTAAGCTGGAATTGTTTTAGGAGAATACCATATTTTTTATAAGCAAGCAAGACATGTTCTAAAAGAAACACGACATTTTCCTGCCTGCTTAAATGTTCTCGAAGAAACAAAATATTTGCTTGCTTGCTTGACATGTTCTAGAAGAATAGAATATTTAATTGCATGCAGGGCACGTTTTACAACAATATAGTATTTCCGTGCATGTTTGACATAATCTACAATAATACAACTTTAATTGCATACAAGTAACATTTTAGAAAAATATAGTATTTTCATATGTTCAGGACAAGTTCTAGGAGAGTGCAAAATATGCCAGTGACACAAACGATCTACCCTTAAAGATCATCAACTGCCGAGCAGTTGTTAACGCAAGCAAAGCGCATGTGGAATCTCATTTCTTCCATCCATCCATCCATAATGTGCCATGCCGATAAATGTGGGCGATCATGATTCGCCATTTCACTCGATCACCAGAGTCGTGGATCAGCTTAGTGTTCTTGTTTCGACCGTACCACTTGGCCAAGCCATCCAGGTATTTACTTCTCTGTCTTCCATTGTTCTCTTCCCCTCCATCTTGCCAGTTGTCACCAAGTTCTCCAATTCATTTCTTCTCATAACATGCCCAATAAAATTTGACTGTCTAAGCCTAATTTCTCTAATCAGTTTACAATTTTCATTTGTTTCTTGTAGGACTTGATCATAGGTTTTTCTGTCTGTCCATGGTATTCTTTGCATTTTACTCAGAATTCACATTTCCCTAGTCATCAAATGTTTTTCAGCTTGACTGCTCATTGTCCACGCTTCATATTCATACGAAAGTACAGGTTCTATGTAGCATCTTAACACTCTTTTTCTCGTTGCAATAGACATTATTATTATTGGTCAATATGTTTTTCATCTTGCAAAAGGCCAACTTCGCCACGGCAATTCTGGTTCTAATCTCTTCAAAGCATCTTCCATCATATGTTATGACTGTTCCGAGATAATTGTACCTATTCACTTGTTTAAGAATATTCCCATTTACTTGTATATTACATTGTGGTATTTCCTTCTTCCTAGTGACGACCACTATCTGTGTCTTCTTACAATTCAATTCTAACTCCAGTTGTTCACTGTGTGCAACAACTGCATCTGCTAAATGTTGAAGATCCTGCTCATTGTCTGCAATCAATACTGTATAATCTACATATCTAATATTATTGATGTTTCGTCCCCCAATAATAATTCCTTTCATACCTTCCATATTTCTGAAAATATTTTCATTCTATAGAGAAAAAAGATCTGGAGACATTACACATCCCTGTCTCACATCTCTCCCAATAGGCTGATAATGACCTACTTCATTATCAATTCTGATAGCAGCTTGTTGTTTCCAATATACGTTTTTTTACAAGTCTAAGGTCTTTCCCATTAATTTGTAGATCTGCAAGCATTTCTATCATGTTAATATGTCTTACTCTATCGATAGTCTTTGTATAGTCAATAAAGCAAAGATGTAGGTCTTTATTAACTTCAATGTAACGTTCAATTACTGTTCTCAACATATACACAGCATTTACTGTACCCTTGCTTTCTACAAACCCACATTGTTCTTCTCCTATTTCAGGTTGTATTTTCTTCTTAACTCTTTGTATGATAATTCTTAGCAAAATCTTCTTGATGTGACTCATTATACTATTTTTTTAAGGGGGGCTGCGTGGTCTCGAGGTATGGTGTATGCCTCGAGTGCTGGAGGCCCCGGGTTCAAGTCCCGGCGAGGACCGGGATTTAATTCACGTGGACTTCTAGTAATAAAACTTCCCCTGGTCTCTGGGTAGTGATATCGGACGCCCGTGTGTATTGTTACGCACGTAAAAATTCCCTTGGTAGTTGGAAATCGAAAAAGAGTAGCCTAACGGCGCTGCCCGGGCAAAATTTCGAGTTAAAAATCTACCGAGAGTATTTCAGGATCCTCGCCGGTGCTACGGAGTTCGTGCACTGAGCTGAGTTTCTCCAGACTCAGGTTTGAGTGAGGAGGAGAACATAGCACTTATGGGTCACACCCGTGTGCCGTGATGTTGATCCATGACTAAACTAAACTAAACTATACTAATTTTTCTATTTTGATCACATTCCAAGGCTCCTGATTTCTTTGGGATTGCAATAAATGCAGAATTACATAATTCAAGAGGTATATCTCCAGTATCATATATTGTGTTAAACAGTCTGGTGGCTTGATCTATTCCATATTTTTCTAAAGCATTAATCATTTCGATTGTGATGTTTTCGTACTGTTCTTCTCTGTTATCATCATAAAGGTGGTTCACATAATCTGACCATACATTTACAATCTTATCTTTTTCTATTATGATATTTCCATCTTTTGTTTTTAGGCACCCTGCTGATGTGCATGTTCTTTTATTAGTAAGTCTTGAATTCTTTTGTGCATTAATTTGGTATTTTTACTGATGTGTTGTGCTTTAATTTCTTTGCAATTTTTCTCAAGCCATGCTTCTTTTAGCCTCCTTGCATAATGTTCTGACTTTTCTGTGAATTTCTTCATATTTGTCAGGATTATTTTTGTTGTCTTCTTGTTTCCATTCCAGACTGATTAAATTCTTCAACATCTACCATTGATCATCCACATCTTGAAATAGGATCACTAGATCAGACAGTATATCAAATCTGTTCTTTACTTTTATGTTAAAATCATCTTGTATTACCTTGCCATGTTTCAATGTATACAAAATATATTTAGTGTTTTCAGGAGTTTACTTGACTTTCCTTAACTTCACGTTTAATGTGCCTATAATAAATACGTGATCATTGTAACAGTCAGTATTGGGAACTGTTTTTGCGATTGTTAACGCATTTCGAAACCTCTGCTAATCAGAATGTAATCAATCTGGTTTCTAATCCTGTTATCATGACTCCTCCATGTCCATAATCTTCTAGGATGGTGTTTAAACCAGATGTTTCCTACAATCATTTACTGCTATTTTGTCGATTCTACAAGCCTGTATCCTCTTTCGTTTTGCACTCCTGTGCATCCATCGCCTTGATTTCCTACTTTTGCATTGAAGTCACCCATTATGATATTTTTATATTTTATTTATTTCTGAATTTTTCATTTCTTCAAAACAGACTCCATGTCATTATAAAAATCCTATATACTATCTTCACTGCATTCTCCTGTTGAGGCATGTATTTGAATGACGTTTGCGTTAAAAGGTCTGCCAATTAATTTTACTACTAGAACCCTGTCTGACACAGTCCATTATCCTTTAACAGATGTTGATGTTTTCCAATCCACGATAATTGCTACACCTCTTTACCGTTCTTCTCCCCCAGAATAAATAATCTTACAATCTGCCCCTAGCATAATCCCCGCCCGTTTACATCTCATCTCGCACATTCCTAATATATTAATTTTCTCTTTCCATTTATTGTTTGATGTTATCTAATTTTCCGTCGTTGCTTTACGTTCGAACATTCCATGTTGCTAATTTCAGTGCCCCTGACCTTTTCTTGTGATGATCTGTAATAAGGCGAATCGTTAAAAACTAGGCAACTTTAAAGAAGGTAGTTTGCCGTTAGGGACAGTCATGAGCCACAGGTGACACCAGACCGTCATTCAGCTACTGATGGCAAAACTATAACTATAACTAAACTAAATGAATTTAGAGTAGGAACATAGAATGCTAGGACATTAAATGAGCTAGGAAAGTTAAACAATGTTCTAAGAGAAATGGATAGCATGAAAATGAATATACTAACTATAAGTGAGATGAGATGGAAAGGGTCTGGCAAAATTATAACCGACAAACACACAATAATTTATTCTTGAGAGGATGCGCATGAAAAAGGTGTAGGAATAATATTTGATGGAAAAAAACAACAACAGATAAATTAATTAATGGATACTGGTGTATCTCAAATTAAGTTATAATAGTCAAAATCAAATGCAAACAAATAGATATAAATAGTATACAAGTATATGCACCAACAACAAGCAGTAGTGATGAAAAAAATACAACACTTTTATGATGAAGTAGAAATGGCGATAGCTCAGTTTGGACCACAAGAAATAAAAATAATACTGGGATATTTTAATCCAAAAAAGGATTGGTTGCGTAGCTATCTCATCCCTCTCCCAAAACCATCAAGGATCAGTCAAAGCTTAGCGGCTTTAGGATCATCACCCTTCAAAATACATTTGGGAAGGTTTTAGAGAAGATAGTCGCTGTTAAGCTGCAGGATTTTTTGGAAAGGGGGAAGCTTCTTCCAAGAGGCCTGGGGAGCTACAGGCCAGGAAAAGATACCTAGTCAAATGAAGCCACTTGTGCCTTTGACGTTTATGAGGGGTTCCAGAGTAGACAGGAAACGATGGCGGCAGAGCTTGATCTCGAGGATGCGTACAATAGTTCGCTATGATATTTTTATGACCGCACTTATGGAGAAGAGGGTCAATCCCAGGTTGGTGAACTGGATAGCAGCCGTCCTGCATTGGTGAACTGGATAGCAGCCGTCCTGCATTCTCGTCGGGTTGCTCTCCGTCTGTGTGCATGGACCTCAGAGCCACATATTTTAACCCCGGGACTGCCAGAAGGATCTGCAATCTTATCGGTGCTCTTTAATGTGTATACGAGCAAGATTGCATACACAGAAGCACCAGGGGTTGGGAGGATTCTAACATTTGCAGATGATATTCTTGCATACAGGCAGGGGAGAAATTAGGATCAAACAGCCCAGGAGCTATAGGTGTCAGTAGACAAAGTGATTGACTGGTGCACTGAAATGAGTGCTGTCATCCACCCGGAAAAGGCGGCTGTGTTGTGGTGCTCTCTGGACAACAGGATTGTGAGAGATGATGCCTCAAGCCTCACGATAGATGGCAGAAGCGTCAACAGAGAGAACAAACTGAAGTATCTGGGAATCACATTTGACAGGAGTCTGTCCTTCAAGGACCATGTGGAGACGGTTGTGACAGGATCTCAAAAGGGACTCAATGCACTTAAAACTATGGCTGCAATGGACACAGAGCAGAGAATGCTCTTTACACTATACCAGCACTTGATCCTCTCAGTGATTGATTATGGACTAGGACTGCTCACTGTCTCAAAGAGTCAGCTGGGGAAATTAGAGCGCACACAGAACGAAGCTATGCGGGTAATTCTGGGATGCACCAGAGACACTCCAGTAGTGTGTATGCGTTACATCCTTGGTCTGCCTACTGTTGCTGGTAGGCACAAGGTGATGCTGGCGAAGGCATACCTCAGAGTAGCTGCAGACACAGATCACCCGTTGCTTGAGGCGCTGGGCGTAGTTAAGGGTCAGAGACTGATAAGAGGGAAATCATTGATGGCTCAGGCGGAGGATACGATCAGACAGGTGTGCCCCTTGGAGAACATTAGGCGTGGAGAGGAGTGGGTCAGAGTGCCAGCGGAGCAGTCAGACTTGTGCGGAGTTATAATCACATTGAACCGGGAGTGCAGGGAGTGGCCAGCAGGGGCCACGGAAGTGGAAATTCAGCAACTAATTCAGGATAATTCTTGCCCGGATGATGTGATTATCTACACGGATGGGTCGGTGTTGAGAGGTAGAAGAAGTGCCTGGGGATTCTTTGCAAAGGCTAATGGTCGGCGTTTGGTGCAGGAGAGCCTGGCGTATAATGACACAACATCTAGCTTGAGAATGGAGGTGGAGGCGGTCAGTGCAGCTTTCCGCTGGATAGAGAACACGACACATACACACATTGTTATTTAACTGACTCAGAAAGCATGCTGAGGAGGGTGAGAACAGGCAAGCTTCGTGCAGAGTGGCTTACTTCGCTTCGGAGGTCACGAGTAGCAAGCATCACCTGGATCTTTTCTCCGGGGTCATGCCGTTGTGCTGGGGAATGAACAGGCGGACAGATTGGCTGGCTCGGCAAAACTTGGTGGAGTATTGATGCATGACAAGACAGACGTGGTGCGGCCTTGTGGGAGCACGTTCACACCTCGGAGGAGCAAATGGATCACCATAGTCTGGTAAGAATGAAACAGCGAGGTGTGACGAGGGGGATTTGGCCGACGATCGACGCTCAGAGGAAAGGCGAGACGGACATATAATCAGATTGCTACTGGAACTATTAGTGTTGGAACTCTTCGCTGGCTGCTGAGGATGGGGACGGAGCGCTTATGGGAATGTCCCGAATGCTGTGATGTCGGTTCCTTAATCAATCAATCAATGCAAAAATATGAAAAGTGAAAATAGAGGATATAGAGGGGAATTATGGTTTAGGTAAAAGAAATGAAAGAAGAGAGAAATTAATAGAATGGGCAAATATTAATGATGTGATAATTGGAAACACATGGTTTCAACACCATAAAAGACAGGCGACTATACACATGGAAAAGCCCTGATATGAAAATACGCAACCAAACTGACTACGTACTTATTAATGACACATTTAGAAACGCGTTAATTAATGTAAAGACAATGCCTGTTGCTGACTGTAATAGTGATCATGTACCACTATGTGGACAAATAAATGTAAGATTCAAGAGAGGGGGGAAAATGGTTAAGAATTTGAGACTCGATAAAAAGGTTCTGAAAGTAGATAAAGACATTCAAGAACAACATAGGATGAATGTGAAAAATAGGTACAATGCAATAGCTAAAATACAGAGTATATAAGAACAATTGGAAATGTTAAGGGACTCCTAAATCAAACTAGCAAAGAAATATTACTGGAGAGAAGCCAAAAAGCTAAGAAAAAATGGATGAATGAAGAAATCGTAATGCTGATGGACAAAAGGAAACATAATAAAAATGACAAAAAAAGAATATGCTAAGATAAATAAAGAAATAAGAGATAAATGTGTGAAGGCCAAAGAAAGTTGGTTAAACGATCAATGCACACACACACAAAATTGAACTAAATTCAATTAAAGGGACAAAAAATATGCACAGACAAATCAGTGAGCTCACGGGAAGAAAAATAAAAATAAATACAGGGTGTATGAAATCGAAAACATGAAATATATTATTGGAGTATGGTGCTATAATGAAGAGGTGGAATGAGTATATAAGAGAATTATGTAATGGAGAAAGGGAATAATTAACAGAAGAAAGTAACTTAGAAGGCCCACATATTCCAAAAGAAGAAGTCGCTGATGCTATAAAACGTATGAAGAGAGGAAAAACAGCTGGGCCAGATGAAATCACAACAGAAGAATTATAAGTGTTGGGAGAATTTGGAGTAGATATATGAACCAAAATGTTGAATGATATTTACAGCAGTGGATATTTACTGAGCGATATGCTGAAATCTGTATTTATTGCTATGCCAAAAAGACCAGGAGCAAATGAATGCGAAGATTTTCGTACAGTTAGCCTCATAAACCATGTCACAAAGCTTCTACTCAGAATTATAATGAGAAGAACAAGAAAGAAAATGAATATGGAAATTAGTGAAGAACAGTATGGTTTTGTGGAAGGAAAGGGTTCAAACAATGCAATATATATATATATGTATATATATATATATATATATATATATATATATATATATATATATATATTACGAACACTAATAGAAAGGTCAATAAAGACACAGAAAAACATATATTTGTGCTTCATAGATTATACTAAGGCATTTGATAAAGTAAAACATGATGAACTGATTAAAATGTTGGAAGTTATCAACATTGATGGGAAAGATTTAAGAATAATAAAGAATATTTACTGGAACCAAGTAGCAGCAATTACAATGGGAAATAAAGAGGGTAGTTACGAAAAGATAAAGCTTGGATGGAGTACGACAGGGGTGTGTCTTGTCACTGGATTCCTTCTCCCGTTACAGTGAAGTAATAATGAGAGAGATCAAAGAGAAGCCAGGAATACTAATCGGAGGTTATAATATAAACAATATACGCAGATGACACAGTATTGGTGGTGGAAAATGCAACAGACCTACAACAATTGTTGGACATTGTAGTAACAGAGAGTGCACAGAAAGGACTCTCCTTGAATATCAAGAAAACAGTAACAATGGTGATATCAAAGACAATGGTGACACCAAAATGTGACATAGAAATAGAGTGGGAAATTCTTAACCAAATAGATAATTTTAAATACCTAGGGGCACTTATAACATCAGATGGAAGATTTAAAACAGAGATTAAGAGCATAATAGGGCAGGCAAAAGCCGCATTTCAGAAAATGAAGAGTATCTTATGCAATACGTCATTATCAATGCATGTAAGAAAGAGAGTGCTGAAATGTTATATAGAGACTGTGTTGCTGTATGGCAGTGAATCTTGGAATGTAAATGAACAAATTAGGAAGAAATTAGAAGCAACAGAGATGTGGATTTTGAGACGAATGTTGCGAATTCCTTGTACTGCCAGAGTAACTAACAACGATTTCTTGAAATAGGCTAAGGAGACTAGAACACTATATACAACAATAAGAAAGAGACAAACAGCTTTCTTTGGTCATGTGCTGAGAAGAGAGGCATTGGAAAACATCGTGACAACTGGAAAGATGGCGGGGAAGAGAGACAGAGGCAGACTAAGAGAAATTATGCTGGACGGATTGAGACGGTGGCATGGAGGAATATCATCGGCAGAGTTGATCCAGAACACCAAAGACCGAGATCTGTGAAGAACCATGAACGCCTACGCCAGCTGGCAGAACACTTGATGATGAATTTGCCGTTGCTTTCCTTCCTGGCAGTGCCCACACTGCCGCTGACCATAGCCATTGTCTCGTTAAAGAGATCGCATGCCCTACATTAAAAGTCTAGGTTTCCGATGGGCACTAGGCGGGGGATGTGAGCAATGTCACACCCCCTGCCTTTACTTCCCAATATTTCCCTGTTACCTATTTTCGGCTGGGTAGAGCTAGGAACCCACGTCAGTTTTAAAAAAAAAATCCTCCTCAACTGGGATTCAAATATGTGTCCACCAGGCTGACAGGCAAATGTTCTGGCCATTGCGTTAGGGGAAATATCATTTTACCCTCAATTGGATTAGCATTCAACATTGTTCGAATTAATTTAGCGGAGTACCTCTGTATCACCGTCCTCTCTATCTAAATTACACTAATGCTTCTTGCTATATAAACAATTTCTTGTCTAGCAGGCTTACTGTTAAGGTGTCACAAGCTGTCACTGAAGTATGTCCTATAAAACGCAAGGAAAAGTTCCAGCATAACACACAAAGGTGACCCCTCAGTAACAGTCCGATCCAATGCTATTATACTGAGTACCGGCTGAATCTGTCTTGCAGGATTGATTTTATCAGATCTGGATTTATTTTAGGATCTATCAATATTTGTGTCAGATTTGTGTGAGCGAGGCTGTTGTACGTCTTTTAGAAATACCAACGGCATGGTACGAAAATATTGTCATTGCAGGAATGCTAGATGCGATAGATGTTTCTGTTGCAGCATTCACATTTGGATAAAAGCACATACTACTTTTTTTTTAAAATAAAGCATTTCTCTCGTTCACGGTGTTAGCTAATGTAATGTTTACTTGTTTCAAATCGGTGAATAAGTGCAGGGATTGACATTGATTTGAATTTGCCACAATAGCATTTTGAAAAAAACATGTCTTCAGTATCTTGTGCCAAGCCATTAAGCAAGAGCGATCACAGTTCTCCATCTGGTACAGTGTCTTTTATAAATATTTGAGTATATATCTAATAATTCTGACTGTTTCATTTGGTGTTATCTCTTCTTGGACTATCACCAAAATGTAGAATCGGCTCTTCACATCGATTGCATACTCCTCTGGTATTTTGCTGGCGTCAAAGCGGACTGGTTGTGAATTTTTAATCATTATTTTTTACTTCAACTTTTAATTGTCTTTGGTAACTGTGTCTCTAACACAATCAGCGTTTTGTGGGGTTTTTCTTGTAATACTTACTCTTTGTCAGCACTCGATGTGTGATGAGGTTAATTCTAGTTGTTCCTCCCGTTTCTTCCTTTTCTGCTCTTTATCCCCTAAAGAAGCATAGGCCCAAATCAACTCACGCCAAGCCTCCCTATCGTTTCATTTTCCTTGTCTCCAATTCTCTTATGTGTGTGTTTTAGCTATCAGTCTCTTTCTTTTGTCCTGTTGGTTCCTGAACGTCCTAGTTACACGATTACCAATTTTCTCAGTCTCTCTCTCTCTGTCTCTCTGTCTCTCTCTGTCTCTCTCTGTCTCTCTCTGTCTGTCTGTCTCTCTCTCTCTCTCTCTCTCTCTCTCTCTCTCTCTCTCTCTCTCTCTCTCTCTCTCTCTCTCTCCTATCCAGCGCTAGCGCCTTTTCCTCACATCCTGACTTTCTTTCCTTTAGCTCCGCATGAGTAATTCTGTCATTCCATGTCATTACTTCTATTTTGAATGTAAGCAGTTTATTAGTGACTATTATAGTTGTTCTCTATCTTTATGTTCGATTCAGCAGTACTGATTTAACGTTAGAGTTAATTATGCTAAGTTCGCTATTAGATTTAATTTCTTTTGACTTCCACACATTTCCTAGTGCTATGAAGCCACTCTTGTCTGTCGTATTCTTATTTTAATATCTCCTTATGTGTCTAAATTGCTACCTAAATAGGTGAACGATTTCTCCTCTTGAAGTGAAGTTTCACCAAGGGAGATCAGGTTATCGTGTACTTGATTTACTCTAATTATCTTTGTCTTTACCCTAAAGAGTTTTAGACTTAATTGTTGCGACTTCCCATCGAATGGGCGTAATGTATCTGGCATCTGAGTTGAGTTGAGTTAAGAACCGACGTCATTGCACTCGGGGCATCCCCAAAAGCTCTCTATCATCATCATCTTCAACAGCCAGCGGAGAGTTCCAATATTTATGGCGCCCGTTACAATCTGATTATATGTCAGTAATATCATCTGATTAATAGGTTATTCTGCTTACTTGTGGCAATAATAGATCGTGAATAATAATAAATGTAGGTTACTAGTTAATAATATTACGTGGGGTCGAACATGATTATGAGCTATTCTTTGATCGATTACACCCATGCCTATAATGACCTTGTGTCCCATTACCCACAACCCATGTCTGCACATAACGGTGCTTTCATAAGCAAATGCTGTATCTACAACACATCTTCATCGTGTAAGAGATTGTTTGCACAACGTGGCTCTCATGCCCACCCGTCGGGGAAGTTCCCTTGCCACATTTATGATCGTCGATCCCTCCTTCTTCCTCCAGAAAAGCAAAGCATGAACTAGAGTTGAGGCACAGTGGTCTCGGGGTATGGTGTCCGCCTCGATTGCTGGAGGTCCCAGGTTCAAGCCCCGGTGAGGATCGGGATTTTTTTCACGTGAACTTCTAGTAATAAAATTTCCCCTGGTTTCTGGGTAGTGAGATCGGACGCCCGTGTGTATTGTTGCGCACGTAAAAAATCCCTTGGCAGTTGGAAATCGAAAAAAGAGTAGCCTAACGGCGCTACCCGGGCAAAATTTCGATTTAAAAATCTACTCAAAGTATTTCAGGATCCTCGCCGGTGTTACGGAGTTCGTGCACTGAGCTGAGTTTCTCCAGACTCAAGTTTGAGTTAGGAAGAGAACGGAGCACTTATCTTATAGGTTACACCCGTGTGCCGTGATGTTGATCCATCGACTAAACTAAACGATGACCATGGCTCTAGATATGACAAATGGTGTTTCTTGTTGACATGTTCATGTATACAATGTTTGCTGTTTAGTGCGTTACTAAATAGCTAGCAATTCGTTAAGAGGGGGGGGGGGGGTGATTATAGTACGGATTTAAGCACATTGGACATGAGTGTAGCAGGTAACACTAAAATAGTAGCTTAAGGAATGAGCAGTGAGAGGTACGGGAAGTAGTGCTTGTGTACTTTTAGAAGAATTAAAGAAGAGGATTGGATGTAATATTGATATAAACACAGACACGTGAAATTTAAAAACACCACCAGTCTTAGAAATACATAGTCTATCATGTATTCTACAATATAGCACTGGAGACAAGGTCTTGTTAGTCATGCCATATATATCATGTGTTCTACATTATTGGAGATAAGATGTTGTTAGTCATGCAATATCTATCATGTATTCTATTGTACTGGAGATAAGATTTTGTTAGTCATGCCATATCTGTCATGTATTCTACAGAGGAAGACAATACAACCTGAAATAGGGAAAGAACAATGTGGGTTTGTAGAAGGCAAGGGTACAGTAAATGCTGTGTATATGCTGCGAACAGTTATTGAACGTGCTATAGAAGTAAACAAAGATATACATCTTTGCTTTATTGACTACACAAAGGCTTTTGATAGAGTTAGACATGTCAACATGGTGGATATGCTTGCAGATCTACAAATTGATGGGAAAGACATTAGACTTATAAAAACATATATGGGAAACAACAAGCTGCCATAAGGATTGATAATGAAGTGGGACAACATCAACCTATTAAGAGAGGTGTTAAGCAGGGATGTGTAATATCTCCAGATCTGTTTTCCCTTTACAGTGAAAATATTTTAAGAAATGTAGAAGATATAAATGGAATCAGCATTGGAGGACGAAACATCAATAACATTAGCTATGCAGATGATACAGTATTAATTGCAGGCAATGCACAGGATCTGCAGCAATTAGTAGACGCTGTTGTTGTACATAGTGAGCAGCTGGGGTTGGAATTAAATTGTAAAAAGACACAGGTTATGGTCGTCACTAGGAAGAACGAAGTACCACAATGTAATATACAAGTAAATGGGAATATTCTTCAACAAGTGAATCGGTACAATTATCTCGGAATAGTCAAAACATCTTGAAGAGATTAGAACAAGAATCGCCATGGCGAAAGTAGCCTTTAGCAAGATGAAAAACATTCTGACCAATAAAAAGATGTCAATTGAAACGAGAAAAAGAGTGTTGAGGGGATACATAGAGCCTGTTCTTTTGTATGGATGTGAAACTTGGACAATGTGCAGTCAAGCTGAAAAACATCTGATGGCTGCAGAAATGTGGTTTCTGAGGAAAATGCAAAGAATACCACGGACAGACAGAAAAACCAATGACCAAATACTATAGGAGACAAATGAAAATCGTAAATTCATTAGAGAAATTAGACGTAGACAGTCAAAATTATTTGGACATGTTATGAGAAGAAATGGATTGGAGAACTTAGTGACAACTGGCAAGATCGAAGGGAACAGACCAAGAGGAAGACCGAGAGGAAAATACCTGGATGGCTTGGCCACATGGCATGGACGAGACAGGAACACTGAGCTGATCCCACGACTCTGGTGATCGAGTTAAATGGCAAGTCATGACTGCCCACGCTTACCGGCATGGCATGATTGATTGATTGATTCTATAGTACTGGAGACAAAATCTTGTTAGTCATGCTATTTATATCATGTATTCTACAGTACTGGAGACAACATTTTGGTTGTCATGCCATATCTATCATGTATTCTACAGTATTGGAGACAACATTTTGTCCATCAACTCCACTGAACTAACAGGTCAGACGGATGCTAGAGTGCAGCAAATATTGAGACTGCTTCCCAGAGGGCTAACTAAGCTAGTGGTCAGCAGTGATCTACCGGCCTCTTCAGGTATTTGTACACTGTCAAGTTTAGTTACTATTGACTATAGGACAGTGTGTTTTTTTTTAACTTTTTATTTTACTCCTTTTTTTAAAAACTCTTTTAGCCCTGAGTAGCTTGTTGTGCATAATCCCATTTGTTACCCTGAATGTGTCATCTACTTGTTATATTTGTTCAAAGCACATATTTTGATAGACCAACTGGCACACGATGGGTGATTTTATCAATCTGGTCGCCTTTACTTTCCAGGACATCCCCTGGTACTCATTCTAGACTGAGTCAGCATGGGAGTCCAGATCAATTTTTAAAATCCCCCTTCATGGGGATTCGAACGCATGATCATCGGGTCGGCAAGTTAATTTACAAAGAACGAACTTCTAATTAATAGGATGCAGCAAACTGTAATGGGAATATTTAATTAACCACGATTTTAAATGGTGCATCCTATATTGAACTTACTTGGCGAAAACGCCGTTATTATGTACAAATAATATAATTACCGACGATTTCATAGCCATATCACTCCTTCATTAAAGTCGCGGTAGGGTAGTGGCTAGACCAGTGGTTCTCAAATTTTTTTTTGGCCCATGCACCCCATCACCATGTTCAGAATGACATCTCCCCCCCCCCCCCCCCCCATATATGTCCTCCCTATAAATTCCTCCCTCCCTGCCCCTTCACAGTATGCGTAAAAATGGAAGCTAAATTAAATAACACAGACCAGAACAAGTCTATACGTCTACATAAAACGTGATTTGCTGGTCTACTTGCGTTATAAACCGAATTTCAGAAGTGCGAGAAGTACAGAACCGTAAAGTATGGAGGAGAAAACATTATCAAGTAATCGGTTATTGTATTAACACGATCTTAAAGTAATTTTAATCACCTGAGGGGGGGGGGGTGTGGGGTGGGGTGGGTGGGAGGGAATTCCCCACCGGTTGAGAACCACTGGACTAGACGCTCTCCTGCCAGTCCGACTATCATAGGTTCGATTCTCACTGGGGCAAATAGAATGATTAAACTTGACCTGTGCTACCAGGTCAACTGGCCTAAAATGGGTACCAGGATATGTTTTAGGAAGTAAATGTGATAATGACCAATCTATCAATCAATCATGTGCCATACCGGAAAGCGTGGGCGGTCATGACTCGCCATTTCACTCCATCACCATAGTCGTGGATCAGCTCAGTGTTCCTGTCTCAACCATGCCATGTGGCCAAGCCATCCAGGTATTTATTTCTCTGTCTTCCCCTTGGTCTGTTCCCTTCGATCTTGCCAGTTGATAATAACCACGCCACCTAATATATGCCCCCAGCATCATATGCCCCCTGTGCCTTAAGGTGTATGAAGGGGCCCTTTGGTTGATCATTCAGAAAAATGTATGATTGTGTAAAAGTCAGTCTTTACATTGAGCCAAAACTTCTTTGTCTGGCTTAACATTCTTTTGTTCTCGAAATAATTCATTGAAAAATAAATTCCTTGTATAGATTAAATAAATATTTAACATAGAGGTTATACTTTATACCTTAGGCATTGTATCTTCTTATGATTATTATTATATTTTAATAAACAATTTTAATTATTTCCAGAGTCATATCATTAAACTCGTGACATTATTTTGCTGTCTTTAAGTTTCATATTCTGAGCAGTCGTATTAATATTTTGTGTTTGGCTGACACATATTTCTTTGATTCTTTATTTCAGAATCACAGTCCCGGATTGTTGACAGCAGCTGTAACAGCTCCGTACTTACAACACAGTCGTATACGGCACACACTCTTCAGTCAAACCCATCATTGAGCAATGATTCGTTACAGTTTACATTGTCTCAGAGGAAATCTCACTCTTCTAAGACTGACAATACGTTTCCTTCTCAGCCAGTTAATACCTACATCAAAACAGCAAACTCACTTCTTGGTGCTTCAGAAGATCATGTATCAGAAAAGATAGAATTGATATCAAACAGTAGCGAGAAATTCGTTCCTGCAGTAAATTTGGACGACACAAGTCTTGCAGTCAGTCCCAAGCACGATCACTTTGCAACTGTTGTGCCAAGGCAAGACTTACCACATATGGCCAATGAAACCCAAGCAGGGGTGAGTAAAAATCTCACATTGAACAAATCAGAGGATTCATTTGAGCTGCAAGTATTAAATGCAGAACCTATTGCTTTGAAACGACAGTCATCCAAAAATGATGAAAGCATAGTTTGTAAGCACCAAGCAGACTTTAAAACAGATGCAGAATTGTTGAAGCAGGACAACCTAACAGAGCATACTGAAAGTAGTTCACCCTTGGTAGCACATCCTGAACTTCTTTGTGATATTGGTCCTGTCGCCAATAACAATCAAGATGCATCGATAATATATTCGTCCCTATCAAATCGAGATTTATCACTGTCTCAAGATTTTGATAGGGCAGACATAAAGATACAAGACAGAGCAGCTTCAGTATCTGATGAGACAAATGATTACATAAAACACCCCCCTAAGGTCCCACCACCAGTTGCTCCAAAACCACGTCTAAGCCCAGCTTCTGTAAAAAGAACAGAAGATAGTGTGGATGCAAGTCAGCCAATATGGCCTCCATTGAGAAAAACTGTTGGCGATGATAAACTGCACGATGACCATAAATTATCAAAATCAGCAGTTGGTGACAAGGCAAGCTCATTTGTATCATTAACAGCAAAGATGTTTGATGATAAAACTACAAGTAGTAATCCAATAGTAAATAAAACTGTGATCACCAGGCAGGTCTCCAGAGAAATGGTGGCACATACAGACAGCAGTAAGGCAATCAACACTTCACTTTTGCCGACACATGACCGGCATACAAATACTCTGTCTAAATCTTCGGTCTCTTTGTCACAGCCGTCCACTCTCTCACGACCTAGAACACTGAACTACATAGCAGCTGCGTCCAAGGAAGTTCCTACAGAAGAAGATTCTACAAAAATCAGAGAAAATGTGGATCATAAAACTAACAGTGTACTAAGCCCGACTCAGTTAAATGCTGCACTTTCTCCGAGAAGAAAACCATCATTTGACTTTCCCACTTCCCCTCCAATCAACACGTTAAACAAGCATGTACCTGAAGTTAAAGATGATTCTCTACGCAGAGTAGACAGTGGTAAAGGTAAAATTAATCACCAGTTTGGTATTTACCAGACAACACCCCTGGCATTACTCACAGATAAGTCACCTTCACTTGTACTCAGTAAAGACAAACCTTCACCTCACTCTGATCAAGATTTACATACCGCAGCCAGTGAACATCATATCAGGCCTTTAGTATCACTTTCTTCTTTGTCCATTAAGGAGGATGCCATTAAACAGTTTGAAAACCTTCTGATTGATGATGAATTATCCACAGAGACCCTAGAGACATCACAGACTGTTGGAAGTGCAAAACTCTCTGACACACATATTGCTGATGTAAAGAAACCTGTAGCTTTACCTAGGAGAAAAGTGGAACACAAACCTAGTGAACTGAAAGTTGGAAACAAAGACATTGAAGAACTGGGTCTAATCAAATTTAAAGAAGGAATAGATCAAACTCAGAACAAACTCGAAGAGGATAAGGCAATACATCACCAATTTGCTGTTGATAATTCAGATTTAGTGAACATGTCATCTGGAATAAAAGATTTTCCTGAAGAGAGAAGCACTATTAATATCACAGATAAAATCAGTGAATATAATGGAACATCTTTCAAGAACATATCAGTTGAAACAACCGAAATAACTGAAGTTTCAGTTACCGCTAAAAATGAAATCAAACAAGCTAATAACATATCTGAAATTGATACTAACGTGCACGAAACTAATAACAAAACCACAGTAGATTCTACAGATAATCACCAGTTGTCATTGCAACGTGATCTTAGAATGATAGATACAAATCTTCTGAAAGAGCAGCAGTTTTACGAATCTAACCAACCTGAGGAAGGAACAATTGATCATGAGGAGACTTCTGAGAGATTTCAGCTGCAGAGCTTAACAAGCCGTATAAACAGTGTAGTAAACGACTATAAAACAGACATAGGATTTGAAGCAAATAGTAATGAAGCACCGCCAGAGTATTTAGAAGCTTATGCTCATCAAATAGTGGAACAACTAATGAAGAAAATCGTAGATAATCCAGGCGCATTGTCTAAAGTGGATAATACAAATATCGCTGAGATTTCTAACAGTAAAGGGCCTTTTGAAGAGGAACCACATCTATTTCTTGACAAAGAACCTCCGGTACCTACTTCTCCACTTCATTCTCTTCAAAATACAGTCTTGCTGATTAATGCTGATGACTTTATCAATCAGGCTGACTTCCCTGCTGTGAAGGAAGACGTGACCAATTGTCTAGATCCAAAAATACAGTCTGAAAGTATGTCTGTGAAAGAACAGTATTCTGTGGTTAACCCTGCAAAGCCAGATGTGTATAAAAATAACGAGTCTCTTGTTGTGATTACACAGCCTAAGGTTAATGAAGAAAATAAGACAGTTATTGTAGAGTCTGTAAGACAACTCAATTTTGGCAGCAGCAATGTTTACAGTCCTGATGCTATAGATGTGACTTTGACAAGTCCATTAGATTTATTAAGTGAGGATTCTGGCATGCCTGCAGATGAAGACCAAGATGCAGCAACTGACGATGCTATTTCTCCACCAAGTGAACTTGTCCAGATTGGATCCCACGTAGTAAAGAAAGTGCCATTTTCATTAACAAATGATGATGAACTTTCGCCAATGTCCTCTTCAACTCAAGAGTGTGACAATTTGATGACTGATTCTGCATCCAGTTCTAACATATCAACGGGTGATCTCCTCGGAAATGTGACATTTGACAGCTATAATAAGGGATTTTCTGAAAATGGAGTTTATCATGAAAATGCAGGTCCACTTTTGCCAACAACATCAACCAGCACCCGTGTCATTGCCAGCCATTCTAGCACAAACTATGCTGAAGATTTGTTATCTAATAATTATTCCTTTCCTATTCATACTTCTGTCTCTCCACAATTGCCATCAGAAGTAACATTGCTATGGGATGACATCTCAGCCCATGGAAATGTTGGGAAGGCACACCAAGTTCCAGTGGATGAAGTAACCCCAGAAACAAAGCATCACTTACCAACACAGTATCAGGACAGTACTACTACTGCTTCGATTTTGCTTTCAGGTGCAAGTTTCCAAGACACGGATCTGTTAAAACCAGTAGATATTCCTTCAGTGGCAATTTCAAGTAAACGGATGTGGTGCCTGACATCACACAGAACACGATCTACTTTGTTGTCTGGTGATCCTTATGTCCCGGTAGATTTGAATTACAAGGAGACAACTCTATTGAAGTCATTGTCTCCTGACCATTTGAGATCTGTCATAATGAAAGCCAATGCGGTGCTAGATGCTGTGTCAGCACCAGATAGCCTGCTTCTTATAGTGGTACATGTTCACTCCAGTGATGACTGTGCACCCTTGGTCTTTGACATTGGGCATAAAGGAAGCATTTGGTTTCAGGTAATTAATCTGTAATATATTTATGGAAACCTTTGATACATAAGTACAATAAATGGTCTATATTAACCAATTTTTATTATAGATATGAAAGCTTTGGGTATATGTCTTTTTCTAATTATCTACTTGTGACATAATTGAATATTGTATAAACAAGGTATGTCCTCATGTGTCTGTGAAATGAAGGACTTTTTATACTAAATACTTCATTTGTTATGGGAAATCTAATTAAGTAATTGTCAGAGTTTTAACTCTCATTTGCTGCCAATATAGTACTTTGCGATGTAGGATGGTTTGAGCCTAAGGAATTCAGGCCGCCTGACTAGTGCAGTCGCCGCGAACTGTGCAGGTTAGGATTTTCTTTTTGCCCCCGACAGAAAAAAATCCCACACCTTACAGAGGATTCGAACCTGGGTAATTGTACTAATAGAATATTTAATTATTATGCAGCTATATAAATGGTCAGTATATTAAATATTATTTTATCATCATTATTCTCTTCCTCATTTCATCATGTTCCTCTTGTACCTTGCGGTGTCGAGGTGAAGTATAAACTTCGTGAGAGTGCCCGGTTATGGGCTTCATATATCGACATTCCCATGGATTCTGTTATTCCCTCCGTCCAACGTTTACGTGGTCGGCCTCTTCCTCTGTTTCCATCTGGTCTGTACATCATTGCTTGTTGTGGCATGCTGTTGACTGGTAACCTACTTGCATGGCCAAACTATTTGACTTGCTGCTTTCTAATAAAATCTAGTGCTGCTTTAACCCCCACTTTAGTCCTGATTTCTTCTTTCTGATCTTATCTCTTCTTGATACGTTGAGTATTCTTCTCAGGAACCTCATTTCTGTTGTTGTGATTTTTATTTTCTCTTTTTCTGTCATTGTCCAGGTTTGGCATTGGTAGCACAGAGTTGGTAGGAAGATTGTGTTGTAAAGTGCTTTAATAGTAGTTATTGATACATGTTTGTTCTTTAGTATTGGTGCCATTTGTCCAATGAGTTGATTTGCCTTATTGCACCTATTTTCGATCTCGTCTTCTGATCTGCCATTTGATGATATTATACTTCCTAGGTACCTGAAACTCTTTTCTTGTGAATTGTTGTTGTTTGTTCTTCTTTAGTTATAGTCATTACCTCTGTTTTACTTGTGCTAATTTTCGTGTTATGTTCCCTACAAATTTCGTTTAGACTATTCATGTGGTCTTGTAATTCAGCTTCTGATTTTGCTATTAGTGCTTGGTCGTCCACAAACAGGAGTTCTCTAATGGTTAGATTTGCAGATGGTTCTTCTTCTGTGTTCTGGTCATGCAGTATTCTTGCTGTCTCTGCTTGGCTGGTTTCAATTTTCCTCTCCTCCATTGTTTCTATAAGCTCTTCTTCTTTACTATTGAAACCACAGACGTTCATTGTGCCTATTTTTGAATCGCTGATCTATCTCGTAGTCCATTAACATTGCCGGGTCGATAGCCGTTTGGGTCAGTCCGTTTATACTTCTTAGTTTTTCTACGAGCAGTATGAAGATCCCCTGCCGGCTTGCTAGGCCAGTCGCAGGTTTAGGACACTAATCTGACCACAGGGAGTCCATCCCCTATGGCGAGCCATAGCCCCGTTAGCCCATGACCTCACGGTCATGGTTGCCCGGTCTGCACCACTTGGAGGTGGGGGTTGACTTGTGTAGTCTGCGTGTCATCGGCAGGCTACTAATTTTCGCTCTTCACCCCTCCTGGGAGAGGCTAGCCGATCCTAACCCTGCTGGCTGCAGGGCCAGGCTTATTCCACACCTTACACCTCTTATTGAAACTAATTGGATGTGCATTTAAAATCCAGTTGTTTAGCTCACAATAATTGCCTGAAAAAGGCTAATAAAATAAGACGATTATATAGAAAAACATGAAGCTGACAAACAGTATTCTTTGGTCATGTCACAAGAAAAAAAGGGGACTGTGGATTTGAAAACATCGTGAGGAATGGAAATATGAATCACCAAAAAACAGCAAGTAGTTTGTGAGCTTTACTAGAACACGATTACAAGAAACAAAATGGACGTTGTGGCTAAAGCCTTCATCAGCACAGGACACACAAACACAAATAGACACACGACCACACCAATAACACTACATAAAAAATACAAAGGTTACTTATCTTAATCATTGTTTGGTTGAATACGTCTTAAGTGCTTAAAGCGTTTTATGTGGATGAAATGCACCGGATGTGTGGTTTAAGCGGGTCAATGGACTAAGGGTCAACAATATCAGAAGCTCAGGGACTGCTCGAACTGGCCATTGTTCCCACCGGATACGTTAATATTTGTAAATTAACAACCAGAAGCAGACCCTTGAAAGAGTGTTGAAAATGCAATAGTTATTTAGATATTGACTGTTTGTAACAGTTATTGCTAGCTGCACAGATAATCATTGTACTCATTCTTTCGTGACACTGCTCAAACAATTCAAAAGAAAAGGACAGATATTGAGAACACAGTAGCAACTAATACATTCTTCTTTACACAAAGGGAAAACATATTGACCTCCATATATTAAAGTGTAATATATAAAAATATTCTATATTTAAAGCCGGCAATAATCACGTCTAGTTTTACTAATGTTTGTATATAATAATAGATGGACAACTAGCGAATGTGCTTGTTGGTTTTCAATTCATTTAGCACGTATCTTTTGTATATTTTTGCATCCATAATTTGTAAATGGTCAATCACCTACTTTATAATTTCAGATTTACACATGTGAAAGATACATACACTGTTTTGGCTATAATTTCAGGTGTCAGGTATAAGAGAAAAGAGAAATTTACTTGAAGGAGATGGTATTGAGGATGGTGATTGGTTGATAATGGTTGCTGACGAGTGGTGTGACCAGGCAACTATAGCTAGATTTCAGTACAAGCTGGTAAACTGGACACATGATCAATTGTTGGTGTTTGCAAGAGGACGGGTTGATATTAACGTTAAAGGTATGCTATTACAAATGTTACAAACACTTTATTATATAAGTACTTTGCTGCATTGTTAGTTTTCACCATTTATGAATGTGGCAATTCCTCTCCAAATTTATGGAAGTCAAAATAAATTAAATCCAAGCTGCTTGGTTATGCAGATGATATAGATATTATAGGGCAAAGTGAACAAAAGACATTGGAAATATTGACTCACTTAAAGGGAAAAGCCCAACAGATGGGGCTGGTTATCAACCAAGATAAGACAGAATATATGGTAATTTCAAGAGACGGAATGGCTAGAAACTCTGGCCACATACAAATAGATAATATGACCATTAAAAGAACGGAAACATACAAATACCTGGGTACAATCTTCAACTGCTCCAACATCATAAGGGAAGAAATACAAACTAGAATCAACTCTGGAAATAAGATATACTATGCACTACAACATCTACTAAAATCAAAGGCGCTATCTCGTAACACCAAAATCACAATATACAAAACACTGATCAGAACAGTTGTGCTGTATGGCTCTGAAACCTGGAGAACAACGAAAGAAGACGAAGCCTTGTTACAAACCTTTGAGGACAAAATTTTAAGACGCATCTTTGGACCCATTAGGGATACACAAAGTGGAGAGTGGAAAAGAAGAAGTAACAAAGACATTTATGATCTGTTTAAGTCCCCGCTAATCACTGGTATCATGAAGGCTAATAGACTACAATGGCTGGGGCATATAGAAAGAATGGAAGATAATAGGGAAACAAAACTCGCTTACACTCAGGAAATAAATGACCGTAGACCCCGAGGTAGACCAAGAAGGCGGTGGAGAGATAATACATATACAGACCTACAAGCACTTGGAATCAACGACTGGCAAGAGAAGGTCCACCAGAGAGACGAATGGAGACGGATTGTATTTGCAGCAAAGAACCTCAATGGCTCGGAACGCTGAAGAAGAAGAAGAAGAAAATAAATTAAATAGAGACCCGAATTCAGGATATGTAACTCTAACGTAAAATGAATACAGCAGTATGGATCAGAAACATGGAGAATGACTAAAACAAGTACCTATAAAATACAAACATTAATTAATGCTGCCTTGCGCAAAATGGAAGGACTAAACTAACATAACAGATTCGCCAATCTGAATTTCATGGAGCAAGTTAAACACACTCCAGTGAATCACAAGGTCAGGTGACATTGATAAAGTCTACAAGTAAATTATGAGGCTAAGTCAAAAGGTAAGCCACAAAAATATCATGTAAAACACTAAATAAGATGATAACTTTGAAACTATTTATTATTGTACTTAATCTCTATTTCTCAACATAATGTCCTCGAACATTGATGTTTTATCTCATCATTGTATTAGTCCTCCAATATCTACACCATTGAAGGCTTTGATCTGCTGGTTTAACCACTTTCGGACATTACGTTCAACTTCTTCGTCTTCGGCAAATCGTTTGCCACTAATTTGGGAAGTGCTTTTAGCGAAAAACACTAGCAACTAATGATGGTCAACATTTCCAGTTGAATATCCTTGCCAGTAAGTCAAGTGGTTCAAACTAGCATTAGAACAGCATACTGTTCTTCAATGGTGCAATCTTCGAGGATCGCCAACATTTTCTAAACCATGTGCTCCGTAGCTTTGCAAAAGTAGTTAATAACTGAAGAAAGGAACCATGCCAGTTGATAACAAAGTGATAAATTCAAAACAATGTTTTCCCGTAGTGAATTTGAATAACGAAGACACAAACAATAGATTGCACGATTTATTGCCTGGCATATTTCTCTGCATCTCGTCAGGTACATACTGCAGAATTCACACATCATAAAGTAAAATAACTAGATAAATCCTTCAAGCTGAAATATGCACATGTTCGCACAGAAATGTCAATTGTCTACCACGGTAATTTAAAACTGAATAACATGTCTTTCTGTTTGCACAAAACTGGCCTATGTAGATTAATCATTATGGCTTCTGCAAACTTTAACAAGCGACTATTTTGTGTGTTGAACAACACGCGAGAGGCACTGTCTCTATCAATCACATGGCCACGCTCCAACACATGCTTAGCAATTGATGAATCGGGAAGTTTCCGGTGTGTTGGCCTCTCTAGGCTCCCATCGCCTGTGTGTAGTATCTTGTCAATCTAATTAGGTATGTGTTCAGCAACTCTGTTGTTCAACTGCCACTCTGTTCTGCCGATGTAGGTAGACTGGCACCTACATGTGAATTGGTTAACGCAATTAGATTTGGCACACAGAGGAACAAGTTCTTTTACTGCTGGGGTTGGAATAGGTGTGGTTCTGTACCTAATAACTGGAGCTGCAGCACAGAATGTTCGACCGACTGCTGTAATGAGCCGGTTCTGTAGACGTTGCATCCCCTCGAACGGTTAGCTGGATGAATACCTTGTGTTTAGGGACTGTAGTTTCATCTGGTTTTGGTTTGGGCTGTTGGCAGTGGCGCTTTATAAATCCTGTGGAGCACCCATTCAGGTTTAAGACATTTTTCAGAGTTTCAAATTCCTCTGTCAGTGTTTCCTGGGTGTATATCTTCTTAGCAGCAGATAATCATTCTATCACTAGATGATTAACACCTAGCTTTCTTGACCAATAAGTCGTTAGAAGATCTTGACTGGGACCAAGGCCTTGCCGTGCTATGACGAAGAGAGGTGGCCGCATCAGGTGGCACAGCAAGGGGGGCATAAGCAGCAAAATCAAAATACAATTTGAACCATTCAATAATTAAGAATCTTAAAGGGGCGGCATTTCGAAAAACAAAACAAAAAGCATTCATGGGGCGGCATTTTGAAGACTTGCATCATACTGAGAAAATATACCACACACCCCTGGCTGGGACAATCCTACAGAGCTGAGAATATTTAAGTTGATCATCTTGGAGATGCACTTAAACACCCCTATGATGGTCAGAATGTGAATATCCAGTTTCCGCCCATCAACAAAAAGGCGGCAAAGGACAGACATGACGGAAGATTGCCGCAAGTACTGGAAACTGAGCCTACCACATGATGCTAGAGGTTCAGTGAGGTCGTGTACCTCCACTGCTAGCCTGTCAATAAAGGCAATGAGGTGGTGGGAGGAAGTCGCCAGCCAGCAAATGTCGATGAATTAGTGGTCAACACACTTATGACCAATATACATGTGTAATAGAAAAAAATTTACCAAAAAATTGACATGTTAATACACATTGAAAAATAATACATACAAAAAATGTCTTAAACACTTATATAATAACTAACTAACTAACTAAATCCATCGGTGATCCTAGAGTTGTCGTTCCTGGATGGTGTGTGTAGATGGTCCTGTCACCGTTAATAGAAGTAAATATGTTACAGTTCGTGTGGTTCTTTCACACCTGTCGTATTACTAATGACATGTAGGTGGAATAATGTCCGATATTATGTTTCCTTCCATGAGAATTGTATGGTTGTTGGCGATCTGAATTCATCATGAATACTAAGTAATGTCACACATGTCTGTAAGATACCAATAAATGGTGGGTGTATAAGTAGTGAATAACATTAATTTCGAAGTCCTTTCCTTTCACATAGTATAATACTGTCGGATCTGATGTAGGTACTTAGGCTGTAGTATACGGGTGAGTGTGTATGCGTCTGACACTGACTGATAACACTGACTGTTATGCGTCTTACTAAAACTAATATCACAGTTTATAATATGGCATACTGATTGTGTGGTTGGTGTTACTCAGCTGGTGTATTCGGTAATCTTGATAGAATATCAGGAATTACATTGCTGGAGCCCTTTATATGGTGGATTTCAAAACTAAAATCTTGCAAAATTAAAGACCAGGGAGCTACCCTGTTGTTTTTCGGTTTACCGTCTTTTATCACCAGCAATGGCGAATTATCTGTCTGAACCCAAGTCTATTCTATCCCTAGTTCTGAGACGCTAACTGAGGAAGTGAAAGGGCTCTTTTCTTAGCGTCGAGGGTAAGATATTCTTCTCAGTCATGGCAAACAAGTCATGATTTCATATGTATTTCATGGAAAATACATACATTGAAAGACTGTGTAAAACATGGGATCCCGGGAATCGCCTGATGTACCAGACATGCCACCATGATCTTGGAAGCTATCCAAAGAGTGGAAGCGGAGAGGTCAAACCTTGTGCAACATATTATTTTTGGCCCCGTGGATAATATACTTACACTTCACTGTATTCAATCAAAGTCGAGTGGTCACCAGTAGGAGTCAGTGGAAGGTGCAGGATCTTCAACAGATAACAAATCTTATCCAGAAACTAAACGTTGAAGTCTGAAATTAGAAGTAAGAAGAAATAACATCAGTTCGTAAATTTTAATCAGAAATTGTGCAACTTGCACAGTGGGCAAAAGAGCATGATGTGATTATTGGAAACACCTGGTATCAACATCACCCAAGGAGATTATGGTCATGGAGGAGTCCTGATAATAAGATCAGGAATCAGACTGATTACATTCTCATCAACAGAAGATTTCGAAATGCCTTAAAAGTCGCAAAAACTATACCAAGCGCAGACTGCTACAGCAACCATAGATTAATCTTAAGAAATATACATATAAAATTAAAGAAAGTAAAACGTACACCAAGAAATACAAAATTTGATTTATGGGCACTGAAGAGTGAGGAGATAAAAGATAAATTCAACGTAGAGATAAAGAACAGATTTGATACATTGTCCGATATGGAATATTATTTCAAGATGCCAGCGACCAATGGGAAATATTAAAGAAATCATTCAACCAAGCTGCAGAAACAACTATCCCAAAAATAAAGATAATGGGACGCAAGAAATGGATGACAAGGAAAAATATGAAGAGATTCACAGGAAAATTAGGAAGCTATGCAAAGAGGCAAAAAGAAACATGGCTTGAAGAACATTGCAAGGAAATTGAAAACCAACACAACATTCGGAATACCAAATTAATGCACACAAGAATTAATGACATCACTAACAAAAGAACACACATCAACGGGTTGCCTAAAAATCAAAGATGGCAAAATCATAATACAAAATGATAAGATTGTACATGTGGGGTCAGATTATGTGAAAGACCTTTATGATGATACAAGAGAAGAACAGTATGATCATCGGAATAATAATGAAGGACCATCAATTTTGAAGGCGGAAGTTCAGAATGCTCTTAACCATATGAAAACTGGCAAGACCCTGAGTACAGATAACATCACAATAGAAATGATCAATGCCTTAGAAGAATATGGAATAGACCAAGTCACCAGACTGCTGAACGCAATATATGATACTGGAGATATACCTCCTGAATTATTTAATTCTATATTTATTGCAATCCCGAATAAATCAGGAGCCTTGGAATGTGATCAACATAGAACAATTAGTATAATGAGCCACATCACAAAGATTTTGCTGAGAATTATAATGCAAAGAGTTAGGAAGATAATACAACCCGAAATAGGAGAAGAACAATGTGGGTTGGTAGAAGGCAAGGTACAGTAAATGCTGTGTATATACTGAGAACAGTAATTGAACGTTCTATAAAGGAAAACACAGATTTACACCTTTGCTTTATTGACTACACAAAAGCTTTTGAAAAAGTGAGACATGTCGACATGATAAGGATGCTTGAAGATCTACAAATTCATATAGAAAAGACCTTAGACTTGTAAAAAAACAAATATTGGAAGCAACAAGCTGCCATAAGAATTGATAATGAAGCCTATTAAACGAGGTCTGAGACAGGGATGTGCAATGTCTCCAGATCTTTTTTTTTCCCTGTCCAGTGAAAATATTTTCAGAAATATAGAAGACATGCAAGGAATCAACATGACCTTAACAATTCTACTTGAGATAATCATATTTGACTGTTGTTGTATTCAGTTATAGCCCTAATGGAACAATGTTCACTCCCATGATTCTATTACATCTAGCTGTTTATCTTCAATTCTCCCAGTCCCTAACAATGAATAATTGACTCTCTTAAATCAATTCACATCAATCGCGTCATGTGTTTGCTTTCATTTTACATATTGTCAGAAGATATTAAAGAAACCTGGGTTCCCCCACTGACTACCTCCACCGTGTATTTCGTCTCCTGGAAGGTAATAGTATTATCTATGATTTGTCACGGTATTTATGTCCCCTGTTTGACATTTATAGAGGAAATACCTGGGAATGAAAAGGTTATATAAGTTTAATTGATACATTTTGAATAATTAATGACAACTGAAATCAGTATAATGCTTTATGTGTCACAGATGAATACATGTCAATATATTATTGTAAAAAGTTATTGTGTCACATTTTAGAAGCCGTACCAACAAGACCACTTCCAACTCCAAGATCAAGATCATTAGAAAAGCAAAATGCTGGTCAGAAAATTATAGACAAGGCAGAATATGAAGATGTCATTGATGCAGCACCACATTGTAAGTATATAATGATGACATTATTTTATTTTCTATTGTTTATATTATATGTAATATCTGTTCTACTGTGAGTAGTTTTAAATAGATGTAAAATATGTAAAGCCTGCGAGCCTAACAGACTCATTTATTCAGTCTGGTATATTTCTTCTTATTAGTCTATGCTGTGTGGCGTTGGTGTTCATGTCTGTCTACAGCCTTCCATCTTGTGTGCTGCCAATTATTTTGTATACTGATGTTCACCTGTGCTATGATATCAAACAGCCCAGCATCTTCTCTGTTAGCCTCCCCCAGCAACTCTTCTCCTCTAGCTTTCCCGTTGTTTAACATTTCCAAAATCCTATTCATTTCTTCGTGTTTAATAACCTTATCAACTGCTCTAGTGTAGTTAATAAAGCACCGATATAGATCTCTGGTATATATATATATATAAGATATTAGGAAAGCCACAATAAAATATTTACTTCTTTAATATCACACCCCACAGTACAGACTGTTGATACGTAGAAACAGGGATTCTTATGCTCAGAAACTACATCTTATTAGGATATTTATAAGACAGTCATCTACAGTGTGCACTTCAGTTATTTAACAATACAATGACAATAAAACATTTATATATTGGGAATTCTTGCTCTACTAAACACAGGATAAAGTAATTCTTTTAATAGACAAGGGAAAGTGTCAACTTTATAAGAGCACAAGTGACAGAATGGACGTTGCGACCATAAAGCCTTCTTCGGTAAACAAAACCAAAAAGACACCAGTGCAGCTAAATTAGAAAGCTAAACAATGGTATTGAGCCGAAAAATGTGGATTCCCGAGAGAAGCCGAGTTGATTTATTTATTGCATTTTCATAGCTTTACTGCAGATCATTTTCGCTTGGCAAAAAATAAGCCACATTCAAATAAACAATCTAAGCTGCATGCAATTAAAAATCAATCTCATCTCATCTCGTTCCTCTTGTAGCTTGCGGTGTTGAGGTGAAGTATAAACACCATGAGAGTGACCGATTATGAGCTTCATGTATCGATATTCCCATGGACTCTGCTATTCCCTCCATCCAACGTTTACGTGGATTGACTCTTCCTCTGTTTGCATCTGGCCTGTGTACATCATTGCTTGTTGTGGTATGCTGTTGGATGGTAACCTACTTGCATGGCCAAACCATTTGACCATTTGACTTGCTTAAAAATCAATGTCACTTATTAATAGTGAAGCAGTATTTAGTGCTTCAGTTAGTCTATACAAATTGAGTAATCTAAAATTAATCCATAAAATCTAAATCCTCCTCAGATGATGAAAGTATACACTCAGAGAAGTTGACTTCACTAGCAGAGAAAGCATCTTTGATGCCTTACCAAGCACAACACCTCCTAGATAAGGAACTGGAACTCCTTAATAAAGCACCAACACTACTAGATGAAGCACCACCACTCCCCGATGAAGCACCACCACTCCCTGATGAAGCACCTCCACTTCCTGATGAAGCACCTCCACTTCCTGATGAAGCACCACCACTTCCCATTGTAGCACCACCACTTTTTGATCAAGCACCATTACTTCCAGGCCTTAAAACTCCAACTCCAAACCAAACACGATCACTTTTGGACCAAACACCTTCACTCATAGATCAAACACTACTAGTTCCAGATAAAGTACCACCAATTTCAGATCATAAAATAACACTATTAAAACAAATGGAACAGCTTTCAGATAAAAAGTCATCATTTCTAGAGCAAGCACCATCAATTCCTGATCGGGAACTACCACAATTTCAGCAACCAGAATTCCATTCATACCAACGGTCATCACTCTTAGAACAAACACAAACAATTCCGGATCCGGAACAACCACTAGTGAAGAGAAAAGAGCTGCCATCAGAGCAACAATCAGACAATCAACTTTCAGACCAAGCTGCATCATCACCTGGTCCAGTTTCTCGCTTGCTAGATGAAGTAATTGTAAAAGAATCACTACCATTTCTTGATGATAAGAACAAATCTTTACCAGATAAAACATCATGGGTAGTCAATGAAACACAGAAAATGCTAGCAAGACCACACCATTCAACAGGTGGAGTAGATGAAGTAACAGCGGCAAAGTATAACATCAATGGTGGACAAGAAGCCAGTTCAAGTGCAGAAGTGAAGTCTTCACGAGACAAAACTCCACCTGCAAAAGAGGATTTGCCAGCTGTTAAAAGCAGGAGCTCTGTGTCCTCACCAGACAAGACTCCACACACAAAAGAGGATTTGCCAGCTGTTAAAAGCAGGAGCTCTGTGTCCTCACCAGACAAGACTCCACACACAAAAGAGGATTTGCCAGCTGTTAAAAGCAGGAGCTCTGTGTCCTCACCAGACAAGACTCCACCTGCAAAAGAGGATTTGCCAGCTGTTAAAAGCAGGAGCTCTGTGTCCTCACCAGACAAGACTCCACACACAAAAGAGGATTTGCCAGCTGTTAAAAGCAGGAGCTCTGTATCTTCATCAGATGAACTTGTGTCAGGCATTCATAAAGTAATGATGATGAAAGGTGCTACAGGGGTCGGATTCTGTATTGAAGGTGGAGTCGGATCACCAAAAGGAGATATGCCTATCATTATAAAAAGGATTTTCAAAGGTAAGTGGCTGTCATCATCATCGTGTTCTCAGTCGACTGTACTAGGCCTTCAAGCATGTCCACAGATCTCGGGCTTTGGTGTTCTGGATCAATTCTGTTGATGATATTCCTCCACGCCATCATCTCAGTTAGTCCAGCATCATCTTTCGGCCTGCACCTGTATTGTGTACCATTGATCTTTCCAATTGCCATGAATGTTTTCAAAGCTTCTCTTCTCATTGCATGAACAAAGAACATTGTTTGTCTCCTACTTATATTTCAATATAGTGTTCTAATTTCATTAAATTTTTCCGGGCAAAGTGGCTGTAGTATATTATACATGAGTCTTAAAGAGTTGAAAATATTACGCCACTGATCACATTCATTTGTTCTTTTAATCTGAAGTTATATTATTCTTATTATATAAGGACAGTATAGAAGCAAGCGCATTCAGAATGCCTCAACCTTTAAGACAGCCTTGCTGGCCTTTTGTCTCTCTGTAGAGTAAATTAGTCTTTTTATCTTTCTGTTTGCAATGACATGTACTTTACAGACAGCACTGAGGTAAAAATAGATGTCTGAAAGGTCTACAAGAAGGCAATAAATAAAATGTGTGAAATACAATCTTTTCTTACAGCAATACTAGTAACTGTATTTGAATAAGGAAACACACTTAGATTTCAATGTTTAGTGGTATCATAACGTAGAGTATGCTTAAGCCTGTCTGTATTGCTGCCATGTGTAGATTGTCTATCACATCTTGAATCCATCTATATTGTGGTTGTCCTCTCCTCCATCTCCCCAGTACACTTCCCTCCACAGCTATCTTGTATAGAGTTGCATGTCTTTTGCATATTCAAAATATTTTATGTTCCTCATTTTTGTCTAAACTACTGATCGTAAACTTGTCAAGAGATCATTACAATAAAAAATGTTGGTGTTGACTGCTACGTCCTGTAAAGGATATGCAACTAACTTTTAACATGTTTTACTGAATTAATAACTAGTCTTCTTCAATACTGAGATCTTGTTTACAGAAGTTCTTGTTTATAGACCTGTTTGTTATTTTTTCCAGGCAAGCGTACTGGTCACTGCGCTGTCATGACTCCCATCTTCAGTGTTAACAGCCCATAATGTCTTTTGTGTGTCTCTACACTTGCTTTCAGCTGGAAAATTTTGAAAATTAGGTGCAGAATGTTACAAGTCTGTGATATTATTTTGGCGCAAAATAACTTACCACAAAATGTTCATTCGTGAAGTCATCAATTTTGAAATTCTAGACTCATATTCTTAATTGCCCTCTTAATTTTTGTTCAAGGTGGTCCAGCAGAGAAGTGTGGACAACTGAAAGTCAGGGATGAAATCTTAGAGGTGAATGGTGTGAAGTTTCATTCCATGCGACATTTTGAAGCTTGGAACCATCTCAAGTTTCTGGATGATGGTGCGGTTCACATCACTCTCCGGCGACTGTCATCATGATCAGTTAGAAAGAAACATGTACACTTCGTGTTAAGTTACAAACTTGGGATTCCATTGAGCATGCACAGACAGCAGAAAATACATGAATGTAGCTGTGTTTTTGATGATGTTATTGATGTTTACATTATTAATTAAACAATCGGATGTTTATTCAAGGTGATCTAAACAGAGTATAGCACTTTTTCACTACACTGATGATTGTGTCATATTCTGATTATGAATTACATTTTCTCTGACAGTTGTCAATATCATTTCTTTTTTTGTTTTTCATATGAGGGTATATTTAAACTGTTACTTGTCTGTCTCATATTCTGTTTCTTTTCTTGTTGTTGCAGTTATTATTAATCTTGACATTGTGTGAAATATGTGGTATATTTGTTTTTAAATGCCATTTCTGATTCCCTTTTGAAAGATTTCTGCTCGCAGTATCTTTGACATACTTCTTTTTCTTATTTCTGAGATAGTTCCATTAAAAGTCATGTTGTATTGAAAAACATGTTTGAACTTAAGTTTGAACAACTCCGTAGTAACTTTCTTATTTTTCTGTTGTTATAATGAGATACTTGACTGAAATGCTGGTTGACACTGCTCTATATGTCATATTCAGATAATCTTTCTGAAAAGATCTGTGTCAACATTCTATAATGTCTTGTTTTGGCTGGTTGTGCTGGCATTCAACGTGTATCTTAAGGTACCTTTGAATTGTTACATTGTTAAAGCAAACATTTATATTATGATACTTATGAACTGTTAAATTGCTAAAGTAATGAATCAAAACTGTATTTTTTTGTCTGTTCAATCTGTCATTTTACTTTTATATTTTATAGTTTTCTTCATCATGAATATAATATTATTTGTACAATATGTAAGAAATAGAATATAACGTAACTGGTATGCATGAAAATAAATAAAATACATAACCTATATCAAGACATTAGTTTCATGTGTGATATAGAGGTAGTTCCATGACAGATATTTGGGTTAGAAGTTCTAGGACTTCACACATTCTAGGCTGTGATATAATAAGGTGAGATGATCAAGTCCTTCCCACGCCACCTTATCTTCATACACAATTCGTAGACAATTCTCAATATTATCCTCTAGATATTTTATGAGGCTGGGTCAACCCCATAGCCACACGAGTTGCAAGAGATAATCCTGCTACTGTTGGGGATTAATTCCAGATCACTGTCTTTGTAGACAAGTCCACTAACCACTTTGCTATTGTGACTTATTCCTGAGTTGGAAACAATAAAAATTGGTAAATGTGGTCTGAGCATCATTATTTATTCCCATATCACAATATTAATTATCAGTTCAGTTCAGTCGCAGTTCCAACATCACAGCAACAGTCGTCTCCATTATGCTCCGTTCCTGTGTCTGTGGAAAAGACAGGAGTCTCAACAAACAATAGCGTGAATTCATGCAACAAAACAACCTCGGACAGATGTAAAACCTTTCACTGTACATAATACCATCACCAGAATGCCAACACAAAAGTCCACAATGAAACATGCAGTTCATCCTTGATGGAAGCAATATTAATTATCAACCACAATATTAATTATCAACCACAATATTAATTATCAACCATGCCCAAGGCCTGTGGGGATAGCATGAATAAATGAACCTGATAACAACCTAGCAATTAACGTCCCATGGTGTTTAGTACTGTAAAGGATAAAGTAAATACTACTGGTGGGAATGCGAAGTATTAAGCATTCACATATTCTAGGTCAGGACATAAGAAGTGGGCGGCAAGCTCCCTTCCTCGTTGCTTTTCCTTCTCATACGATTCCCAGAAAATTCTTAAAATTTCCTGCTACCCATTTTTTGTGAGGCTGGGTAATCTCCGGAGCCGTACTAGTTGGAAAAACAGCGCACTAACCACTATGCCACTCCAGTTTCGTTAGTTACACTTTAAACCTAACACATATTGATTGCAGAATTCAGCGTGTACTTGCATAAATGTATATATCACCAGTGCATAGTGAAATTTGTAATAAAGACAAAGCATTTTATTAACTTTGCTAGCGGTTCAACCCCTACACTGGACAGCTGGACTAAAATGTTGACCTGTCGTCCTTGACTTTCGGACGTAAATTGCAAGTACCTCTGAAGTCAGAGTGGGTTAGCCTGATGGCGAGGGACACTGTTAATAAGGAAAGCTAATCCACACACAAAGTTCAGTCCATCACTACTATAAATAGTGTCTATGGACTACGCTTGAGTTCAAAGCGAGAGAGCGCAAAAATACTTTGCTGACAGTGTTGATTGTACCATAAAATGTGATGTTTTACTTATTAATTTTTTTCACTTATTAATTTTTTCACTTATTTTTTTTTTTTTGACTGCCTTCACACACTTTACTAGAATGTTCTAAATTCTTTACTGAGGAGTGTCAATTCGGAAATGCATCTTTCTATAAAATAAAATAAAAAAGAATTTTGATCGTGCATTATATATCCAGTATCTGGAAGCTGTGGTAGTGGTCTTCGGTTCGAATCCATATCAAGGTGGATAAAAAATTTAATCTGGGCTGCCAGGTCGACCAAAACCATGGATACCAGTAAATGTTTTGGGAAGTGAAGACGAGCAGTGAGATATTGACCACATGACCCATCAATTGCCAGATGGATTTATCTATGTAAATATAGAGCCATCACCACATGCCCACTGCGCCTCATGGTGTGTCGTCAAACTGTCACTTACTTTACTTGTTTCTGTTTTTGTTTTTTGTTTTTTTTATTTGCGTTCGCTCGCTTTGAACACAAGCATAGACTATACCATGCTACTGCTTCTAGTATACTGTGATGTTTTTTGTGTGGATTAGCTACTAGTGTCCCTCGCCATCAGGTGAATCCACTCTGACTTCTGAGTTACTTGTAATTCACGTCCTCATGTCAAGGATGAGAAGTTAACATTTTGGTCCATCTGACCGGTGTAGGCGTTGAACCCGCTTCCTCAGCATCAGCTCACCAGAATTTTAAAAGCGAACGCTCTTACCCATTCAGCCATGTTGATCTCCCTTTTTTTTACTTATTTGATGTTTCATAATTTAGAATTGCCCGTTGAGAAGGTTGAGGGAAATTTAAACAAAATTATAAACTAGTCTTCTACACGTGCATCAAGAAAAGGCAAGAGTGATCATATTTCTTCATAGTCCCGTATGTATATATTCTTAACAGGACCTTTTACCTCTCCTTGAAGAACATTGGATATATGGTGCTAGCCCCATATTTATACAGACCAGACAGCACTCAATGGCCATGTTTGTCTCTATTGCTGTTTGTTAATTTATGTCGTAAAATCTTTCCATTCCATGACTCAGTGTACATTTGTTAATTTATGTCGTAAAATCTTTCCATTCTATGTCTCAGTGTACATTTTTTAATTTATGTCATAAAATCTTTCCATTCCATGACTCAGTGTACATAACATCACACGAATTGCAATCAATAATAATTCTCTTGCTATCATGACAATGCGAAAGAACGTTGAATGCTTCCTTCTGAACTCTGTCATAGGCTTCCTTTGTACCTTGGTCTCTTTAGAACACATTAAGTGTTCTCACTGACTATTAATGGTATTTTATATATAAAGATACAGTCACATCAGAAATAAAATTCAACTATAGTGACATTTCGGGAGATGTTCTACTCTAGACTATAGCCCAGCATAGTGTTAATTTAGGAAATAGAAAAGTTTTCGTAAACATCTGTGGATAGTAGTCTTTATTATTTATTGTACAATAATGTTATTTTGTTTCAATGGGTTTTTTCCCTTGTGCTTGTTTATTAACTACATTCACCCAAAACCACAGCATACAATAGGTGTTTGTGAAACTTTCAAAAATTGGGTTTTCTAACTTCTAATCAGAAAATGTTATGATGTCATTTACATTGCAGAAAATAGTTTTAATTCACTTGTAAGATTGTATAATTTAACATTTTAAAAGCATCTAACATTAACCATCAAAACAACACATACACATCACAAGCATGCATGCACATACACATAATTATATATCTCTGTCTCAGATTGTATTATTTAATGACACAATCAGTTACAATATTTCTTTTTTAAATGTATGTGATATTTAAACAGTGAATGTAAATTATATTTGTTTTAAAATTTCAATTGTAAATATTCTTGACTGAAGTTTTAGTCTGTTTTCTGAAACAAGTGATTTCATACTGATGTAGCACATGTATGTAAAGCAGTAAATAAATCAATAATTTCAAAACAGATTTTTGTTTATTTGTCCCTAAGCAGTTTCCCGCTATGAGACTGTGGTGTGATAGCGCCATCACATTTTGCTTTCTATTTACTCTTAAATCTAAATGCACACTTTCTGCATGTAAAGTTTATTTGCAGTAATTTTAGATGTACATCAATGATTGATTATGAAATGTCAAATAAAATGAATTATTTTTGTTTCATTACATAACTTTTTCAAGGGAACTCTGTGACTAGCATGTTTGCCTGCTGGCCTGGTCATTATGTGTTCAAGTCTCCAACAAGACAAGGATTTTGTTTTTAAGTAACCTGGCTAGCAGGTAGATCCTAAAATGGGCACTAGGAAATGTTGTGGGAAGTCAAGGTTGTGTTTTATACTGACCACATCACATCAAATGCGTATTTGCCTATAGGGGCTACCATCATATACCCATTACGTTTAGTGCGTGAAAAAGAATCCTTTACTTACTATAACATAACTTTTCAGAAGCATATTTTATGTATTGTTTATGTAGAATGTAGTCTAATTATTATGAATGGCAGTGAACATTGGGGTAAACATTTAAACAAATCTTGCATCCATTTATATGAAGGATTTACTGGTAACAAAGTAATATAGTGACAACAAAGTTTTCAGCTTACCAATATTGATGTGTAAAAAATAAATGACATATAAAACAGATCAATTATTAAGTGCACATAATGAATTTCAGCTGTGTGTTTCACAGTGCTTATAGTTTGCTTAACTGCCGTCACAGCAAGAAACATTTTGAATACATCTTGTGGAATTGTTATGAAAACTATAAAAAAATGTAAGGACACCTTTTCTCCTTATTGTAATCTGTAAGCTTACCTTAAATTGAATACCTCATCAAAAATACTCATTGTTGATGTCACATGCCATGATGACAAAGAACTGTGTGTTAATAAACAGGTTTTGTATTTCCTTAATGGATACATTTATTATTATGTTTCATCATTTCATTTGATTATATTTGGAAATATGTTATTTTAGTGTGTATATATATATATATATATATATAATATATATATATATATATATATATATATATATATATATATATATATATATATATATATATATATATATATATATATATATATATATATATATATATTCTTCTTCTTCAGCATTCTGAGCCATTGAGGTTCTTTGCTGCAGATACATATTTGATATGCATGAATATATGTATTTGCTTAATGTTCCTTTACTTTGGAGGAATTAACAACATATGATGGTATCATTTGTAAAGAGCCATAATATTAGTGAGTTTTAGTTCTGTAAACAACCCTAAAGTAAACAAACACATAGATATGCTATTTCTATGTCACATTTGTGAACGGGGAGATTATATGTGTTTAGTAAATAACCGGTTGTGTCATTATCATATTATAGTCTTAGGCCACTAACATTTATAATATTACCCTCATAAAAAGAGAGCATGGAAAGATGGCTCAGTCATGCACATGGTATGGAAAGATAACATGAATGGATGGCTTAGCCATGAGCAACGAATGGAAGGATAACATGAAAGCATGACTCACCCATGCACAAGCTCTAGAAGGGTAATATAAAGAAAGTTTATTAATGTACACAGCACGCATTGTATGAAAGGTTGATGTAGACATATATATGCCCAGGAAGTAATATGTGAAAGGAAGGTTCATTCATGCGCACAGTTAGTAAGATTATGTGAAAAAATGGCTCAGCCAGGTACAAAGTCAGGGATTAGTGCATGAAAGAATAGCTCACATATAAACTTAGTCTGGAAGGATTGCATGATAGGATAGCACAATCATGAAAATAGTTAAGTAAGTTAGTTAGTCGACAGATCATCCTCATTGCACATTGAACCATTCGGTCCATAAGTGCTCGGATCCCCTCCTCAGCAAATCCTGCACCGTGTAGCGGCTAACGACACCAGTTGTGGGTTGATTTATCAATCTTCTTTAGCTTCCTGTGTAGTGTTCCTGTTTGGAATTATGCATATCATGAAAATCATGCTATCATGCATCATCATATATCATCATGAAATCATCATCATATCATGAAAATCATGCATCATCTGTATCATGAAAATAGGCGCACAGTCATGAAAATAGACACGCAATCATGAAAATAGGCATGCAATCATGAAAATATGTCGGGAAGAGCACTTAAAAGGAATGTTCAATTATGTGCACAGTCAGAAAAGAGGACATGAAAGGAAATTTCAGCTATGTATATGTTAGGAAGAAATAGATAATAAGAAAGCTCAGCCATGTGCAGTTAAAAAGCACTACCGGAACACCCAGCCTGCAGCATAGACATGTTTCTCTGATGGGGGAAATGTAGTTTGATGAACGTAGTGTCACAGCAAACATTCACAGTTAAAATTGTTCATGTATTTTAAAATCTGAAACCAAGCCTCATGTTCAGTCCTTGACAATGATAAAGTTTGCAGAGGCTTCATATGTATATGGATTGCAAACAATTAGGTATATTTAGCTCCTGCGAAAAGAAGAGACATACTAAATACAGACACAATGTACACACCTTACAGAGAACTTCATCATACACGGATGGAAACAAAGTGTGACTTATCCAAAATCAGTCAATAACAGTCAATAAATATATAAAATGAAATAATACAATTTTTAAAAAAAAGTACTATAGGACAAACAAACTGTATTTTCAAAGGGTTAAGTATTGGGCACGCAGGCTCGCCTAACATTCTGCCCTGCTATCACTCTCTTGCATACATTATATCATTCACACATCATTCAAGGCTAACTGTAAACAGCAACCATATAAAAGATATGTGTTATAAAGGCATGACGAAAATGAAAAATCAATACTACACGACTCAGTAATAGTAATGACTGGTGTTGCACTTGTTACTAGCTATGTGGAATATACTGGCCTACCAAAATGGGACTGGCTGTTACACTAGTGTTTTATTATTATTATTATTATTTCTATTATTAAGCGGGGAGGTAATCCGCATTGAGATAGTGTTCGAATAATTTGCGATTATATGTATAGGGATTGGCGATGTCTTTGATTTCTTGTGGAAGATTGTTCTACAGCTGAGCTGCAGGGTACGTTAAGCTTGTTTTGTACAAAGGATAAGGTACTAAAACAAAGATTTAAACATGTGGCATTTTAAATAAACAAACATTTCATTACTTGAATGCAGTAAACCTAAAACTGTGTGATTTTAATAGTTTCTATCTCACAAAGTTGATAGAAACTCCATAGAAAGATTCCATGAATAAACTTTTGTAATACTGCATGAATGGAGCGAAAAATCTGGCCAATTCAGTAACAATGCAGTATTCATGATGATGATGATAAATATTGCATTGTTACTGAATTGGCCAGATTTTTCGCTCCATTCATGTGTACCCAAGGTACAGACAATTAAATTATCTTTTCATCACAATCATAAGAAATCAGTATGTTTTGCTGTATGTTGTATGATTGGTGTGCATTTAATGACACTGTAATCTGCTTTTGTAAGTGAAGAATTTGTAAGAACAAGATAATCTCGTATATGACTATTGTATGTCCACCTACTGTTAGTCACTGTGTATCCTTCCTCTTTAAACTGGAACAACTTATAGTTACTCAAATATCACTCGGCACTGAATAAACAGTCTCTTCAAATTGTGTGTGTTATTGTCAGCCTGTTGTCTTTATGTTTATTCCATTGTTCATAAGATTGCTATACTCTCTCTCTCTCTCTCTCTCTCTCTCTCTCTCTCTCTCTCTCTCTCTCTCTCTCTCTCTCTCTGTATATATATATATATATATATATATATATATATATATATATATATATATATATATATATATATTCGAACACATTAGCACCGGATCGGTAGACACACGTCTGGTCACTTTGCTAACGCGGCTCCCAATGTGTGCGTACGCGCGAGCGCGCGCGCACACACATACACACACGCACGCACGCACACAATTTAACAGCAGTTCATGCAATGAACAGTGAAATGTGTATTTCAAGGGAGTGAATCAACTAATTTTGATACAGTTGATAACTGTCACGGACCAGTGACATGCGGAAATCGACAGAATGTTAGGTGTAGGCAACACACTCTTCACGTGCAAACGGGAGGGGTGATGGGCGGTAGCGCGGTGGTTAGCTCGCTTGCCGACCGGGCTGTCATGTGATCGAATCCACATCAAGACGCGGAGTGTAGTTTCAAATTGACTGGGACGACCAGGTCGACTCAGCCTAAAAAGGCTGTCAGAAATGCTGGAAGTGAAGGTGGTCGGTGTGATACTAACCACATCACTCATCGAGTGCCCATTGGTTTGTAAAACTATGGGACTAACGCCTTGCGGGCTGTGTAGGGAAGGCAATGTAAATAATAATAATAGTTAACCTCAGGCTGGAATGGTACCTAGAATATGAACAGATACCGGTTCTAGATCAAGCTGGATACAGAGAATAGGATGTTCGTCCATCAAGAATGATGAGGACCATTCATTCATTGCATCTTTTCGATGAAGAACGAATGACTTGCGCGTTAGTTTGGATTATAGTGAGGAAGTGGTTGCGCAACTCCATCGACCTCACTCTCTCGTCTGCGTCCATCTGATTCCAGTGGCGAGCATGGCAATACGACTGGAGACGGACACAGATGCAGTGGACGTTAGGCTGTCACGGCCAGTTATCCCTGTATATATTGGCTCTCAAATGCAAATGGTAGCCTCGAGCCTCGTGCAAACGACCCTTCCGTCAATTCCTTTAATTTTCAGTTTTAAGACAATGGTAGTGACAAGCGACAAGCGTATGAATACTGATAGGATCAACCAGATATCAGTCAGATACCAGATATCTATCGGACAGACGGACTGTTCACGCACACGCAAGCCAAGAGTAGCATCGCTAAAGCGCGCCCTCCCTGTACAAGGTGATACATGCAAAACCACTGGACGCCTACCGACGAGCTTTCAAGCTACGCCGGCAGGACTAACCGAAAAGCTATACCAGCTTACTGACTGCAAGCCCACTACTCATTGAGAGAGAGTAGGCGCTTATCGAGCCTGTCGAACAGTCGTACAAATTTGCTCTTTTGCCCGCTCAAACCACGACCCTAGCTGCACGATGCGGTTACATTCTCGAAACGCCTACCTCGCTAACTTGCATTGGCTGGGAAGATCCCAGTTTGGTGCACCTCACACAGCCATCCGAGAACAGTACAGAGAATAATATAGACGACCAAGTTACATACATATCGCTCGTAATTGAAGATAGATTTCAAAGGTCCGGATTTTATGGGTCGACTTTAAACAGGTGTTTGACACATTGTGGAAAATACGCTTCATAGCTAATTAAACAAGCAGCGGAATCGAAGAAGAATGGACCCAGTCGTTCCTACACAACAGGAAAACCAGTGTTATTATGCATGAACTGCAGATCAGGAAATAGTTACTCTATCACGGGGTACCCCAAAGAGCAGTGATCTCTACAACTCTCTCATCATTTACATGGGCAAAGATGTGGTGCGTCGTAATGGGCAAAGAAGTGGTGCGTCATCAACGCTGACAAAACAGTCTAAGCGTTGTTCTCCCTCTCTCATGGGGATAAAACAGCCAAAATATACCTAAAGACAACCTTGATAAAAGAAGAGAGCTACCCTACCTATCTTAGAGTAAGTGGTATTTGACAAAAGGGGAGGGGGTAGAGAAACATGTAGACAAGGCAGAGGGTATGATTCGAAAACAGCTAGGACTACTAAAAAAAACTGACAGGCACAAATTAGAGAGCACAATAAAGAACTTTTAAGAAGTTCTATAATGGAACAATAAGAGCACTAATATTCGGTTCAACAGAGTGTTCATCAATTGCAAATTCTCATCTTCAGACATCAAATGTAGTTCAGAATCAAGTTCTTAAAATCACCACCAGAGCCATGAAAAACTCACCTATCCTAGAGATATAAATCCGGTAGAGTTACCATTCTAAAACTCCAAAATAATAATCCAGATGGAGAAGTACAATCGTACGCAAACACAAGGAGTTTGCTAAGTAATGTGGAGAAAGGGACGTTTCGTGTGGAATGGCCATCCACGCTTCAGAGGTCACTGATTGTGAGAAAAGTATGGACATGTTTGCCCTGGACATGTGGGAGTGCGGAGGAATGAACAGGCAGATAGGCTGACAGGAAATGCACCTCTTGGTGGTAGATTACCTATGGACAAGGGAGAAGTGGCCAAGCGCCTGTGGGACCAGGTGGAGAAGGCAGGGGAACAGATTGAGAACCCGTATGTGGAAAGAATGATATTGCGGGGGATCTGTAGTGGTTCTGGAAAAATCTCAAAACTGAGAGGGAAGACAAGGATAACTTCCAATCAGATAGCGGTTAGAAAGATTAGTAGTATGACTCTTCGCTGGCTGTAGAACGAGGGGACGGAGCGCGTATGGGAATGTCCTGAGTGCAGTGATGTCAATTCTTAGCTCAACTCAACTCAACTGGAAGCCATGTTAGTATAGTGGCTAGACGTGTGCCTGCCTGCCTGCCTGCCTGTCTGCCTGATGGTCAAGGGATTGAATTCGCAATGAGATGAATTTTTAAAATTTGACCTGGCCTCCCAGGTCGACGTAGCCTAAGATGATTATCAGGAAGTGTCTTGGGAAGTAAAGGCGACCGGTCTGGTATTGACATCAGCCCTGGAGTACCCAATGATATATAAATATATGCAACTAGCACCATATACCAATTTGCCTTACGGCTCATATCAACCGGGTACCAGGAAATAGCTGGGGAAGTCAAGGCAGTCAGTGTCATATTGACCACATGACCCCTGAAGCGCTATTAAAATATGGGTTAGCACAATAATGCTCAATGCACCTATGGAGTATAAAAGGGCCCTGCACTTTGTAGTTTGCCATGGCAGTTAAATGGATTTCCCAAATGGGGTCCTTACCTCTTGATAACGGAATGTATCTTCTTGTTAAATGTTATTAGTTCACCAAAGAGTATGCAATCACACTGCAGTTTTTATTTTAATTTTAATGTTTAAAAGGCAATAAGGTCGACTTCATTGCGCCGTGTTTATTCCCATATGACTCTGTCTCTTTCTCAGAGCGGCCTCCCGAAAGCGTTGTACAAAGCACGAACTCCGTGGCACCAACGACGACCCCTGGGCGTCTCCGAGAAAAATTTAAAATAAAAAGCAGCATTCGTGAACTGAATGATATAGCCGCAATCGAACCCACGACCTTCGAAGTGCGAAGCAGGCGATGTAACCACTTCGCACCGAAACTCCCTGCAGTTATTATTTGGTTCATAAAGCACGGATATATAATACGACTTTAAATACAGAGTTTGTTATTTGCAAGTGAAATTGAATATATAAAACCACTTTATATAGAGAGTTTGTTATTTGCAAGTGAAATCGAATATATAAAACCACTTTAAATAGAGAGTGTTATTTGCAAGTGAAATCGAATATATAAAACCACTTTAAATATAGAATTTGTTATTTGCAAGTGGAAACGCAGTCAGTTCATTGTAACCTATTCAATAACTTTGCTGTTTGCTACTGTTGACAACTGTCAGAAGATTGCTGTACGTTGTACAAGGACATTCACTCTATCTATTTTTTTTTCTATTTTCATTTGTTGCTTGTAAAAGCTACAGGATAATCCCTGTAATCCGCTGCGCTTGGGTTTTGCCCCAGTTCGAAGGTATTTGACTATGTTTGTTCAGACCTCCCGGCATTTTCCAACGGCAACATCACACTTAGCTTTCTTTTCTTTTTGTTTGACCTTTTCTAAGTCGCCTAGCTGTAAGAGACGGAAATACTCGTCTAAAACATTGTTTAAATAAAACAACAGGAGTTATCTCAAAGATGCTCTATAATCCTCTTAGCCAGTTGGATATAAAGCCCGAAAAGTGTAGGGTCAGTCATAGTTTTCTTGTTTCCTTCTAAAGAAAGCACACAGCAAGGAACAGTTCATTAGCGGATATCATGGGAAGTTGATTACGGCTTTGGATTCCGTTGTCTACGTTTACAAATATAACTAGCTATTCTCGGTTGGTAGTAGCTTTATTGAGTAGCGAATTTATTTTCGCTCTGTTCTTTGTATTTTCAAAATGCCTGCAAACATTAACTTTCCGTGTGATATAATTTCCAGTTTCGTTTAACTAGTTCAGTGCCTACACCGGCCTGTTGGACTTTAACGTCGACATCTCCTTCAGAAAGCAATGGCAAACCACTGCCTAGATAATCAACCTTGGGTTGGGGTTGGTCGCAACGTCCTGCAAAGGGCATGCACCATTCTTTAGGTAGAATGGCTGAGCTGAGGTAGCCACTGCAGCTGGTACGCTTGCCTCCTAGCCCGGTGCTCATGTGTTTGAATCCCCATTGAAAGAGATGTTTTTTTTTTAATTGGCGAAGGCTACCACGCCGGTCCAGCTTCCAGTGGATAGCAAGGACTGCCCTGTGAGGTTGAGGCAGCCGGCATAAGGTTGCTCACATCACAAATCGGGTGCCCATTGGTCTATAAAATATGCAGCTAGCACCATATACCCAACGTGGCTCAATTGGTGTAAAAAGGTCTTTCACCTTTGGTAGTAGAGGAGCGTAATGGGGAACCGGATCTAAAACTATTTGTTGACAGGAGACAAAGCTACTAAGAGGACATTGCCAATTTAAACAAATGTTATAAATATGTTTAAAGGGGCCCACTTCGTCTCGGAACCCATAGGGCCCACTTGTCACAAGGGAAGCTGACCCCCTGGCCAGTCACATATGGCCTATTTGTTAGAACACCGGTCTCTGACATTTAGAGATGCCGGTATGATCACGGTTAGGCAGATAGTTATTGTTATACGAGACAGCTGATTCCACATACCTGAGCCCTGAAGCATGGAAACATCTGCCTGGGTGATGCCAATTGGGCCGACTGTCGATCAGGGTAAGCTAGAGCAAAGGTCGGTTTTATTTCAGTCTTCAAACTGCTTCCTACCGAACACCATCAGTCGTACATCATGATGCTACGTGTTTCAATTTACTAAAGAAGCCTATAAACACTGAGACCCTACAAATATAGTAGTCAATTTGTTTTATAACCTTTCCCTGGCCTCAAAATATATATATTCTATAGGTAAACAAGATGTTGTTTTTTTAGTTTAGTCGACGGATCACGGCACACGTGTTTAACCCATAAGTACTCCGTTCTACTTCTAACTCAAGCCTGAGTCCGGAGAATCTCAGCTCAGTGCACGAACTCCGTAGCACCGGCGAGAATCCTGAAATACTTTGGGTAGATTTTTAACTCGAAATTTTGCCCGGGCAGCGCCGTTAGGCTACTCTTTTTCGATTTCCAACTGCCAGGGGATTTTTTTTACGTGCGCAACAATACACACGGGCGTCCAGTCTCACTACCCAGAGACCAGGGGAAAGTTTGTTACTAGAAGTCCACGTGAAAAAGTCTTGGCCCTCACCAGGGCTTGAAAACGGGAGGTCCAGCACTCGAGGTGGACACCATACCTCAAGACAACTCATCCCCCATAAGCAAGATGTTCCCTTAGCAAGTTTTAAAGATCCCATAATTATCACAGAAGGATTTAGGTAACAAGTAAATGATCCGTTCCCACTACACGAGGGTATTGGGTATATTGTGCTCTCCCCATATCTGTTATGGATCAATCGGCATTCGATGGGTGGTGATGTCAATATCACGCGGTTGCTTTTACTTCCTATGATAATTCGTGGTGCTCAGATTAGAGTGGGTCGATCTTGGTGCCCCAGGTTATTGAGAAAACAAAACCCCCTCGACTCCCAGAATGTTTTATCTTCACCATTTAGAATACAATTTAATGATAGTTGAAAGCATTCGTAGAGAAGCTAACGCTGATGTTATGGCAGTTATAGACGTTATAATTCCCACAAACCCACCTTTCTCATACTGAAGACAATATGGCGAGCATAATTTAGATGGAATAAGACACGTGATGTGAGAATATGAAGCCCCATACTGAAGACTGTTTAGCCAGATAGTGCCGATAGAATGTAATAGAGTGACTACGACTTATGTTGTAGACAGTTTAACGTTTAGAGTTTAGAGTGACTAAGACTATGTTGTAGAAAATATGAACCCCATACTGGAGAGTGTGGTTGAGTAGTGCATATAATAGATGGTAGAGCGACGAATACTCATAATGTAGGGATTATGAATCCCACAATAAAAACTGTGTGGTTATATAGTAGAGCGACTAAGAATTGTGATATAACGAAGACACAAACCATAGATTGTACGATTATGATGCCTGGCATATTTCACTGCATCTCGTCAGGTACATACTGCAGATGCCACACAACGTAGAATAAAATAACTAGATACATCGTTCAAGCTGGAATATACACATGTTCGCACAGTAATATCATTTGTTTACCATGGCAATTTTAAATTGACTACCATGTATTTCTGTCTGCACAAAATTGGCTTATGACGAGATGCAGCGAAATATGCCAGGCAATAAATCGTACAATCTATTGTCTGTGTCTTCGTTAGTCAAATTTACTACGGGAAAATATTGTTTTGAATTGTGATATAATTAAAAACCTCATAGTGGAGACTATCTGGTGAGATAGATAAAACTTATAATGTTTTAAAAGATGCTACTTGCAGAATGCGTGAAATAACTAAATACACGAACCTGTACACAAACTATAGATTGTGTTCCAGATGATCTAGATAAGGCCATTATTTTGTCTACGTGAACGTGTGGCGAAACAAACTTTTCAAGCAGGAAAACATCAAGCGTTATAATTAATGTTTGGACTCGTGATAAGAAACACATAATTAACTAAAATGTGAGAATAAAAACTTGCCTAACCTGTGGTATAGTATTCTGACATCACAGAAGAATGAGCGGCCGCATTTCACACAAGTTCCTATCTGCTTGTTTCGTGTTCATTTCAATGACCTGGCATGTGCGAATGTCAGAAGCTCAACTAGAGAGCTGCACACAGCACACCTGCCAGCTGCCTGCTTGTAGATGTCCCTCACACAGCATTCCCGGGAACTTGCAGCCAGAGAACATCCCCCAGATGATACTGATTGCGTTTGATGACGCCGTTAACTGGGATAATTGGCACTACTATTTAAGGTGAGCTGATGTCATTGTTATAGTTTCGTACAATTTCTGTTTAGACATATCAAAGTTAAGCACAAAGAAACTGCTGAAAAAGGACATGTAGTATAGCTAAAGGCTATATTATTTTACATGCACTTGTGTCTGGTTTACTTCCTCAAGACATATTTCATACAAATAGATATGCTTCCCGAAGACATTTCATTTGCTCTTGCAAATATTATCTGCTCTATACTGGTAGCGAAAGCGATAACTTCTTACTCTGATCAACCCCTCTCCTGTCCCCAATCTCTATCTCTTTCTCGCTTTCTTTTCGAGGTAATCCAGTTACAGACAAAGTTAACAGCATCAGAAGGATGATTTCTCACTCTTTAACTCCCTTAAAGAGTCATGGTAGCATAATGGTTAGTATACTTGCTTGTCGAGACTGCTGTCAGGGTTCAACCCCCAGAAGTTGCCGGATTTTTTCCAGACCATTATAGTTCCACCATCGACTCAGGCTCATTATATGATCTCTAGATCATTTCCAGAAATTTCTGGGGGTTACCTGACAAGGAACGACAGGGAACTTGCCACCCCACATCGTAAGGCCGTGGCTGCTTATGTGAATGATTAACACTTAACACCCCAGTGTCAATATCTGACATGGGTTTACTTTTAACTCGTTACGTGATGGGTGTAATTCTTTCTGGCGAGTTTAGGTCACGTATAGAAGAAAGTCACTAAACAAAGTAAACACTACAAATACTAGCGGACAGAAACTGCGCCATATGACACAGAGCACCATCAATACACACTGTAGTGCAGGGATTGTGAACTAGGTATTTCACATTGTGTTTCCAGATTTATACAAGAAAGTTCCTATAAAAATATCTATTTTAGACACTCATATATAGTCTGCCTGCCTGCCTGCCTGCCTGCCTGCCTGCCTGCCTGCTCGTCCGCCCGCCCGCCCGTCTGTCCGTCTGTCTGTCTGTCTGTCTGTCTGTCTGTCTGTCTGTCTGTCTGTCTGTCTGTCTGTCTGTTTGTCTGTTTGTCTATCTGTCTGTCTGTCGTTCTTTCTTTCAAATAATGACTGTATGAAATATAGTGATTAAAAGGGCCGAACATAAAGGAGGTCTGCGTTCCTAATTTGCGAACCTTTAATAGAATAAAATAATATTGTTTCGTACATCTCTCTCTCTCTCTCTCTCTCTCTCTCTCTCTCTCTCTCTCTCTCTCTCTCTCTCTCTCTCTCTCTCTCTCTCTCTCGCTCTCGCTCTCTTGCTCTCTCTGTCTCTCTCACTTTCTTTCTTTATCTTTCTCTCTCGCTCTCTCCCTCTCTCTCTCTCTCTCTCTCTCTCTCTCTCTCTCTCTCTCTCTCTCTCTCTCTCTCTCTCTCTCTCTCTCTCTCTCTCTCTCTCTCTCTCTTGTCATACATTTGAAACCCGTTCCAATAGCTTTATTATAAAAGCATGAAAGAAACATTAACAGGTGTGGTAGAATTAAACAAAGCATTCATTTTGAATGAATTATGCACCATGGGTTGGTCAAAAGAAGTCGCCATAGCCATTCAGGCAAGCATCCCGTTGCTTAGGTTCATTACGTCTGCATCTGTATGAAATCGTTGCCACCTGAGAGCTTGTTTTAGAGGTCCGAACAAATGAAAATCACATGGTGACAAATCAGGACTATAGACTGGATGTTGCAGAATTTCCCACTTCTTCCTTGCTAATGCTTCCCGCACAATCTTTGCGACATGCGGACGAGCATTATCGACCAACAAAATCACACCGCGAGAAAGCATGCCGGGTCGTTTATTTTTGATGGCATGTTGCAGCTTGTCTAGTATTTGCAAGTAGTTCGTAGAGTTGATGTTGACACCGGGTTCTTCAATGTCGGCCAACAATAGCCCTTCATGGTCAAAAAATGTGTAACCTTACCAGCAGAAGCCTTAACTTGAATTTTTTGGCTTTTGATGATCCGGCATGTTTCCATTGCATGCTCTCTCTTTTGCTGCTCAGCTCAAAGTGGTGACACCATGATTCATCGCCTGCTACTGTGCGGAAGAGAAATTCATCACCCTCCACTCTGTAACGCAGAAAGTGGTTCAAACACCATCCCATGCGTTTCCCTTTTTCGTGGTCGGTCAACCATCCGTGGTACCCACAGTGAACACATCTTCCGATATTGTAGTTTCTTACGAACGACCTTTTGAATTGTCCCAATTGACACATCAAATTCTTTCGCTAGCGAAAGTATACTTCGACAACGGTTCATCTGTACTGCTGCATCAATTTTTGCGATTGTTTTTTTTTTTCTGTTGCAACAATATGCGCTTGACCCGGCCGTCGAAGATCTGTCGTGAACTAATGTCCTTTCCTAAACATTCGTGCCCAGTCTGTCACTGTTGTCTTCGACACACATTTGTTACCGTACGCTGCCTGCATTCTTCGATGAATGTCCACTGGTCGACATCCTTCAAATGAAAGAAACTGAATCACCGCTCTTTGAGCTCCTTTGGACGGATTTTGGATCAACCCGGCCATTTTCTCAACGGTCAGAAACAGAACCTATGCATCATGGGACGATAAGCACGTGCTCTTTTATTCATTGGTCAGTACTTATCACATGACTATGACATGATCATGTTCAACGTACGCAATTACGCGCGGTGAGGCACGAACGGATTTCAAATGAACGCCCCTTATATATATATATATATATATATATATATATATATATATATATATATATATATATATATATATATATTTCATTTGCCGTTATGCCGTTAAAGTCGTGTTCATGTTGTACATTGTATTGTTACTCAATTAATATAGAATAACAAGAACGAACATTTTTCAGGCTGTTCCCACCAGATGGCCGGCGAAAGAATCCTAACGGGTGTCCCATCTCCGCCACGTTCTTTGTCTCCAACAATTTCACTGATTATTGTATGGTAGGTAAACTTCACGCTAGAGGAATGGAGATTGGCGATCACAGTGTCACACACAAGCTACCCAGAATGTGGTGGACAGACGCTGATCGTCCAGCTATGGAATACGAGGTAAGACTGCATTAAATGTACGAACAGTAAATACATATGCAGACTATCCGGCATGTAAGACATTGCATTCAGGGTTTGAACAACACTTACATATGAAGATTATCTGACACACAGCGCTGGTGTACTAGTAAAAACAAAAGTAAATGGCACTGTTACACGAATTAAGGCGTCTTAAGCAAGTGTTGTGGTACCTATATTCTTATAGGATGGGAAATCATTTGAGTCTTATTTAATGGAGGAAATTTGATGATCAGCTCACCTTCCGTAACAAGGTTATTGCCTGGCATGTGTACCATTTTTATAAATAAATAGCAATGCCCTCTATTGCTTTATCTGCTAGTTTATGAATAACAATGTTGCATTAACTTCCCTCCCACCACAACAACGACTGCATTATATTGGTGTCGCATATACAACTAAGTAAACAACAACAACTACTACTGGCACCTTGCCGTCTTGACATACGATAATTTGTTACATTGTGCTTTAAAAACAAGGCATATTAAATACAACCCATGATGGAAACAGTGGATGAATTTATACCTGTTCATATCATAAAGCCTGGGCTGAATTGTAGAGACCATGTGTTGCCCATGCAGCATGATCCCTCTCTCAGCCTACCTAGTTTACTAAAAGAAAAGGTTACACCAATACATCTGGAACAAGACAAGCTGCAGAAGTTGCCGCATCAATAAAGCAATGACCTAAGCTTCGATCCTAGACCGGTTGCCGATCAAAGCTTAGGGTCTGAAAACAGTTAAAGTACTAATACATGCGTCAAATGTTTTTCATTTTCATTTTTGTATTGCAGGTCAGCATGGCCGAATGGGTAAGAATGCGTGTTCTTAAACATCCGTTGTGCTGATGTCGAGGTTAGGGGTTCAACCCCTACACCGGACAGCTGGACATGTTGACCTGTCGTCCTTGACTTGGGGACGTAAATTACAAGTACCTTTGAAGTCGGAGTGGGTTCGCCTGATAGCGAGGGAAACTGTTAATAGGGGAAGCTAATCCACACGCAAAATTCAGTCCACCACTACTATAAATAGTGTGTATGGACTACGCTAGAGTTCAAGCGAGCGAGGGGGAAAATTTTTTTTTATTATAAGGGAAACGACTGCGTATACGTCGAATACAATCAACAGCCTTTTTTCCCTTTACTTTTGTTTGTATTCAAAGCGTTAGTTGCATGTCCTTTACAGGATGGTGCAGTTAACACCATCATTTTTTTTTGCTGTGATCTCTTGGCAAGTTTACGTTCAGTAGTTTGCCATTACTATCTGAACGACAGCACCCCATACCGTTTCGTTAAAAAAACAACGCTACAATGAATAGACCTGCAATTCTATACCCTCACATTCACTATGATATTATATTTGCAATTACACTTTCACAATTAAAATGGTAACAATGGTACAATTGTGCAAACTGGGATGTGAGAAGTTAGACCTCCGCGTTTCTAGGCGCTGCCATATAAGGTGGGGTGTCGAGTTGCCTTCTTCGTCTCCTTTCCTTCTTCGTCTCCTTTTCTTCTAAGACAATTCTAGGAGAAATCCTTTAAAAAGATATGTCTACGAGGTCTAGTCAACAAGTAAGTCACACAGTCCTGTGGAATGGCAGACAAATGTAGTTGGTGTTTTCTACAGGTGTCATTATGTGACAGTAACATCGAACTTTATATTCCCGTTCATCGGGTGGCGCTATGTGTCCTATGCGCAGCGCATAAACAAATTGGCGATTGTACTTACGGAGTGTACAACCAAAGGCAACGTGCTGTTGTGCGCTTTTTAATTTTTTTTTTTTTTTTTTTTTTTTTGGGGGGGGGGGGGGGGGGGGCAAAAGGACTGCCAGCAAAGGACATTCATAAGGAAATGCTTCCTGTTTATGCTGGGAAATGTTTGTCCTGTAAAGCGGTGCACAGCTGGGTAGCAAAATTTTCTCAAGGACGCTCTAAAATTGTTGATGAAACCCGATCTGGTCGTCCCGTTGAGATTGCAACAGAAGCATCCGTGCAGCGGGTGGAGGAGATGATTAGAGGTGACAGGCGGGTAACGATAAACTCTGTAGCATCTGCAATAGGGTGCTCACGTGGTTCTGCAAACAGCATTATGCATGATCGATTCAAATGTCCAGGACTGCTGGCTAGAGGAGTGTTGCTTCTTCATGACAATGCCAGACCACATATGGCTCGATTAACTCAGGAGAAAATTAACCAACAAAGGTGGGAAGTTCTGGACCATCCACCTTACAGCCCCGACTTAGCCCCTAGCGATTTCCACGTTTTTGGTCCACTGAAAATCCAACTTGGTGGGAGACATTTCGCGAATGACGCCGAAGTTGAATGTGAAGTGAAAATATGGTTTAGAAAACAGAGCACGCAGTTCTATGCAGCTGGTTTGGAAGGACTAATAAAACGATGTGATAAGTGCATCAATGCTGGTGGAAATTGTGTTGTGAAATAAAGGGACAGTGTATGTATAAAAATTAATTGGTTTCAAGTTATCATATTTAGTTATTTTTCTACAGCCATTTGTGACTTACTTATTGACTTCCCCTCGTCGTACCCAATCTTATAAGGCTGTGTCAATGCAGACCTGCACTAGTCGGAAAAGGTAGTCCCCCCCCCCCCCCCCCCCCCGCTGGGTTTGAACCCGGACCACTGTCTAGGCAGGCCAGCGCAATAACCCCTAATGCCACAGTACCTTCCCTTTGCAATGAAACGTTACTTAAAGTTGTACAACTATCTAACTATCTAACATCTACAGCTACCAACGCTTGTATTATCTTCACTATCAGGTTCTGACTCAGCGGAGAAACCTAGCGGAGAAAGCTGGCATTCCCATCGAAGAGATCCGCGGTTGGAGAAGCCCGTTTCTACAGCCAGCGGGAGATAACCTGTTCTCTGTCCTCCATGACAACAATTTCACGTTAGTACTTTCATTATTGTTTGTGTTGGCTCGCTTTGAACTCAAGCGTGGTCCATACACGTGCTACTACTTCTAGTAGTTTCCACTACTGGGGAGTGCTCAGGACTGATTTTTGCGTATTTGCTT